>JALXJV020000024.1:6718918-7223208 GCA_024633595.2 Lepomis macrochirus | reverse complement strand
TGTTATTGGAGTTGTGTTTGAAACACAGCTCATGAATTAACGTGATTCCATTATGAATATGCATTCTTATGGTGTGTGGTGGAAAATATCACAAATATGAAAACTAATGTAATAAGTCTTATTTGGCAATTGTTTTAATGCCTAGTTATATTAAGTATAGTAAATAGCTCTGCAGTTTTGTTCCCAATGAAACAGAAGAGACAGTGTAACACACACACACAGTCATTTTGAATAATCTGACGTTTCATATAACGTTAATAAAATATTAGAGGGTCAGGATCACTGCTGAGTTAACGTTAGATACCATGATCGTAACCTTGTCTGTTATACAAACGAGAATGTGATTAACGTTAGGTTACGGTTGTGTATCGTATAACGTTAAGCAACATGGCATTTAGTTTGTCTAACATGAAGTTAGTAAGCTTAAAGCTAAAAGACTGCAAGACGTAGGGATATTACGTCTCCTATCTAATATATTAGTTATTACACCTGAATATAAAGAATTGGGTAAAAATATTCTGCTTCAGTCTTCACATTAAGTTATGTGAAGGCTGTTGGCATTGGAGAAGCAACAGAGGCTGCAGTGAAAAGGGGTTTGAAAGAGGCCAATGCTTTTGAGTTACATGATGGATGCACTCTTTGAATTCTGTCTTGTACTCATCATAAAAACGAGGTTTTGCCGTCAGATTTCTGCATTTTGAGGCCACAGTGCTCAAAATGCAGGGGCCAGTACAGTCCATCAGAAGTACTTGTCGGATCACTGTCAAATTGCTTGGGAAAGCCCCTCCCCTGACAGCCTTCCCACGCCTAGTCTCGCATAGACAATCTTCATGGTGATTTCATGTAAGAAAGTGCTCAGCACCTCTGTGTGGAGGTTCCATGGTGTAATGGTTAGCACTCTGGACTCTGAATCCAGCGATCTGAGTTCAAATCTCGGTGGAACCTGACTTTAAGCGTAAATGCCACAGTAAACACAATAAAATGTCTCGCTGTATGTGGACATTTTGACTACTGATAATATGTCGCTTCATGTTCTCCCCTCTATCATGACTTCTTTGAATTCTGTCATGATATGGCAAACTTCCACTGTAGTGCTGGCGCATGACGCCAGGATGGCCGAGCGGTCTAAGGCGCTGCGTTCAGGTCGCAGTGTCCTCTGGAGGCGTGGGTTGGAATCCCACTTCTGACAGCTGGTTTTTGCCTGTAATGAGAGACTGGGAAAGAAATGTAAGCCCCTCTTTGTAATGTTAGGACATAGGCCTATAGAAAGAAACATACCGTGTCAGTAGTACAGCATTTGCAAGGCTGCTTTCACACAAAGCAGTGGTACCTAGCACAACGGATAGCAGCCTATGGCTTACCCAGCTTCTGCGTCCGGATGTGTTAACGGCCCTGAGTCCCTGCGGATCGTAATCGTTGTAAACCTAGCGTGCTAGCATGTGTTTGTGTACAGTAGGCCTACTTGTTGTAGGATGAATAGTTTGTAGGAAGTCTAACAGTGGCTTAATTTACCATTGCCCACATCTCTTCTGTGTGAACGCTAAACTAAGTAAGGTGATTAAGTCAGTCAATAAAAAGGTTGCCTTTTCACCCGTTATCTTCTGTGTGACTGGTATTGTTGCATGCCTTCTATGTCATACTCTCTGCATTACATACAGTACTGTGCATACGCTTTAGGCAGGTGTGGAAAAAATACTAACAATCAATAGAATAAGAATGCTTTCAAACTTAGACACGCTAATAGATTATACTTATCAGTTAACAAATACCAAAGTGAGAGGACAGAAGAAGAATCTAAATCAAACCAACATTTGGTCTGACCACCCTTTACCTTCATAACAGCATAAATTCTTGTAGGTACACTTGCACAAAGTCGGGGATTTTGTAGGCGTATCGTCAGGTGTATGATTAAACAGATACAGGTGCTGCTGATCACCAATGAAGTATGGAGGCTGAAACAAAATCCACAACTGAAACCGGAAACAGCTGTGTAGGAGGAATACAACTGGGTGACCAACAGCCAAACTCGGCTAACAAGGGGAGGTTGCTGAAGACAAGAACAACGAGTCCTAGAAGTGATGTGATGCCCCACAGAGCCCCAATCTCTACAGCATCTAGTCTGTCTGGGATTACATGAAAAGAGAGAGAGCGAGAAGCAACGGAGGCTGCAGTGAAAAGGGGTTTGAAAGAGGCCAATGCTTTTGAGTTACACGATGGATACACTCTTTGAATTCTGTCTTGTACTCATCATAAAAACGAGGTTTCGCCGAGATGTGAAGTCAGATTTCTGCATTTTGAGGCCACAGTGCTCAAAATGCAGGGGCCAGTACAGTCCATCAGAAGTACTTGTCGGATCACTGTCAAATTGCTTGGGAAAGCCCCTCCCCCGACAGCCTTCCCACGCCTAGTCTCGGCATAGACAATCTTCATGGTGATTTCATGTAAGAAAGTGCTCAGCACCTCTGTGTGGCGGTTCCATGGTGTAATGGTTAGCACTCTGGACTCTGAATCCAGCGATCTGAGTTCAAATCTCGGTGGAACCTGACTTTAAGCTTAAATGCCACAGTAAACACAATAAAATGTCTTGTTGTATGAACATGAACGACATATACTACGATAATATGTCGTTCATGTTCTCCCCTCTAGCATGACTTCTGTGCTCTGTCATGATAGAGGGGAGAACAAGTGCTGGCGCATGACGTCAGGATGGCCGAGCGGTCTAAGGTGCTGCGTTCAAGTTGCAGTGTCCTCTGGAGGCGTGGGTTGGAATCCTACTTCCCGTTCAATGATGTATGTTACATTTTTTATATTTTCTTATTGAATTATTGAAATTGTATTAGTGCACCATGATTACACAGTCTGATGACGTGTTTGAATTGTAAAATGCACAATTCAGAAAAATTTAAAACTAAAACATGGAATTTGCAAATGGCCCTATAACATGTTGTACTATATTCTTCTTCTTATTATTAATTTTTTATTTTGAATATATGTAGAACAGAACCTTCCAACAAGAAAATGCAATCAAATAAACAAATCAAAATGATTTTTAAAAATAGCATAATTTATAAATTAATAAAAAATTTTGAAACTCTAGTCAATTTCCTTACATATTCGAAGCATTGGGAAGAAGACAAAAAACTAGTGAATCCCACCCTGTGTCTATATCTTGTGTAACATTAAGCTATTACTAATGTATGATTGATGCATTATAGCGATTCATCACAAATTGATTTTACTAAAAGATTCATGCTATTATTGTCATCACCATCAAAACGTGGTGGCAGTATCATAAACCTCACTCACTTTAAATCAAAGATTGGCTGAAAAAAACAATCTTCCTTTGTCCCACTCAGTCTGTGTACCAAATCATTGTGATTCGTTTAAGGTTAAGCACCAGATGAAATGCTGGAAAAGCTTTGTACAGGCAAGCAGGACATACCTTCCCATCTCATCTGAATGTGAGAGGTCTGCCTTTAATGATACAGACAGCCAGGCCTGCAGTAGGTTCTGTAAAACCACCTCTTATCATTCCTTTTTGTAGATCTTAATGGACCAAGGGGCAAGTTTCAGCCCAACACCTTTTATTAGTCTATGGCCAGGACCAGTAACTTGTGTGAAGTTTCTGCATGTTGCCTGGTAACTGGTCTCGGCCAAGGAATTTTGATCACTGGCATATTGTTTGGTAATATGTAATAGCTGAGTATGCTGCAGAAGGTGAGAGCTTTGCCAAAGCCATGCCAAACTTATCGTAAGAGCATCTGTAAAAAATCAGGTTTGTACATTTTATATACTATCTGGTCTGATCCTGTTTGAAAGTCCTCTCACGCTGCTTCTCAAACATGATCATTTCACAGAAAATAAGTGTAACAGAACATTACATGTCAGCCCATACCTTGGCTGTGACTGTCAGCATATGAGGAAAAACTAATGAGATGCAGAGACTGCGCTGGACCAACTGTTTACTCCCATCCAAGATATAATTCTTGGTATAAAGCGGAGCCACACTTTATAAGGTGCTACTTTGTCCTTCCCTGCCCGTCCTGCTTCAGATGAATTTACACGCTCAGACTGATTTCCACACTAACCACCTTCTCGTCTCTTGTCAGGACGGATTTAGACGATATTCCTCTACTATATTCATTTCTTTCTAATAGTCTTTCCTTACCTTTCCTTGTATTACCTGTCTCCAACCCATCCCTCCTCTCGGCTGAGTGACTCGTCGAGATGGACGTAATGAGACAGGTCCATGCAGGGAGGGAGAAGGAGGCAGTGCCATGAAGGAGTGCAGCCGTAAACAAGGTGAAAAATAATCAGGTGAGGTTGGACTGCGGCTCTCTGAGGGCCCGCTGCAGCCATGGACGCGGCAGCCAACACAGCCATGCAACAATACATCACTTTCTCCTTCACAAATGACTTTTTTACCTTCAGTCAGCTCTCATTAGCTCCTTCACAGCTCAGCGTTGATTTGTTTTTATGCCTGTCTTGATTTAGCCCTGATTCGCCTTATTACTTGTTTGCTTTCTGCCGATTTGATTTTCTTATAAATCATTTCTTTCATCTTAGTCTGTGACCTTTGCAAATTAGAGCAAGTGTACATTTTAGGTTCAATGTTTAAGATTGCAAGGTATCATTTCCAACTGAAGTAATCTTGTTAAATGCATTTAAATCCAAAATGAAAGACTTAGAGGCAGATGCCTTAATATGTAAATGTTGTTAGATTGTGAAGATGATTTAAAATGACTTTATGAAATGTTAGCTTACCAGTCTTCTGTGGTATTTGTCTGTACCTATGTGTCTGTATTTTATATATTTAACCCTTGCAAAAGAGGTTCTTAATCTCAATGGGACTTTCCTGGTTAAATAAAGGTTAAAATAAAAATAAATAAATTAAAGTTTGCTTCTGTATGGTACTGCTGAAAATAGATTTATCTATCTGGCCTATTTAGTATATCTTATAATAACTAAACATTTGAGGTGAATTCCATACTTGGCCTCATCTGATTGTCAGTTTCATCTCGCTGAAGTTTAAAAAGGATCAAATTATTTTAATAACCTAAAGTGCTCAAAACAGTTTAGTGTAAGACTTATTAGAGACCTGTAAAGTGTCCTTGTTGGTGAACCTAGCAAGTAGTTGTTCATTTATACAGCCAGCAGTCGTGGTGCACCATTAGCATTCATATGAAGCCATGTATCTGGACACCAGACAAATGCAGCCCTATATATATTTGTCTTAAATGTATATATATTCACTCTCCTATATATATTATATATATTCACTCTCTAAGAATAACAATGATAAAATATATTTCTGCAGCACAATTCATGCATATTATTCAACACAAAGTGCTTTACATAAAAGCAAAGAACAATTCACAACAAAACTACCAAACAAGGATAAATACAATAAAATAGAATGCACAAAAAACAAGATAAGGC
Organism: Lepomis macrochirus; assembly: GCA_024633595.2. Taxonomy (NCBI): domain Eukaryota; kingdom Metazoa; phylum Chordata; class Actinopteri; order Centrarchiformes; family Centrarchidae; genus Lepomis; species Lepomis macrochirus. Next base: position 7,217,769 of record JALXJV020000024.1, on the reverse strand, counting down.
GAGATAAAGTAATTATTAGCTAAAAACAAGCTCTGTTTCTCTACTCCACCCACTCCTGGGGAAAATATCTGGCTCTTTACCTGCTAAATGGTCCTCTGTGTTCATCAGCCAGTCGCTATCTCTGTCTTATCTGCTGTTTGGTGCCGAGCAGGTAGTGTACGGTGTGTTTATCAGAGCTTGTTTTGCTGAAAACAGCTGCCTGCTGCTAATGGAAGCATCCCTGATGAGAGCAATGAGATTGAACCAAAACAGTACAATTGAGTGCTCAAAAAACAGCAACAAAAAAAACACAACATGCTGAAATAAGCTGAAAACTCGGTAGAGGTGAGGGGAACTGCAGAGTTGCATGATAATTCTCTTTGGGTTCATCGCTACCAGTGACACCTTTTGCGTTACATATAGTGATTTGAACAGCATGGATTAGAGCAGCTTCGATAATATGCACGACTGGTTGCCATGTTTTACTGAAAATCATAATGGAATCTGAAACCGTGTGAAAAGTAATCACTTTTCCACAGTTAAAGCATTATCTTAGACCAGCCTGGCTTTATCAGACTATTGTAACCTTCGAATTATTTACATACATAAATCCAAAACTGAGTTTCTAAACTGTGGCCAGAAAATCACAAATTTCTTAATAGGAGATGCTAATCTGAAAGTCCTGAATATCAAGTGAGAACATAATCCCAACACACTTCAGGAAGCACCCCAAATCAAGGGGATTATTGGTAGAAAAAGACAGGCGCTACTCCTCAGTAAAAATGTCTGACCTGACAGAATTACACGTAGTGGTACTCCAAATCCAGGTGGGATTGCATCTGTTTCATAAACAGGAATCCTCTGTTCGTCACTTGTTCATCTTCCTCGTGTTGGAGGGCAGTGGTGGCCTGACCAGACTGTGGTTCAGAACAGACAGTTTGATCTCACTGGGAGGTGTGCAGATGCAGCCCTGAACCACGGATGACCCGCCCTAATGGCCCCCAAAGGCAATTAAAACTGGCTGGTGGGTAGCCTTTCAACTAGTAAACCCACGGAAATGTTAAACTTCAGAAATATCTCCCAGAGGCACAGTTTCCTCCATTCTGTGGCAGACGGTGAAGGTAGGGAGCTGTGTACAAAGAGGCTGGAGGATCTTCTGATGAGCTGTGAAGGCGTTAAGCTGAACTTCAGAGTATTTGTTCTCATTTAAATTATCATAGTTTGTTATTCAAGTTATCTGAAGAAAGATCCAAGAGGACTTCCATATGGAACTAATGGGAACAAAGTTCCATAGCAAACTTTGTGGGATAGCAAACTTTGTTTCCCATTTGACTGCGTTAAATGAGACATACAATAGCTGACATGACTCCTCCAAAGTTTATTACATCAGTCACTTCTCTGTCTGTCTGTGCAAGGGTTAAAGGCACTACCATGGTTTGGGGGAATACTCAATTCTGACTGGCTGCAGGGTGTCCATTAATTCCTGATAATGGACACCTACTAAGTAGTTCCGTTCTAAAAAGCCTGTATCTAGTACGGGTAACAATAACAACGGGGACGCGGTCAAAGCCTCCGTTTAGTTGTTGTTTAGTTAACCATCACCATTTCACATTGTTGAAAATGTCAGATTTGATTAATGTTCACTGGCCTTTAGAAATCAACAAAAGAAACACAGACTTACATTTAATTTGACAGGTAATGCGTTTGTGTTTCTTTTGCTCTTTGATCACATTTAAAGAGACTGTAAACTATGTGAGAAGTTCTGCAAAAGAATCCTATGGGATTGCAAAGTTGATTGTGTTTTAGCATTACGGTCTCTTTAGAAACTTTTTAAAGGTCACATTATGTTTTTTGGCATTTTCCCTTTCCTTTATTGTGTTGTCTGCTTCACTATATAACACACGTCATAACTTTTGCCTGTCGGCTAAATATGAAATTAAAATAACATTAGATACCCTCCAGGCAGTCAATGGACAAAGGTGTTACTGTGATCTAGTGACAGTGCACAGTTAAAATGTTGCTTATGAAAAATACGTTTGTTACAAATTAAAAACTTACCACTCTGGTCCGGGTTGTTCATTATTCGTCGTTCGCTGATTCGGCTTTGTTTTGGATCACATTACCTTGCTTATCAGGACCCTCCACACTCTGTTTCTGATCGCTGGTTTTCCTGACCTGGGTACTTTGCATGTGCAACGCCCAACAAAGATCTTACAGTGAGATGCCTCACTCAGTAGCTAAAACAGAGCATACCACACACAGGGGTGAAAAGAAGTACTGCAGCAATGTGCAGTAACACAAAAAGGTGGGGGGGTTTGAAAATAAAACCATGTAAACTTATTTTGATACAACCCTTAAATAAAATGATGAACCTGAAAATGAGTATAATATGACATCTTTTAAGTCACCAAATGTTTATTTCACCGAACAGCACTCCTTTAAATTTTTGCATAAATTATATATATAGTAAATTCAAAGGATCCACCTGCACTCATCTTATTTGAACTTAATCATCTTCCACTCAAGTTCAGTGTTTTATGCCAAGTAGGCTTGCTCGGTATCATGGTATTACAGTATATCAGGGTATTCTGACACTGTTATTTTGGGTTTAGTCCCAATGATAAAGGTAAGTCAGCCAACATGAATGAAGCTGTGTGCACATCATCTCCGTTCAACCCACTGATGTGCCGCTATCCACCACAGCAACAAATTTCATCGGAACCTCCAGCAAGAATCTATGAAAGAAGGGTGCTTACTTCTTATCTACGCATTATTCTATGGGCCATGCTACAATGACTTCAGTCACCAGCAGCTCAGGTTTTACTTCTTTTTTACACAAATACAGTCGATGAAATGTCAGAAAGGTATGAAAAAATAAATACCGCCCAAGTCTTATGCTAAGATCAGACTACACAATGTTTTTGCTTTTTAGAACATCACTGTGTCAGATAAGACAAGAAGCCCCTGAGTTGAACCTCTTTTTGTCAGTTGAATCACTGCCCTTTTCGGCGAAACTACTTTGGAACCAGAAGCTGCCACTGCTTCTTCTTCCTCTGTCTAGAGAGATTTGTGTGATGACAGTGCTGGCAGCAGTCACACAGGAATGACACTCCTGAGTGCAATAGGATTTTATTATTGAATTATGACTAGAATGCACACTTTTATATTGCTTTGACTGTATGGAAATCTGATATTTTCATATCACAGATAATGATCAAAGGCATTGAGGAGGCTGCTCTGCAAGTGCGGCCGGGCTGTACTTGTCAGTGGCCATGAAAAATAGAAGCAAAAAATAGGCTATCTATTGGAACGAAAAAGTAGGACCCACATATGACAAAATAAAATACAGTAGCCGAGTTGAACACCCCGAACCCAAACTGGCTCCTGAGGGTGATAGTAACATGGTTCTAGGTTACTTGAGATGAAATAAAACACATGTTTAAACAAAGATACAAATCACTGCCTCAAACACACACGCACACACATTACCAACTGTGATGGCCCCAAGAGCTCTCGGTGTTGGACTTGTGTGTTGTGTCGTGTCTGTGTTTCTCTCTGCAGGTAATTAAGGAGAATGGGAGCACCTGGCCAGTGAGCCCAACCTATTTAGGCCTGCCCGCCCAGATGCCAGTGTCAGTGCTTGCACCCTCCACACCACTCTGCCAAGCTATTCCCTTGTTTTGTGATGTTTTAATGAATTTATGTTCATTATCGTTAAACATGACTTACATCCTCCTTCTTTGTTGCGGCCTGAGAGCTAGGGTTGTGACACCAACATATACTGAACTTAATCTAATCCAACCTTCTATTTCACCATTAAGTTTAAGAGAAGATGCATGACATGCAATATTAAACTACAGTTGCTATATGTCAAAGAAATATCATTTTCTGTTAAGTAATGGATTCAAACAGTTATAAGACCTCTCAGAAGTTTAAACCCCAAAGGGTTTTAGAGGTCTGAGGGAAAGGAAGATTGGATTATCATTTATACAACTGTAGATCCATACTGTTTAAGTTTAATGATCAATGACAATAACTCAGCTTTTTCTTGAGTTAAAGAATTTCACTTGCATTTGAGATCCAACAGTCAGAATGTGTTGTGTGCTGTGTATCCACCATGGTAAATGTCATCTGTAGGTGACCCATAAAGCACTGATTGGGATTCATATTTATTTTTACATTTTACTGAATTTTTCAGCAGTGATCTACAGTAAGCGTCTTGTCTCAGTTTCCTTCCTGTAAAAGGAAATTGAGTAATGTGGTCGGCTTTGATCTTTACCACGCTGCTGTACAACACTCCAGTGTAAACAATAAAGGTAAGCCCAACCAATTGCATCGTTTGGCTTGTCCCGCTGCTACGCTGCTGTTTTTCTCCCAACTCCTGCTATAATCAAGGTTGCAGTGGCTGAATCGACCCGCTCGTCCAGTTCTGCTGTAAAACCATTTATTAAAACATCAAATACTCCGCTCTGGTGGACGTGTGCCCAGTGATTACCTTTGCAAATCAATTAAGCCACCGAGTAATTGATTGGATACAAGTCCGTGGTTCCAGGATCTTGTGTTTTTGGAGCGAGTGTAGGTCAGCGCATTTGTACCAGCTTTCCTTTGGATTCCTCTTCTCCTATTGAAAGCAGTAAGAGTTAACATGAAGGGTTGAATCAATAGAGGAGGGATTGGATTTATGTTTTGGGGTCTCTCTCTGGGAATTGATTGTAAGGTTGTAATCGGTAATTGCACTTTATTTTCAATGGTACAGTAAGAGGAAGATCTCAGTTAGTTTTCTGGACTGCAAGAAACATGTCTTTTTCTATCAAGGTGAAATATTTACACAGAGACAGACTGAAGCATTATGATTAAAAAAACAATTTTAGAAGAAGAAAACACTTTCAATCAAAATCTTTTGCAGCTCTAAATGATCCCACTGCACTATGTGGCAGACATTGATTTCTGTGTTATAGAAATAAGTTTGACTCAAGGGTTTTGTAATAAATTTCATGCACAGAATAGCACTCAAGCCTTATGAGCCTTGGTAATTTGTTGCTAGGCTATATCTTTCAAATACTGATGGGAGTTTGCGGTCAGTGGCCTCTCTCAAGCTGGGAACAAATGAAGGCAGGCGGTCAATGAGCCTCCTTCATCCAATAAAAGCACCCGAGATCTCAGAGAACTTGTTTTACAATAGCGAAATACCCCTCAGCATGAAGATGTCAATGCAATTAAAGCCAGTTCATCCCCACAACACCATCACGAGTTTCATTAAAAGCCAGTGTACTAGCTGAGCTCTGGTTGAACGTGTGAACTCCACACTAGTGGTCGTATCCTCTAAGGCCTTTGCCGTTATACTAGAAGAGGCAGGTTTTCCAAGAAGGCAATTATTCATTAAATTAGTGTGGAAATGAGGTTCTGGTGGTTGTGTACTGATGAATTACAGTGGCCAGTAATTTGCACGGTAATTAAAGATTTGAGCTCCTCGCTACGCCGTAAGCATAAATCACATTTCCAAAGATGTCGGCCAGAATCTGTGCAGCGCTCCACCTTGTTACAGCCAAACTCCTTGAGTTTTAACTGTGTTTGAACTTTAAAACTTTATCACAAAGAATTTTCTACAAGCCGAAAAGTTTTACAGCAGTAAGATTCTAGTACAATTAATGGAAAAGTTCAAACGAAAAAAAGGAGAAATCTCACTGAATATGTCATTACTGAAATTGTCATGTCAAATGGGATGCGTAACAAGGACGGGGTGATAATTCAGGCCATCCTCCACACATTTGCAACAGACATATATTGCATCTGTTTTGTTACTGTGTATATGACTGCTATCTTTTAGATGTTGTACTACACACAAAAACTGCATCAAAGAAAACCATCCAAAAGAGCACAGCAAAGCCTGAAGTGTCTTCAGTTTCGAAAGTCTTTGCACTTCCAAAATTAAAGCTTCGGGAATAAATATTCAAATATAATTTGGAATTTTTGGCATTTGTTTGACTTCTACCTGACAGAAAAGAGCATTCAGGTCTCTTTTTTCAATTATCTCTCCTTCTGACCTACATAGCATGATAAATTGTTGATGACATTGTTTTTTCCAAACATAGAATCAAATCGGGTTAATATGACCTGCTGAGAGGTGGGCTAATTAGCATATTTTTTTTTAACATTAACCATGTCCCTTGCAGTTGGGGGGGGGGGTGTGTAGGGTTATTTCTCTTTACTACTTGTCTTATTCTCTCTTTTTTTCACTGCACTGTCAGTTTTTTTCTCCTCATTGCTCAGCTACAAACACTCCACATGTTGACTGAACTTTGCGTTAATGAGTATGTGCGAACAACAGCGTGTGATGACAGCCAGAGATCATACCATCAAGTTTGAAGCTGGCGGGGCAATGGGGGGGTACTGACAGTCTACAGGTGACTGAAGCTTCCCCTTGCTGTTCAGATTTTAAAATAGCTTTTCTCGGCTTGAGGAAAGTTTTAAAACTTCCATGAATCAAAAAAGTCTTAATTTACCGTGTGTGCAGTTGAAGTGTCCTGTCAACAGTTTTACAGACGTCTCTTTTATAATGGTGGCCTGTGGGGAAAATGCTTTTTGGTCAAGTGGCCACTCTCTGCCCTTAAATGTATATGCATTCTCTAATACTTCCCTAAATCTGATGTATTACCTGCTTTTGAACAATCAACTACCTGTGTACATATAATATGCTGAGTTACTTCTCTCAACACATGACATCTGGAAGGGAAGACTTGTTGTTTGTCTTGTATGCAGCCATCACACACAGCAGTTCTCACCACCAGTAACCCTAACTCCTCAGTGAACAACAATTAAACTGCCAAAATCATCCATCCATCCATCCATCCATCCATCCATCCATCCATCCATCCATTGTCAACTGCTTATCGAGTGTACAGGGTTGCGGGGGGCTTGAGCAAATCCAAGCTGCCATCGGGGGAAAGGTGGGGTACACCCTGGACAGGTCGCCAATCCATCACAGGACCCCACATATGCAAACAACCAGTCATACTCACACTCACACCTAAGAACAATTTAGGGTCACCAATCAACTTAGTCCGCATGTCTTTGGATGGTGGGACGAAGCCAGAGCACCTGAAGAAAACTGCCAAAATCAGTTTGTAGAAAAATGGGCTTTTTCTACAACTACTTGTTGTGCAATCCATTGATCAATACCAGTATCGATAAAATCCTAATCATGTCTGCATTATCCTTAATAGGTGAATGGTTGTTACAGGGTTGGCAGCACAAAGTCAGTAATTTAGATTTTTACTCAGTCTTTTCATATTTGTACAGTGACCACCTTGGCTGGCTTTTCCAAGCTTTGTGTGCCATCACTAGACAGTAGGGAATCTGGCTGTTTAATTTACAAAGCTAACCACATGTCACTTTGCTGTGGAGCGGCTAGGGATCGGCCGTCTATTACATCATTTCAGTAAAAAGTGGTTCATCACATTACTTTGAACTGTGCAGTGTTCAAACACTGAAAACAAAACATTCCCTTCAGTAGATTACTGCCAGTGAACAGGATATATACAATATGTGTGCATGCAAATGTACTCAATGTTGTACTAGTGTTTTTATTCCAAGCTGATTATTCTGGTAAAAGAAATTCTTACAGGCATTGGCTGGGATGGTTGCGGTCTCTAGAGGACTCTGTGTACAACTGTCTATGCATTGTTTGAGTAATGATGTATTTGCTGCTCGATATTAACTGGACATAGACAAAAGGATCCTGGGATACATGAAAACAGAGACACCCTGTTTAAATGATGTCCAGTAGTCCTTTAAAATACATTCAAAGCAGCCCTTGAATCAACATGAGGCGACATGTAAAGGACAATGAGCTCAGCCCAACTGTCCCTGCTTAATGAATTTACATCCTGTGAGATTAGCGTTAACTTTTTCATATTTTTCTTTGTCACAGACAAAGTTCATTTCCACAGTCTCTGTCAAACAACGCTTTCAGTGCTTGCCATTGTTTAATTAAGAGGAGGTGTGCTAAGAGCACGCACACTCTGGCTAGATGAAGGAACTCCTCCGCTGGGACTTCATTCCGTTTGAGAGACTCGCGTGGGTGGAAGAGAGGAGATACGCTTGCCAGAGAAACGTACAGTACTCCACCAACGCGCTGAATGCCCCAAGGGAGTTAAGGCAAAGAATTCCTCCTGGATTTTCTCTTTCAGTCTCTTGCTCTCTCGCTTTCTTGCCCCTCCCCTCTCCTTCTCATTTGGTTGTGGTAATTCATCATGGACTATCAAATCCATTCAAAGCTCCAGCACAGAAATGGAGGCTTCGGAGCCCGTGTATAATTGGTTTCCGTGAGGTGCCACCATCCCTATTGAACCTTCTTGACTCTCTGTCCCTAGCAGTGGCAGTATGTATGATGAAGAGACAAGAAAAAGCCCCGGAGACATGGCAGATCGTGACGACTGCGAGAGGACGTAGAAGCCGTCGAGCCAGAACATTCATGAAATTACAAGCTTTTGATCTGCTTTCGTTTTCGTTGCTTTTCATCAGTTCTAGGAGCATGCGTTCACATGGCATACTTTTGAGCAGTCAGAAGGGGCCCTAAAAGCAGAAAATTTGATTCGGCGCTTCTGACAGACTTTCATTATATATACCTAAATAAAACTAAAAATAGAAGCAACAGAGAAAATTCAGGTAACCAATTTTAATTAAAATGTTTATTTTTTTTCCCTGGACATCTGTCCTCGAAAGAAAAAAAAATCGCCATCAGTCATTTCCCCCTGATTTGTTAAGTGCTAACTTGTCATAATCATAACCATTCATGCAGAACGACTTTTCTGTGGTGTTTGTTCATGGTGGAAATGTCTTTATTTATATAAAGGGAAATAAAATTCATGTTGCAGGTGACAATTCAAATTATATATATATAAAAAAAATGGAATAAAATACAGCAATCAGAAGCTTGGGTTTTTTTAGCTTAAGTTTGTTTTGTGCATTGCACACTTGTTTTCTTGTGCAAATAAACCTTTCTCAAAGCATTTTCATTTTCTCACTCCAAACATTTTTAACCAATGCTGTCAAGCTGTCAACCTTTCTTAATGGCCCGGCCCATCCAGGCTGTGATTGGTCGGTTCAGAAAAAGTGACATTGACGAACTTCTTTCTTCACACGGCTGCATGAAAGGCAACCGAGCTTCTCCCGGATCAGTCTCCGCCGACAGAGATTAGCTGGCAGGTGAGAAAGGGAACAGGGGCTGTATTTTGTAGTTTTTTTAATGAAACAAACTGGAAATGTAGCAAAAACAACAATTGAACTTCAATTAAGATGACTTTGTTGGTAACCACCGTCGAGAAATCCAAATCCACATAACGCTTAACTCGGGTAGAGTCAGATAGAGAGTGGGCTAAAATAGTGGACACAGTCACCGCCGCATATCCGGCATCCAGCGGAGTGTTAATGCTGCCAAAAAGAAAACAAGTCCATTTACAAGTGATACGAAGAGAAAGGCAACTTTTGTGTCCAACGAGCAGAGGAAAGCCGCTGGTTGCCTCCTGTGCTCCCTCACTGACGCCGGCAGAAACCCATAGTTCTTCTCGGGAAAGGCTAATAAAGGCTGCGGGCTAATGTCATCATGTTTTTCATGTAGGCTATTTCTTGTCTCTAGCGATCTCCTTCTATCAAAGACTTGCATTAGGATCATTTTGTTACATGAAGCCTTTACGTTATGGGCGATAACGCCTCTAGTGTTACATCGCCGACAGCCTTTCTACTAACGAGGGTTTTTGTCATAAAACACAAAAACCGGTAGAATCAATTAAGTTCCGATTTTGTAAAAGAAATTAAACAGCGACAATGTGGATTAAACGAGTTAGCAAACACTACCAACTGGAAAAGTAAAAGTTAGGAGAGCTAAACAGCTATCCTAAAGTTAGGAGAGTTTATTTAAGATTTTACCAAGTTAGGATGCTTCTGTAATACACTTTTCCTATCTAAAGTTAGGAAAGGAATATTGATTTAGGAACTGTTAATGTGTTAATGGCCTTTTTCCTAAATCAGTTCCTAACCCTTATAACCATGGTTACCGAGCAGTTAGGATAGGATCTGCTGGTTAGGAAGTTTCTGTAATACGGCCCCAGATGAGCATCACATAGTGCCCAGAGAAAAGGATTTGTAGAGGGCAGAGAAGAGTGTCAGCAGCTTGTGAAAAGTGCCGGTACGCCAAAGAGTAAAATGTCAAGGTGCCAATACTGCATACTGGCCCACTTCAAGCACTGGTGGGAGTGCTAAATGCTCCACTCCCACCACTGTTTAACTTTTTCTGTCATAATAACACAAACTAATTTTGCAAGCAGTAAAAACAAAACAATAAGCTGAAAGATGCTAAAACATTCAGTTGAGTTGAGGGGAACTGCAGTCTGTTGATAATTTTTTGAGGTTTCATTGAGTAACACCCTTCACATTACACATGGTCAGTGTTCAAGTGGTAAAATTAAAATATTAATTGGCGCAGCTTTAAGTAGCCAGGTTAAAGCAAGAAAGAAAATTTGGATCACAGCATTACAGCATAAAAAAAATAAAAATAGTACTTTTATTCAAGGCTGCTTTGAAGTACCTGCCCATTATTGTGTAATAGTGTGTATTAGACTGCTGCTGTCTGCCTCTACTTTTAAACACAATAAAGACAGCGTTGGAGCTGACAGCTCCTTGAGCCTCTGTGACTGCAAAACACCAGCGGCTCCTAAAAGCCATCTGTGACTTTGGCCAGATAGTTCCTGTTGCCTGGCGCAATCGCACAGATCACACACTCCGCACCGCTGCACCAACACTTCCAGTCGAGATCCGACTGTCATCTCCAGCCAACAATGGGGCTCATTCCTTCCTCCCTCCAAAGTGCTGAGGAGGGGAAGACTGAGCATGCCTTCTGGTTTTAACCAAGAGCGCTGCTGTGATGAGAGAGGCTCTCAATTTACCGTGGCATCTGCTCCTTCAGACGGCATCATCCCACTTCCCGCTTACACTTACAGCCTGTAAGCCCATAAAGCAATTCTTTGTTTTCATCAATGTGGAACGGTCCAGGAAATTTGGATACTGACATACAATCATTAGTACCTGAAGTGGTGATTACTGGATAAAGGTCTTGCTCACTGGTACTATTTGACCAAATGGACACTCAAGACAGTGACCAAGACAGGAACAGATCAATTTAAACCTGCATATTGACAGTTTCTAATTAACTATCAATCAGATGTGAAATGATACCTAACCAATCACTTCTTTCCTATTACATACATATCAACTTTTTATGTCTCCTCAACTAAAATGGCGCATCGTGTAAAATTATTTTGCATTTGGATAAATTGTATTATAGCTATATGTTAACTAGTAAGACAAGGTGTAATCCTACACACGCTGAGTTGATATTAAGGGTTGTTTTGATATTAAATGCAGAATGTTATTAAGGAAAAAAATATTAACAAAAGCTGCTGCTGTGTGTAGCTAACTTAGTAACTTAATACATACAGGTGAGGTGGTGGTTTAAGCTTAATGCTAACATCAGCACGGTAAGATGCTCACAATGCCTTTTGTTAACCATGTTCACCATCGTACAGCTGAGGTAGATGGCATTCTGGGTATTTAAATCAAAGCACTGGACAAAACGAAACTTTGACATGATCATGCTATTAAATAAAAAGTGAAGGGATCACCAAAACGATTACAATGAATCCTGCAGGGAACATTCTACAGGGTACAGGTCTGTACCAAATTTTACAGCTATCCAGCCAAAAGTTGTTGAAATCTTTCAGTCAAATTTGTTTTTGTTACCGCTAAAATAGGAAATGTATTTTATATTTTATTTATATCCTTCATCCATCTACCATGTCAAGGTCACCTGGTTCCCTTCCAGTTTGCTACAACCATTTAGATAAAATTTGACCATCAGGCACTGTGAGGTTCACCCAAAAATAAGCAGTGGTTGTTTGTGCTTGCCAGACTGCACTGAGTTGAGTGCAGATTCAAAATATGGAAAAGAGGAGCTGGAGAAATCTTACATTTTTCATGGTTTGTTATGATAGTTGGGACATATCCTGGCAAGCTTGGTTTTGGCAATATGCAGAGGGTAAACAATGAGGGGCATTTTCAGTAGCTGCATTTGGTTTTCTGTCATCAGCTGAGCTGCTACTGTGTGTGTTGGTGTTTGTGAGGATGAGGGGGATATCCTGTAATTTGGCTGATGCTTACAGGTGCTTACCATGCAGCGCACTCAATGAGAGAGGCTGTGCGCCATGGAAATGAGCAGTCATTAATGTATCAGTAGCAGCCTGGTGTCCACTTCAGCGCTGTCGCTCACCAAGGTTTCTGTCTGCAAAACAAACAGGCTGTCTACTGGAGAGAGGGGCTCCGTGCCGGAGAGCTCTGCCTCTTGGCTTCACGCAAATCCCATGGCTTCAAGCACTCATGAATAGACAGCGAACAAAGGGTTAGTAAGAGGGGGTCGGAATTTACTGTCATTCCCCCCATATGTTGATTCGAGCAGCAGGGGACATATTCATTAGCAACCCTGTTATCCAAGTCCTCAAACACAGTTAATGAGGTGCTGCAGTGTTATACAGTATAACTAATATCAAACATGGTTTCACTGGAGTGCATATTCATGCTGACAACAGTCTTGTTAAAACCTTACTCGCCATTTCTTACACAGTTCTTTAAGTTAATTGTGTCCAATTTATGACAATGATGTGTGTACTTCCATGCACGTTGGACAAAATGACATAATTACAGTACATGTGGTGGACTGACTAAATTCTTACATTTTAAACTTAATTAGCAGAATCACACAGTTTTTCTTTTTAGATTTTTAGGCCAGGCAAGTTTAAAAAAAAAAGTAATGGGAGAGATGAAAATCTGGTCAAACCATTACTTTGTAAGGCTTCTGTTCATTAATGATCACAACTTTGATTAGCAAAGTCAACAGACTATCTAACTTGCTAACTAACTTTAAAATGAAGTCATTATTAGTAAAAAATAGAAAAAAAATATAGCATGTTTCAGCCAAGAGAAGTATCATAACCACAAGACTCCAAGAGGTGTGGAGCTAAGGCTAACATAGTGAGTTTGAACTCACTAGGCAAATAAGTTAAATTTGTTTGTCTGTAGTGTTTATAAGGTTGTAGTTGATAACTTGGGTTCAGAATTAGCATCTTCCTCTCTTAAAACCTAGATTTTTCAGGCAGAGCTCACCAAGCTAGCCCACACTCCGCTCATTTTGCTTTCAAGGCTCAACAGGGCTTTGTTTCAGCTCCTTGCCAGTAGGCACAAATCAAGAAACAGTCTAAAACCAGATTGAGCTATAAACCAAATTCATTGCTCAGTGAAAACGTTACACCGCAATTGGCTTGTTTTTCAAGTGCTTGCCAACAATGATTCTCAATAGATGTATTCCAGATTCAATGTAGGAAAACACTGAGGTCACATGATTTAGGCCTGTTTCTGTGTGGCTACTCTTATGCGACAAGCAAGGCAAGAAAATGCTATTTTATGGCTCAAGGTTAATGCCACAATCATGAAATACTACCCTAGTTACCAGATTCCGGCAAGTAAATCGTGTTCAAGACAACATTCAGTGACATTATTGTGTTGTGTCTGCTCTTGACAATTCTCACTCATGAAATGCAGATGTATAGCAGAAAACATTCTACTGTTTAGACGACACCACACAATGTATTATCTTCAGAATCACCTCATGAAGACACTTTCACAACCCTTTTAATTAAACACTTTTTTGCATTAAACACTTTTTTGCATTAACAAAGTGTTCCTGCTAAAACAAATTAGTTTTCATCTGGCCAGTTGTTATTAATGCACTACAACCCAGAGTACTGCTCTCTATTCTGCCTCTGCAGGTAGCTGATTGCATTTAGCTTTGTATCCCAGGTGTAAAAAATATTCCCTGATTAGACCGCTAGGATGAAAAGCAGCTAGACTGAGAACCACTAAATTACCACTTATCCAGAATAATACTGAATCTTTAATAACTTTATCTGAAAGGGAAGTGTTTTCATCTATTCTGTTTGTTGTTGATTTTTAAGAGGGTTGACACACACATTGAACTGCTGCCTCAACCGCGGCAGCAACCTCTGTTATGCCTCCGTGGATCATGCAGCAGCATCTTCCCCCTCCCCTTCCCCTCAGCAGAAGCCGGCACTGCGTCCAAATAGAGTTGTAGAAACAAGACAATCTGGGGCTTAAAGAACAAAAGAAGAGGCCAAGTTCGAGCGAGACGGAGAGAGTCGGCGAGATTAGAGCCGTCAATCCCGGCATCTTTAGCACCTAGCGAGGCCTCCTTGTGGGAGCAACCACAAAGTTGTAAGAGAGGCGAACGAACTTTTCTAGTCCACAGCCGCCCGTCTTCCCTCCCATCTCTCAGCAGCACCAAGACTGGGGTTGAGAGAGGTTTAGGCAGGGTGAGTGGGTGGGTAGGTGGGGCGCTGAAGAACTTTCCCTGAACTCTTCCTGGCTTTGTGTCTCTTACTTTCATCTCAGGTCACTGTCAGTCGAGGGTTTATCTCGTTAAAAGCGGCCCTGAGATGAAACGGGGACCATTGCCGGTGAACACTAAGGGCCTGGCTTCCGGTGCTGCTTTTCTTCTTCAGATACCTCAGAGTGAGTTTTTTCTTTGTGCTAAATATGGGCCATTTAGTCTGGAGATGCAGTAACCCCACCGTCTCTACCTGATTAATTAACTTGTGACTGGAAAATTCCACAAAGCGTGAAATTGTGAGGAATAAAATGGATTGTGCACAGAGGAAAAAGAGTCTGGAAAATACCTAATCCCACATTTCATTCTTCATAATTGAAAGAGTAAAATAAGAAAAGCCACCACAAGGGAATAGAGACAGAAACTCTATTATGATTCTGTAGCTTGGCATATATAGCAGCCAGTCACACTGGGAGAAAATATCTCCGCTGGCCTTGATGAACACAGAGGCATACCTAGACGACATGTTGGGATCAGTCAGATAAAGACACTGTCAGGAAACAAAGACACTGACAGAAATGACAAAAGACACATTCATTCAGTTCTGATGTGCCACCAGAAATCTGACAGTTATTGAAATGACTTGCTTTCATGAAAAGCCAGTGTTTTCTCACTCATGCGTTATTTGGTTATTGTCAATCTCCTCGCACTATTGTTGTCGCAGGCCTGGTTTTATGACAGCAAATTCATCCCAGGCTGCCCAGATAATAAAACTGGAGCAGCAATGGTAAGCACAATGGCAAAGCAAGTGACTATCAGAGAATGTGCTTTATCTAGTGGCTGACTGCCTTTCCATGCTGCACACAGGTAAGTTTGACGGCTCACTCACATCATAACTGCCTTCCGTTTGTCTGCTTTGTTGTAGTAGATGTAATGCTCAGCAACATCTCATTTGCTCTTGCTTTTACCAATTTTCAACCAATTTTATCCTCACAAGAGAATCAAAAATTTGTGTCGGCGGGCAGATAATGAAGAGACAGCTTTGAGGAAAAATGATTTCTACAGACATTATGCAGCGCCAGATGCCTTGGTGTTCATTGTATCTGTGACTCTTTAATTTGGTCGCTAAACTTCGCTGGAGCATAATGCAAAGCTGCTCACTTCTCTGAAAGCAAAGCTTTGACAGCTTTTTTCCACCACAAAGCCGGTGCTGATATGAATCAGTGTGGTATAAAATTAACATTAATGGTCCTCACACCCTCCTAGGTTTTGCTTTCATGTGAGTTGATTGAGCTCTAAATTGTGTGCTTTGTGTACCCAAAGTGCACTGTTTGAGTTCAGCTGTAATAGCTGAATGTCCATAGTATAGTATTGAATAGCAATATGACAGGTACGCTTTAGTGCCGTACCGCTCCGTAGGGGACATTTTCAAGTGCATTAACAAAAACCTACACTAGAGGCACACTCGAGGTCAGGTATGGCTGAAAAGTCATAAAATTCAGTTGCTTCAAATTACATGTTTATGAATCACTGAGAAAAGAGCTTTAAGGGAGAGGAAGTCGAGGAAGGTGGTGAGCAACTTGTGTTCATTACAACTCACTGTAGCTATACTTGAACCGAAATTGAAATGCCTGGGACTGGCTCCTTCAGATCACATCATGACACTGACATCCAGCATGTGCTATCCACCAGTCCTCATCATATAATATTTCAAAAAGAGTTATAGCTTGAAAGATAGGAATGTTTAGAAATCTCATGTGCTTATTGTAGCAAATTTAGTACACAGAATACATTGATTTATTGGCACTTACTGGCAAAAGTTGAAACTGATGTAGCTGCTCACCCATTCTTTGGTTTCTTTGTACAGCAGTGATGAGGTGTGATGTAATTCTGATATAATTGGCTACTCCATTGTTTTTCTCAGAGTGGTTTTTGTGGTTGCCATGGTCATGGGATGGAAAGTGAAAATTGACCATGGACTTGCATGACCAGAGGTATTTTTGGGTGTGATCACTTTTAGTTACACTTCCAGATAGGTGCTTTAGATTTATTGGCTTTATCTGAAGTTGGTTGTGTGATTGCTTCACCTTCACCATACTATTTGTCCAGTTGGACCCTATTGCAATGCAATGAGCGCACTCCACAAGATCTGAGTAAAACGATGTCATAACCGCTAGGCATGATAAGACCCGTGTTGTAATCTTTAACCATTTAATTCCTGTGTGGTCTTTGAGATGACAGGGTTGTGATGACATGCAGGTGGGGGGATCTACTTACTTTGACAATGAAGGAACAGGAAGTCATGTGTTATATGTATTACCGGGATGAATCCCTCCTGCTTCCTTTGTCTTATCCACATGTAATCCAATACTCTACTGTGAGGGATGTTTCGCACAGCTCAGGGGAACGTGGTGAATAGGGGTGATCCATCTTGGTGCTAATTAGAGATGTCTCGTTTTTTATTGGTGCGAGAAGGACCGGATACTGTTCATAACATCAGCTGTGGTCGGCGTACGTGCTCAGGGATCTATTCCTCATCAAATTTCCGATAACCAAATATAGCAATAACACCCCAGAGGGCAGTCTTAACAGCATTAATGGGTTCAACTGTGATGCATCACTGTAGCATCTATAATAACAGTAAAGAATGTCCTCAGGGAGGTTTCAGCATTCATGCAGCAGTTACCAATGCATGTGATGTGAATAAAAAGTTTTCTTTACAATGTTGTTACAGTCATCAGTATGGTGAGCACGTCTTGCCCAATTACATTGCTTGGGTAAAACAGCAACACCTGTTGATTAAATAGAGTAACACCTCATATTTATTCTGAACATTTTATTTCCAATCCAGCTTTTCATAACTGCAGTAAGAATTTACTTGCTGCTACACCGTAGATTAGAGATTAATTTAAACTATTGATTTAAGTGTTCTTATTTCCTGCTCTGAACAAATTCTAACTTAATAACCAGAAAAGAAAGGCATCATAGGGCCACCCACACAGTTAGCTTGACGTGTGAATTCTGGGAAATGCAGTGCAGAAATGCCAAGTGTTTTACGCTGAAAATGGAAACAGACTGGAAAAAAAGTCATAAATGGAGTCAAAGAAATCACAAGTAAAAGCTCGAAATGGTTTCATTTAGCATAGCTCAAATAGTGAAAATAATGTTCCAGCCCACATAAATTCACTGCACCTGTCAGACATAATTACAGTGTACAAAGTGAATGCACCAATTTGGGAGTGCTAATTTGCAAGATGGATGATGTATTATATTAAGAATTCATTACCACAGCTGAAATATAATATAACCATTTGTTTTATATTAAAAGTACATAATGAAAGCAGACATTTATATCATATTCATTTGCACTAGTCAAATACAAAGTGTTACAGGACTGAGGCGATTTAAGATATTATGAAATAGTCTGGGAAATTGTTTAAAGCATTATGTGACATAATCCAAGAAGACGTGATGCAAATAATTTCTGCAGTGGCTAAAGGCAAAGACATACTGGTTTTGTTGTAATAATCTTGTAAAATTAAATGGAATCTCAAATATATGAATGTATAGGTTAAATATTAATGGTCAGTTTTGACCATTAATATACCTGGGCGCTCCCCCCAAGTACAGTCTATGTGTGCGGAAACATGGCTTATTTTGTAATCACTCACAGTGACGAACTTCCACGCTGATAACAAGGCATGTTTTTGTGTGTGTGTATGTGTACAACCTGTTCTCATGCTCAGGCGTCATACATACACGCTTTGAGAAAACCGTGGCTATTTTACACAAAACGTCAATTCTACGTATATAGGAGATGCATCCAGGCCACGTCTGTGTATGATGCCCTGGGGTGACCGGAAACGCTAGTAGCGCTTCCGGTCAGTAACTAGCTAACTTGCTAGCTAAGTTTGTGTTTAAGGCGTTGACAGTCCCCCGAGGCAAATTACCTTAACAGTCACAGAAGTTTGTGCCGCCAAAACCTAAATCAGTAAATATATGCATGTCAACCGCCTAACCCTACCAGCTCGCCTTTGCGTTGCAACACAATAGCAAACTGCAGCATATCATACACACGCAAAATCAATGTTTGGCGTACAATAGCTACGTTTTTGTCAAAGCGTGTGTATGATGCCTGAGAAGAGAACGGGTTGATGTGCACGTGTGTAGCTGTGACAATACTGTCTGTGCTGCTGTGCGAATGCTGTGAACCATCTTGCGGAGCAGCATGCGTGTAAATCTGACCGGCACTGGACTGGATATGTGAGACTGAATAGCCCTGGACACCGGTCAAGGCCGATGAAGCTGAAAACCGTCTGATTCTGGTTGATTCATGGTCGGTGTATCTCTACATACAAACCCCCAAAAAATACAAACTATCCCTTTAAGGTAGTTTAAGTGGCAACTACTGTGTCGGGTTGCAAGAGTCAACAAATCTCTAGCACAAGAAGTCAGAATTTAAGAGAAATACTTGCAATATACTTTTTTATTATTTGCATTTATTTTTGTATTTGAGTCTCACGTCACATATCCTTCAGACTGGCACGGCATAGCCAAGAGAGACTGTGATTTTACTTAAACCTCAATCCTGTGTGTATATACCTTTACAGTCTATGGTATATACAGGTAAATGAGTCACACAGCTTTTGACCTTTGATGACTGATACACAGATCCACACAGTGCAAGCTGTATGTAAAAATTATAATGACCTTGTAATGTTTATTACTTTTATTGGTGGATAGATGGATAGATGAATGGATAGATTCAGTGGTGTAGTCTACGTGATACGCAGGTATACGCCATATACCCACTAGGAATAGTCAAAGATTTCCGTATACCCACTTAAAATAGCAAGATGATACGTAACAACATCGTTTTGTGTCATAACTTCCACACGTTCATTCATAAATTCACCCCGTTTGTGTTGCAAAGCTCTGAACTGACACTTGCGGCTTCCGTGGCCTGTGACCGGGATCTGACGTCAGCTACCAAACAACAACATAGCTGCGTGGCGGTCACTCGGCGCACGTTTGTGTTAGGATTTGGGTTTTGTGCGGTTGTTTTTCCTGTGTTTATTTGATGTTGTCATGGTTTGGAGTTTGGTAGTCTTGTTTAGTTGGTTCTTAGCCCTGTGTTTGTTATTCATCCGCATCTTCTAGTTACTTAGTATTTGTCTTGTCTTGTATCTTAGTTCCTAGTTCAGTGTCTTAGTTATTAGTCCTGTACATTAGTTCTTGTCCTTAGTGTTTACTCCTGGTCATGTGTTCTCTGTTTAGCCTTGTGTGTACCCTTGTTCATTTACTGGTTCTGTTCAGTTCTCTTGTACCGGTCTGTAATTTGTTATAGATTGTTCCCTCTCAGCCCTGTGTCTTAGCTCCTAGTTTTGTGTC
Source organism: Lepomis macrochirus (assembly GCA_024633595.2). NCBI lineage: Eukaryota > Metazoa > Chordata > Actinopteri > Centrarchiformes > Centrarchidae > Lepomis > Lepomis macrochirus. Next base: position 7,197,950 of record JALXJV020000024.1, on the reverse strand, counting down.
TCAGTTCATGTCTTAGTGTGTTCTTCTGGTCTGTGTTATTTTGCCCATGTCTATCTGAGTTCTGTTTTGTTCTCAGATTCAGTCTGTGTTCCTTGTTGGTGTTTATTAGTGATCTGTTTGCTGTTGTCTGTTCCTCCTGTAATTCCTTGTCCACTAATACCTTGAGTTCCAGTTAATGTATGGTCTTGTGTTTTTGCATCTCTGTATGTCTCTCTCTGTTCCTCCCCGCTCTCTCTGCCCGCCTGCTTGTCTCTGTTTTCCATCCTGTTACTCTGCCTGCCTCGTTAGTCCTGATCCCCCTCACCTGTGTTGCTCCCGCCTTTCTCATTAGTCCCTGTGTATATGTATGCCTGCTTGTGTCTCCAGTCTTTGTCACGTCCTTGCGTCAATGTTGAGTGTTCTGCCTTGTCCTCCGTTTCCTGGATTTCTGGTTTGTTCTCCCGTTTTGGATTACTCTGTCTTTATGTTGGATTTACCTTCTTCTGGATTTTCCTTTGTTTGGACTTTCACCCTGAGCTCCATGTAAGCCTGTTTCAGTTTAGTTTTTGAGTTAATAAATCTTTTGGTTTTGAACTGCATCCTCCTCGCCTTGCTTTTGTCTGCATTTGGGTCCTCACCTCAGCCTTCACTCAGCCCCCCGTGACAGTTTGAAATGAACTAATGTGAATCACTGAAGGAGATGTGAAACGCGAGCAAACTCAAACTACATTCTTTCAGTGTTTTCGTAAGCCTACAGCCACAGCTGCTGCCGCTCTGGGTGACACTGCAGCCGAAAACGAGCCAGATGAGGCTGATGCTATCATAACGTTACCTGGTGAGTGAAAATAGCATATAGGCCTGTTATCATTAGCGCTATCAATAACGGAACTGTAACAGTATTGTTGGTCTATTGAATTTAATCTAGAACCAGTTAACTAACTTTAATCTGGTGGATCAGTGAATGCGGGATACTGTGTGTGTGTGTGTGTGTGTGTGTGTGTGTGTGTGCGCGCAGTAGCAGTTCCTGGATGTTTGCTCATGCATTTAAGCTGATACAGTACATGGTTTTTGGAAGATAAGTGAGCTTGAGACCATGTGGACCACTTTTGGTGTCCTCAGTGCTAATATTCTGTAATGAATGACTTTTGGTCATAGAACTGCACATAGGCCTATGTTCATTGTTATTACTGCTACTGAAAAGCCTCAGTTTTCCATTGTTAATGATACTTGCAACTTGCACTGTGAAATGTGCATTGAAAAATGCCAGATGATAAAACCAGATTCATTTAGGCTAAATGTAGCTGAGTTAGATGGTGATTAACACTAAACATTAGACATTTCCACCATAAATTGGTGCAGAAAAGGTCTCCAGAATGCAAGAAATTAAAAGTTTAATGCTCAAAATCTTCTGGGGGAGGACCCACAGACCCCCCAGTCGTGTACTCATCAATGAATATTTCTTAAAATACTATTAAAATATCTTCTAGTCTTGATGTCGTGACCCCAATATCCTGGATTTTCACATCTCATATGCTAAGCGTTTTGTTACAACTCTAATTTGAGCCCTAAAATGTCCGCACCACGTTTGAACATAAAATGACACCTTTCCCTCCTGTAACTGTCATTGGCTGTTAAAGTCTTTGTGTTGTTGTTAACAAACAGCCTAAGCAGTCCTTCAGAATGCTCTCTATTACATGTGCATGCATACTATAAGTGGCGCTTATGGGACGTCAAGCTGGGACGGGGGAGTTCGAGGCTGGGAGGGAAAAATCACAGTATACTCACTAGAAAAAACTATACACCACTGGATGGATTCAAATAAAGACCTCAGCCATTAGTTTCCATAAGCCGGTGTTTGTTTGCATTCTGGTCACGACTGGAGAAGATGGAGCTTTCACAGCTGAGACAAAGCAAAGTTTCAGACTGGAGTTCCCAGGCTTGACTTAAAAGGATTTCAACACACAGCAGTGAGAAGGCTACCGCGAATCAACACTTCCTAACAGCTATAGCCTTTATTATACCAGCCGAAACATATAAATAATTCCACTACAGCAACAGTCTTGTTTCTCATTTGATGGCTTGATGAACGCATCAGACGAAATTCCTATTGCTGGATGCGAGGTGCATCCATAAAAAACATCAGCATTCATTAGCTGTATATCACGCATTTATTGAAATGTCACACAGACGTCTGCGTTGCACCGGGGAAACAAATGACATGATCAGAGGAAAGCATTCCTGTGTGGTGGTACCTTTGCAAGTGACATTCTCCACTTTTCAACATATCTCCTCCGGCCCTGTAAAGTTTTGAAAGACTCCATATTAGAGTGATTTACATTCACATCACTAATTCTCACTGTAACATGTAATTCTGACAAGTTCTTTTGTCATGTAAAACGATTACATGAAATTAAAGTACAAAGCCTGTTGATAGTGTCAACGGTTTACAGTGGGTCTGTGTAATGAAATTTCTTTTCCCAGAGAATCGATGAGCTCCACTCCCCTGGTGGACTATGTAATTACAAAACCCTCATTAGATTATGAAACTACACAGCATATGGTGAGAGGAGGAGATTCCTTTGATGTGCTCTTGTAATGACTGCAGCAAAAAAAAAGAGAGAATTGCCTGCCCTTACTTCTCATGAAACTCTAGAAAGAAATCAAAGCTTTGAAAGCGGGGTTTCTCCTCCGGACACTCCTTCGACTCCTCTGAACTGACTCAGATACCAACCAGGAGTTTTGCATTGACCCTGGAAATGTCAAGCTGTTTTGACTCGCTGAAGCCCGCAGTGTCACGGCCTTTTGATTCATAGAGTGTTGGTAAAGAAGAATTAAGCTTGACGTTTGAAGGAAGTGCTCACCCCTCGTAAGACATGAGGAAGACGCTTAAGGCAGCAATCGTGTTCTGTTCCCAGTGCAACACATTTCACAGACTTGCTTTTTGGAAAAGGATAGCAGGCTGGGAGACAGAGTCGTTCAGTGTAACTGTGTTTGACAGGCGCAGACAAGCAGAAGTATCTAGAGCAAGTGTAGAGGGTATGTTACAAAAGGAAAACCAAGGTCCATTTAAAAACCTGGCGAAACAAAATTGATATCTGCTTCTTTCATTCCTGTCAAACCTCTGCAGCTGAATAACCTCCTGATTACTCTATTGACTCTATTGTGGAAACATTTTATTTTCTTCGAATTTCCCATAAGACAAGTATTGAGAAAGTGAGAGATGTCAATGCAACTTAAAAGCATGGAAAATCCTCTACAGTAATCCGGAGCAGTGTTTCTTAAGCTGTGGGTTGAGGTTTCAAATTGACTTACAGGCTTGTTGCTGGTGGGTCCCTTTATGACAAAGATGTGATTTTTTTTTCTTATAAGCCTATTTCCCAGAGCAAAGAAATCTAAATTCTCACTGGTCCTCAGCAAAAACCATTTAAGAAGCTCTAATCTAGACAACAGAATTATGTGCAATATATAAATTTGTTAGATAGTGTCATGAACCATACATTAATTCATGGGAGGATTTTGTATGCATATGCATGGGACTTAAAATCAGCAGCAGGTTGTGAGGGTTATTCAGTTGTGTGCTACAATGTTAACCCTTCATTTTTGCCTATATTTGTTTACATTTTGGCAAATTTGAATTATTAAAAGTAAGACAGACAGCTTTCACTGGAGTACTTTAATACTGAAGAAGGCGTGATAACATGGTGATTCTTAGGCAAGGAGTTGGAGTTGAAAGAAGCATCTTTTTTCTATAAATTCTAAGCAGATTTAAGGACATCAGAGATAATGAAGTCCCGTTGAATTTAAAAATGTTTAGCATGTCTGTGTGTTTCAGAGATGGAATATAGCTTTCCTCAGTTCTTCCACTTTTTTGGGCCCATAGAGTATCTGCACTCATTGATTCTGGCCATCCAGCTCACTTCCTTTTGGCTCCCTGTACACATTAATGTAATAAAATAAATGTAATCATATATTCTAGACTTTTCAAATGTAGCTGGATTGAATTCATCAATAAAAATTATCATTTTGTTGCATTTTTGATGCTCAGAAAAATGTATTCACCATTTAATGAAAAGCAGGTCTTTTCCAGTGATTGTGTATGGGGAAAAATGACTTTTGGGCCAGTGTGTATCACATGATGAGCTTGGAAGTTGCAATAACCCCGTGTCATGTCTCTCCCTTCACGGCTTGCATTATTATTTAACTTTATTATTATTATTAAAATTTTTGATTTTTTGCCACTCAGGGGCAGTGCCACTTGGCGGTAAGCACAAAACTGGATCACCCTAAAAATGAACAGTTGAACAATTCATATATTGAATGCTGATATTAGTGTTCATTTGAAGTTATGTTGAAGTGTTTCTGGTCAATAACTACTCTCCTTTTAGGTTTTAGTCTCCAACAACTCTAAAGTATTTAGCTATATACTCTACTGCATTCATCAGCTAGTTGCTAACTGCAGGCATCATGCAATGCGTATGTCAAAGCTTTTTCATGGAAAAAACATCTGTCTGCATTTTTCAGAAACATTGCTGATGAGAATAGTGAAATTTAACAACAAAAACAAAAAAATTGTGGGCTGTAAAAACAAAAAATTCACCTGAAGGATGCTAACACATCCTGTAGAGCTGAGGGGAAGTGTAGAGTTGGGTGATTATTCTATGTGGGGTAATCCATGACACCTTGTTGATTTAAATACGTTTTAGAAAATAATAATTATAGCAGCTTTAAGTAAGAATCTAACTTTGTGCTGTTGTGTCCTCTCTATCTTAGAAATTGTTACCAAACTGCAGTGAGTATGTTTCTGTTGTGAGCCATCAACTTGTAATTTTAGAACACTTTCAGTAGAAGGAAGTTGTACCAATTCCTCTCAAAGAAAAGCAGTCATTATTCACAGGAGTTTTTTCATTTTTTTAGAGAAAAAAGATTGAACTCTCAATGGGTCAACATTTTGATAACAGATGCTATTCTTGTTGGGAAGGGCAGGGAGAAATAAAAAATACCATAATTTCAAACAATTTAACAAGAAACTACAAAGCAAGGATAAATTTGTCGCAGAGCTGTACATTTCAAAATAAACTGACCATTTTGCCTGCCCATTTATATCAAAACGCTTCACTTCTCTACACTGTGTGATTTCACCCACTGTGATAACAGGAGCCATGACAGGCTTTTTTCCACTAGAATTACTGAAAACCAACATTGGCTGTTGATTTGATACCTGTCCCCTCTGAGGTAACGAGTTTGTAAAGGACTTTTGATGTTATGTGGGAGTTTGAAATGACAGGCAAATAACTGATTGAACTTGACTGAGCTCGCATTCAGTCATCAGACAAGTTAAAACATTTTGTGGAGCTGTCTGGGTCTCAAAATCAATAAATTGTGAACAGCAACATTCCCATTCACAAACAGGCTTCCTCTAGTTTTAGATGAGTAATAGATGTTGTGTACAGATGTTATAGGATGGGATAAATGAATCAAATGCAACACACACAAACAGCAACACAGCAAGATGTCTGAAAGAAACAGGTCTAGTTTAGGTGGCCTTAATAAGATGAGTATTTCATTAATGATACTGAGATTATAATTGCGACCTGCCAGCCTGTTTTGTACACATAGCTAAATCTAATTCAGTGCAACATCCCCGCAATGCCTCCATCAAGGCTATCACACTCAATGCCAGGTTTTGATGACACTGTTTCAACTCTGCATTCATTTCAAAGTCCATGGTGGTGGTGTTTTTTCCATGTGAACACAGTAACAACATTTTATCCACCATGGCATTCGATACACCTTTCTCTGCAAATCAGTCCTGTCAACACTAGGCCTGGGTAGAACCTCCACAATTAACAGCTGAATCAACACCTCTCTGACATAGTGTCCTCAAAACCTGAACATGATAAGCTTCATGAAGGCAGAATTTATTGCAGGGATATTAGATCAGATTCAGAAGGGTGTGCTTTATACCTTGGTAACTCACCTTATGGTTATCCCATCAGAAATGCATGGGACACTGTGAAAGCTGTAAATAAAAACCACAGGGCTTGCATTTTGGAGTCACAGCAGTGAAGACACATTAGAATTGTATGCTTTTTGACTTACATACACAATAGCAAAACAAGGGAATCAAAAAATAACTCATAACCCAAATACCATCTTAAACTAGTGAGTGGATTAGTGTGTTAGCATGCTAACATTTGCTATTAGCACTAAACTTAGTACAGCCAAGTACAGCCAAGGCTGATGGTTAAGTCATAAGCCAAATTATTTGACACATAAAAAAAAATTGCACCAATGTTGGCCCTAGATGAAAGGTTAAGGTATGCCCCATGCTATTTCAATTGGTTCTGTGGGGCACATTAATGTCTATCACAAATTTCATGGCAGTTCATCCAATAGTTGTTGAGACATTTCATTCAAAACCAAAAATGTTAACCTGCTGGTGGCACTAGAGGAAAATGAGAGGATCACAAAAGTCATGAAGATACCTTCTCTGGGGACCATGAATGTCCAAAATTCTGTCCCAGTCCATCCAGCAGATGTTGAGATATTACACATAAGTGAAACGAGCTTGACATGCTGATGGTACTAGAGTAAAGCTGATGATACATGGAGCAACTATTAGGGCAATGGTGCTGCACAATGTTGCTGTCAATGGTAATGAGAAAAGATTACTACCGTAATACCCTTACGCTATCCGTTCAAAACTTAGTCGGACTTGCCACCAGCAACATTGCTTGAAAAGTTGCGCCATGTATCATCAGCCTAAAAGTCAGGGGATCATCAAAGTCATTAGAATTTGTCGGAGTGGTCCACCAGACCAGCATTACCATCCCTAGAGCTATGCTGCTAACATGACCAGAAACTCGTCATCATTAGCATACAGATGCTTAAAAAACACAAGGCTTTAGTTACACAACCATAGTTTATTACTGATGTAATCACTTACACAGATTAATGAAGTGTCAGCGATACCTACTGCAAGGAGATCAGCAATTCATACTTAGCTAGTCAAAAACAGTTTTGGGAACATTGTTGTCATGATCCAGCTGGCGACCAGATGCTGTGTGTTTAATTTACACTGCTGTTGTCTAGAATCTGAACACCAGAGCGACAATAGAAAAAACAAAATCTGGCAGAAGCGACAGGAAATGGCAGAGTGATATTCAGAGGAAAAATGAACCACAACTGGATCCAACTTTTTCTGTCAACAGCTGGTAGATTAGATCAGTTTTTACTTTTTTACAGTACAGGTTTGGGTCAGCCGTCCTTACATTCTCAACAATATAACACTTAATTATAGGGTGACCAGACGTCCCGAAAAATCCGGGACAGTCCCGAATTATGAGCAGTTGTCCCAACCACTTTCCAGTTTGTCCCGAAAATTAGACCTAACATGAGTTTTGATTATAATCTAATTAAACATTAAATACGATCGTTGTATAGTTCTCTTGCTCCAGCTGGAATTGCAGGTTATTTGTACATTGTGGCAACAGCGTTGTTACAGCCACAAAGTAATACCCTGCTCTTTTCCCCTTTTTGTTTCCTTGTGGTTAGTGGAAGTTACAGTCGCAAGGACAGGGAAAGTGTAGCTTCAGCATCCACGGCGGAGAGATCTGGCACGCGCATTGCGCAGACAGATGTGACACTGGACTGAGGACATGAATAAAATAAATAAAATAAGTAGGTAAAAGATCATGACTGACCTACATATCCACAGTTGTGTTTTTTCTAATAACAGACAGGTGACTTCATGAACAAAATAACTAATTTTAGCGTTGTATTTTGATTTTCACGTGTATTAATGTTAATATTAATATTATTATAACATTAATATTATTAGTATTAATCTTCATTGACACTCAATGTACCGGTAGCCACCCCCTTCTCCCCCACCCATTCTCATCTGGTCACCCTACATTATATTATTATTATAAGGTTTATTTTCCCTTTCTGTGTTGTGGCACATCATTTGAATGATACAGTTATGGATGTGGTTGTGTATTTCTTTGAAAATCACCCTGAATATCTGCTGCTTAGCCACAGATTCTAATTTATCTGAACCTTTGAAACTACACTTTGTTAGAGAAGAAAGCCACAACTGACTGAGATAACAAAGTCACATTTTGTATTGAATATTTGCAATGCTTACAACAAACTGACCTGCTGTTCACCCAGGTCAACTTGTGATGCAGAATCCCCTGTAAAGGACATAAATACTCTAGAAATGAACACATAGGCAAAGTTCACCATTGTCTTCCACTACAAGCAGTACAATGTCAGAATAAATCCTGTTGTCCGGTAAGGCTAATCACATGGAGTCCTTCCAAAGGAAGTGCTGAATGATCCTCTTTTTGATGTCCATAGAGTTCAAGAAGAAGCATTCTGAGTTTTCCAAAGATTAATTGCAATCCAGAAGAAAGGAAGTCTCTATTTACAGAAAGGTCCTTTTGTGTTACTCTCTTTTCCTCTGATGATCCAACAAAGACCAAAACTGTTGGTTCACCTGTGGCAGAAAGAAATGGGGTTAAAATGAAATCAGAGCCATCAAAGCAGCGGAAAAATCCCATTTGAGGAAGTCATCCCAACAGCAAATGCATATTTTTGTGGGTTAAATAATCCCTAATTTTTTTTAACATGTATGTATGACATACATGCCCGCTTCTCTCTGTTTGAGTTGTGTATCACAAAGAAAATACAATGGAAATGACTAGTTGACATGCCATGGCAGAGCATGACCTACAGTAATACAACTCCCCTTTATCAACAGAAAGTTTAGGGAAGAAGACATGAGACTCCCGCCCACACTGATTGACATGACAAAGATGTTAGACCAAGTAACTACAAAAACAGACGCATTAATCAACAATGAACCCTCTTTTCATTCTTGCAGTTTGTTTTTTTATGTTTGCCGCTGTGAGAAAACTCATTATCTTCTGAGGAAAAATAAGTCTAAAGGTTTAAAACCCCTGCTAGTGGCTCTTAGAGGCTATATACCATTGCAGAGTTGGAATGTAACAAACAGCATGCCCATAGTTTTTCTTTTTGAAGAGGCTTACCAATGGTTTATGATAAGGGCGGTGCTACGGGTATAAGCTAAAGGTCATTAATATCAGGAGGGTTCATCCCATTGAGAGCGTGAATGTCCTTCACAAATACAATCAGTCTCCCTATTAAATATCTGTAAATCTGTAAATGTGTGTCCATCTAAAATGGAAAGGCTTCATTTTCTCAAGAGCATGAAAATACTCAGTAAATTCACAAAAGATCACAAATCACAAACTGGCATTGACTGACATTTTCGCCTAGGGGGCAGCAAAAAGAAGCTGTAAACTCAATGTTGACACAGCATCACCTTTGAAAGTTGATATGGCAAAGTTGTTGCTTAAACATCCAGCTGTTACAGAGCAACATTAGCAGTCATTTATAGTCAATTTAGTGGCCACCAGACAAATTATAATATTCACTCTCCTTTATGCTCTCGCTTGGTCTTGACCAGCTCTTAAATGAATAAAATACCTGGTTCTTAAGCTGCTAAAGCTCTGTTATGTTAAGTAGTTACACCCAAACTTTGTCTGCTTTTTGGTGCAGGGCAGCTTGCACACAATTCCTTTTCTCTGAAAACAGCTATGACTTGAAACAACACTGATGCGAGCTGTGATAGTGAATCAAAACAGTAAAGGTGCAGGCCATAAGATCAAAACACAGAGCTGAAATATGTTAAAATGTATATAAAAAATATAAAAATACTTTTTATAATTATGGTTTATGATTCATCCTAGAGGCTGACAAAGGAATGGATTTTCACCCCTGTCCCATCCTGCGGCCACAAAAAAATAACCTTTTCCCGTCCTAATCCCATGACAGAATAAATAAATAAAACGATTTAAAAAGAATCAGACAATAGCATTTATTCGTATTAATGCATATTTATATCCTGTGACCCACAGGATTCCCAAACAGCCTCTAGTTCATCCTCCTCGTACTACGAATGCACAGAAGTTTTTCAAAAACTCTGATCAGTTATTGACATTAACGACATCTTCCTCTGAACGAACCATTTGACCGATATCACCGTTAGTTGATGATGCTAGCAGCAGAAAAACATCATCTTAAACTTACTGAAATTAGTGATAAACAACAATTTTGGTAAAACAACTCCAGACTTTGTATTAAAAAGCAAGTGCCAAGAATAAGCTTCTTCACACATATACACGGCAGGGTGAAAGATAGCAGTCAAGTTTAAAGGTCAAGGACGTGTGGAATTCTGTGGAGTCAATATCATTCCAGTACCTAATAAAAGACATATATTGGCTTCATGTATCAGCACATCGATCTATCAGTTAGATATAGTGTTCAGGATAGAGGATGCTGGTGAGCTGCCTCTGCGCTCCACACAAAGATTTTCTCTCTCCTAGTTCGATGCTGTCAGATACTCTGAAGACCTCCTTTCTCCTTGAGATTAAATTGCCTGTCATGAAGCTCAGTGGCTGACTGGCAGCTCCTCTGCTCCTCCAAAAGTATATTCTGGAAAAAGACTCCCGAGGAACATAACATAACAACCTTGTTGTCCGCTATCGATTCCAACAGTCTGTCAGCCCCCACGTAGGATTGGCTGAATGAGGGAAGCCGTATGAGAATTTGTAAGGCTCCATTATCGATGCTGAACTTTTGATAGGAAACAGACAGCTCTGATAAGATGGTTAGATGAATTCACAAAGGGCCGTTTGAAACAGAACAGGCCAGAGCAGCAGCGCTGCACTGATGCACTGCACAGCGTCATATAAATCATCCTCCATTATGCAGAAAAGCAAAACAATCCAAAAACCATCAGGCCATCACTTGACAAGGAAACCTGCATAATCATATCAAACACAGGGTAAAGAGTTTCCATAAATTTAGGTTGTTACAGCACTTTGCTGGTCTCTGTACAGGCTGCGATAAATTCTTCCCTTTACAGAGTCATTTACATTCCGAGCTGTCACTGTGATTAATGTGGTACTAATTTGAGAATAATTCCACTCTGAAAAGACAAAGAGCAGAGCCGCCTCTTGTCAGAAGAGAAAATGTCTACAGAGATGGATCTACACTGTGTCTCACTTCTGGAGGGGGAGGGGATCATTAACACTATTTGATTGACTGTCTGAAACAATGCTAAAAATACTGAGGAAAGCTAAGTCTTCGGTGGGTGTTGCGTTCGTTTAATTGGTGGCTGACAAGTGCTAATTTAACTGGCAAAGGATTCTTTTCCATTTAGTGCCTGAAGTAAGGTTTTCTGAAAGATTTAACACCGCAGGTGTTGGGGATTGTGTTGTGTGTAATTCAGCCGTGTAATTGGCGCACCACAGTGTCCTTCTCAGCAATATGTTTTGGATGGGATTTTCATAGTATTTTAAAGCTGCGCTAGGCAGAATTTTATGTGAGGATTCACCTGTAAAATCAGCAAAAACATAAAGCAGGCAAACTGCAGATTCCACTTTACCCAAATTAGGTTTTACTGTCAGGACTAACAGGTAGTTTTCGCCACAAATCACAACTTAAGAGGAAAATGCATAGGCAAGATGTGGCTCTGCATTCATTTGAATGGTAGCATTGAAATGTAGTAGATTCAGAGAGCACATAAGGTAAAAGGAGGAGAAAGCATTCAGTATAGACTTGTCAGGCACACCGGTTACTACAACATGAACACCTGCCTCTGTTGCAAACACACCCACAAGGCAAACAGTACTCTCTATTGTAGTTGAGGGGTGTCAGGCCGTTGTCACGCAGTATTCACAGTGAAGTTGCACTAGAAAACTTTGCACCCCGCAAGTGGAAATGACAGATAATCCTTTTTGTTTTAGTTATGAAGGTTTAAAACTCAAAGAGTTTGGCTCCCAGAAATGCTGCTTATCACATTCTCAGGTTGCAGCTACAGGTCATGAACACAAATTAGTCTACCACTAAAAATTTTAGTGTTTCTGCCGATTAGAGATGTATGACTTTTATTATTTATAGCGTTATGTTGAAAACCAAACCTAATTAGATTTGATAAGGGAATTCGAAGGTATTTGTATTAGAGCCGAAACAATTGGTCAATAAATCGATTTGTTGATCAGAAGAAAATGTATCTGCGACTACATGAGAATCAATTTATTACCAAATATTTGATGATTCCAGTATCTCAGATGTGAGCATTTGCTGTTTTCCTTTGTCATATATGATAGTAAAGTGAATACATCACCATAGGCCATGGGAAATTATAATATTTGTGACACTTTTCTGATATTCTCATTTTCTGATTTATTAGGCAGATTTGATACTGGATTTTGGCCATCAAGCCACAACCCTATACCTACCTAACATGAAATGAAATCATGGAAATTGACTCAATGATATGGAATGAGATACTCCTGTAAGTTGCAACCTTGAGGGTTTTTTTATTGGCGGGTCACATTAAAGCCATCTGAATTTGTTAGTAAAATTCCAAAGTCTATGTATCACATTAAAACATATACTGTACCCCTGGGGTGAAGATGACAACCACGTATCCAGGTATATATGAAATGGCAAAAAAACAAGAATAAATTGAAAACCGGTACAAAGACCAAAATAACTTTTAAAGTTGAATAGAAGAGTTTAGTATTATTGGAGAGTAGTATTAGGCAGCTCAGTTAAGGCCTCTCATATGCTGCTGCTAACCTGCTTATTTTGCCAGGTGCAAGGAGATCAGCAATGATGATGGGGTCCCCCATCAAACCATTGTTTCCATTAAAACACTAATCAAACATCTCTTGGACTGGGCAAACCCATTTATTAATTTGTCTCTTCTAATTTGTCAGATCTGGTAAGACACTCCAAAATTGTACAATTTACTGACAATATCAAGACTGTTGGTGCCTTTGATGGACAGAAGAGTCAATAAATAGACAGCTTACTGTTTACAGACTGCACCAGTGTGTCTTATTGTTCCTGCACACAAAATACCATCAGAATCATTTGAAAGAAACTATGATAACGAATACATTCTACACACAGTGCCTTTTTAAAATCTGTCCTAATGAAAATTCAAGAGTAAAACACAAACCTGTCTGAGCAAAACTAAGACACTTCAGTCTTCCTGCTCTGCCCACTTTCTAACTGTGAGATCTGGTATGTGCACGATGAACTGACACTGACAAATGTAAAACTAGAAGAGAAATACAAACAGCGTTGTAAACAGCAGCGATTGCTCTGTGTGCAGAAAGCTATTATTAGGCTTTATTCTCTCACATCCCTCTGGTATAAAGCATCACAGACTGTGTGCAGTTTAATGACATCACATTCCAGGATTTCTGTTTCTGTGTTTACAAGTCCAAATGACACAATTTAAACTGTTAGGGCCTGCAAATGTTCGACTTGTATGTGCTGCTCAACACCTTTGCGTAGCAGACAGTGGTCATTGCTCCAGACTGAAAGACAGTATTCCCCACTATGTCCCGGGCTTTGTAGTAGCCAGTCGCTGCTTTATTTACACTTTGAATTCTCAAGGTGTTTCCAGTTTATATGAATACATTTATGATACAGAGCGATAGAAATCAGTATAGCTGGAGGTTCCAGGTTCATGTTGTGCTGTTTTCCCAAAAGCTCAGCAGAGGTGAAGAAGAAAGTCTGACCCCCTGCTGCCTCATGGAGCCTGCAGAAACATTTGAAACTTAAGAAAGTTGTTTCTCTAGCTGAGTTCAAAGGTGTGCAAGATAAATCCACTGGGTAATGCTGATGCTTTGAACAGGTTGTTATTGTCTTTTTGGATCGTACACATTTCCTCGCCCGTCTCTTTATCTCTGGTGTAGTTACACAACTGGGAAATGGTGGTTAATAATACCATTGGCCACATCTGTTTTAATGAAAATGGGACAAAAAGATATGCATACATTGTTTTTGTATTATAAAGTAATAACACAACACATTAATGATCCCTGTTAGGATTGTCTTTGTGTTTTCCATTTGGAAGTTAAGGCCACGATGAATAAAGACTAGTAAGACCAACAAATATTTTTAAAAACAAACGTCTTACCTGGACTCTGCTGTGAAGCGTATGATGTTACCAAAGCTGGTCTCTGTCCGCGGAAATCTTTCCAGTCATCCATGATGAAGAAGACAACAAAACAAAATATGTTACTTTAATAATTTAAGGTCTTATCAAGAACTGATAATTACCAATATCTGTTTCCAGACAGCACCAATAGTTCAGGCTTGACTGGACCACTAAAAGAAAAAAATTACATATATCCCATTATGAGGTCGCGACAAGTCCCTGAATCAATAGCCCCAGGCTCCAGGCTCAAGGCTCCCGGCTGCAGGCAGGTGTGGTGCGGGCAGTTTAAATAATTAAGTATATAGAGAGAGGCAGAACTGAAGTCTACGGGTCGTCATAACACAGTGAAGGATACGGGTGTCATGTTACAACGTTAAAAGCAGGTAATTGGAGTGAGTAATTGGCCAGTTGGGTGCTCAAAGTGGCCTGAAAGTGCTAAGGAGACATGGCAGCCCATTGATTACAGGCCCCCAGGGGTGCAAGCACCGGCTACAAACATAGCTGTTTTTAGGTGAAGGCAAGGCAGACGACTGTAACAGAAGCCACAGCCTGCTGACCTTGACGAGTTGAAGTGTGCGAGGTCAGGTTCAACAGGTCTGAATGTGGTATCATGAAAGTGATCGTTTCTTAAACGTACCTTGGTAGTTTTGATCTTGTTCCCTGTAGCACAGCTCCAGCCCTTCAGATCAGGAAGAACTTTGCATTCCTCCCCGTCAAGGCACGGATGCATCTGACACCACCACTTCTGCTCCACTATCGAGGCTGGCGAAGTAGAGGTCAAAGGGCAAATGGTCAGAAATATCTCTGTTGGCATTCTTTTCACTGCCTTTCTGCCAGTATTAACTTCATTGAAAAATACACAAATAATATCCATTGACGAGATGGAAAATGAAATAAAAAGTAATTGATTTTTGGTTTGATGAAAAAGAATTAAAATATTGATGATGGATGGATGGTTGAATTGAATTACAATTCAACAAACCACTATATGTTGACGTGAAAGACAAATAATCCATCTATCCATCCATCCATCCATCCATCCATCTTTTTCGATGGATGGATGGATTTTGAGCTGATTTAGCTGCCTGACCTGCTGTAGTAATTTGCGGCACCTCCACATCACATCACTGCGATTACTGTTTGCTAACATAACTGGCTTTACTGAAAATTTGTCGAGAAGTGGCAACAGAACAGCAGGCAACTATCAAAGCATGTGGGCCAGCAAATATAAGCTAACGTCATTTTATTAAGGGCTGTGGGTGTGATGTTAGTGTTCCTTTCAGTCAGCTATCTTTCATGATAATATCTGTAGGAATGATAAATGTCAGCTATGTAAATCTTCTCCTAGATGTACACGTAAGGAATATTTCTGGTAATAATATCTAACATTTCTAATTATAATAACTTTATTTATATAGCACTTTTAGAAAACAGAGTACTTTGACACACAAAGCAAGGAAAAAGCAGGATACCCAGAAGGTAGGATGTCCATACCATGTGCTCTTTTTGGGACCTCAAAAACGCTGGGATTCCTTAATCCCCCAAAAGGTATGGGATTCAGCTTTAGATTTCTACAGTCAGCATTCATTGTGTGTTTTTTGTTTTGCTTGGACATTTTCCTTGAGTTCTGGCACTTCTCACAAGCTGTCGGTGCTCTTCTCTGCCCTCTCCGCTGGCAGAGAAGGAGTGGGGAGAAGATCGGTACTTTTTTTATCCAAGCGTGTGCATAAAGTTACGCATCAATGTCACTTTTTGTTAGCCAACCAATCCCAGCCTTCTTTGGGCAGGACATTAAAAAAAGGTTGATGTGTTACTATAGCAACACAAAAATTTGTTCATTAACAACATTAACAAATCAGAAACTAACCACCATGTAAAGCATATTTCTTGCACAAGGGTTTAATGAATGAAAACAACGCACCATAATGAAACTGGAATTAAAATTATATTAGTATACTAGCTATATATGATCCTATTATCTTAAATTCCTTAAGAAGACAAACCTCAAGAAAACGGTTCAATCTGTAGGCAGACATTAGCCAAATAAAGTGTAATCTGTAAATATATTAGTATTAGATTAACATTAAACTTTTAATTTAATGTTATAATCTGTGTGAAGTGCAATGCATGACCTGTAAAGCTGGTATGTAAGTGTCAGTGTCAAATAGAGGTTTTAGCGATCTACAACCTACATGTAGGCCCTGTTAAAGTTCAATAACATAGTTACATGGTTACCACCCCCCATACACATTGCCACTCTGCTTTCCACCTACTGCGGGTGTCTGTCTGTCTCCTGCCTCCCTCCCCACTGTCCTCTTTATTGAAAACCAAAATATGGACAACCTACTAGATAACAATACAACAAATATAAAGCTTTTTTATGATGGTAATGTTACTTTAGCTTACCCTTTTGTAAGTGTTGCCGTGCTGGCCGGCATGTTTTCTTAGTAATGTCCTAGTTCTTTTATTGTCACTTTCATTAGAAGATTAAGACTAATCAAGCAAAATCAACACGGCGTCATGCTCTTTATTGTAGGACAGGAACATTTGTGTTTATGTTTCAATTCCAAGGACATTTTCATGATAATAAGAGCCAGAAATGAGGAGTCTCCGCAAATGTCAGTCAAATCATCAGAGCTGTAACTAGTCAAGTCATGTCACATTTTGACAGCTGTCTCAGGTTAAGTGATGTAAGGTTTGCTTTTTGACTGGCAACACTGACTAAATCTATTTTGAGTATTCAAACGCATCAAGGTGTTGAGAGCCTTGTCATACATATCCATGTGCTCAAGATGGGGACTGCAAAAAGACGTGACTCCAGTCATGTGAGGGGGGAAACCTTCAACTGCAGTGAGAACATCTCCTCAGTTGCCTCCACAAAGCTGAGCATTAATCTTCTGCTTCTCTATTGACAAGACATCATTTAAATTTGGCATATTACAGAGGTCATTATCTACGTTCCACATCCCACTTCACCAGCATTAGTTTTCTTCCTAATGAAGAGAACGGTTATTATAATCCACACATAACACTAGAGCCTCACTATAGTAAATTGCACAGAATGGATACTTTATGACGTGAGGGAATCGATTTGTACCACACAGCCACGGTTATAGCAGCAGTGTGGTGTAAAATATGCATCTGGTCAACTGCAAGCAGATGGTGGTTGTGTAACAGTAGCTATTAAAAAGCCACAAAGGTTTCTCATGAAATGAAATGGGAGTATTGATAACCAAACATACATAAAGTGCATGGGATACATTTCACTTAACAGTTAATGATGCTTTAAAAATACAAAGGCAGCTTAGACTGAAAAAAAATCGATTTTTTTTTTATTGTAGCTGTAAAAAAATGCCTTGTTTTGACCTTGAGCTTATATTCATGAAAGTTGTATGTTTCCCCATTTATGAAAGTAAAGGGCTAACAAGTCTGTGAGAGTTCTGAGCTGCATGGCCACTTCAACTTACGCTCATATATCATCTGTTTGATATTCTTTTTAAATGCTGAAAAATCAAGATGTTTATCTCTTAATCAAAAGTTATAAAGCCTTATTACAATTATGTGCCAGCAGTGAAGATTACCATGTGAGTGTTCTGGCGGAGTGGCATGGGAGTGCGGCCAAAGCATGTAGTTCTGGCAGGAGTGGCACATTAGCTACCTCATAGAAGGGAGAAAGTTGTAATTTTGCAAAAGTGCAAAACTGGAAACCAAACCTGGTAGCTCTGTCTGAAGGTCGGGGTAAGGTATTACAAAGATATTGATGCTCAGTATACATTTTGTCACTATATTTAAGCCTGTTGTACCTTCCACAGAGTGGTGACATAATTATACATTAAGTAATCAGCTGAGTGTGTGTGCTGAGTGTGTGTGTATACTACAGGTATGGGAGATTCTCAAGGGAAAGGCCTAGACTGGAGTGATCACGTGACAGTTGGGACCAGTTGTCAGGCAACCAATGATTCCAGACAGTCACTGGTCCCAGTCATAAAATAGTCTGACTCATAACGCAGTGTTAAACGGCTAGTTATTTCCCCCTGTTTCCAGTTTTAATGCTAAGCTGAGCTAACCAGCTGCTTGCGGTAGCTCCATATTTACTGTACAGTCACAGAAGATATTTCAATCTTCTTATCTAACTCTCTGAAACAAGTGCATTTCCAAACTACTGAACTGTTCCTTTAAAGGGTCTGTTTGTTAAATTCAGCAAATATTTCCTCACGTTTGCTAGCTCTCTGTTTTGTGTGTTCTCTGAAAAAATAACTGTTCTTATACAGCCCTGGCTCTGTACATTGAAAACAAAGAAAGTGGTTCAGACCTTCCCCACAACATTGTTCCTGCCAAATAGCAACAGGTGGCGTGGCGTAAGTGCTCATGCGCAGGAGCAATGGTAGAGAGAGTTCTATACACCAGGCAATAGAACACGTTAGACTCCAAGCAATATGAATGTAATGTGAAGGAGAGATAGCCGAGAAACAGCCGAAGTGGAAAAGGTATGAAGAGTATAAACAGAAGAAAGTTATATGACCAGACAAGGGCGACGGCATTTCAACGCTGGAGAAAGATTTGGTGGTGGTGTATTTGTTTGGGAGTTCAATATCAACAATTTTTCTGCAGAATCACTTAGTCTCCATTTGATGTAAGTTGCTTTCCAGTTTCTGTATTTCATTTGTGTATTACACAGACTGTCTCCTAAAGCTTATTTGGATTCGTCCCCCTGCCAAAGACTCCCACTAAGGTTTGCTTAGAATGTCTTGCTAGAGAGACATCAGATAATGAAGAGGTCACAGTTCAGTGCCAAGTAGTGAAAAAAACAACATTTGCAATTATCAATTGCTCCACAGCCAGTGTGGTCTACATGCTAGCAGATGAGCTTGCTGACAGTAGTGCTAACTCAGCTACTCTTGTCAGTCACTTGACCATCGCCTTGCAGGTTGTGGTGGTCCCTTGAGAGTCTCCCATAATAATATATCTTATTCATTCTAGTAGATCAGGTTGATACAAGTCCATCCACTGGATTGATACCAACCACAACTACAGTCCAGTGGATGTCTTTAATGTTAACACTGAGTGCGGCAGCAAGACAAGAAACCTGTTATCCCATTCATGTTGTCCAATAGCTTTAAGATACAGTTTTCTCTTCAATCACAATTTTTTGACTCATCAGCACTAACAGAATGTTCATTGAAATCAAAAGGCAGCATCATTACACTTTAGTCTAAAATGTCATTCAGTAAAGTTTGCAGGTATTCTCTGTGTCTACCTTTGTAAATTACACATTCAAATCTATTCAAGTTTTCTCAGATGTCTGGAGGCTCATTTATCATCATATAAAGAGGAGATTGTCTCACACAGAGTGGAGCTAAAGGTAATCCCAGGTTGTAGAAGAAAGAATAATTAAAAGGTTAAGTGCTGATCATTTTTTTCCTGAGATCACCCGTGGAGCTTTAAACTGGGGCCAGTGGCTCACAGCGCTAATTTGCAGAAAATGTCAATACTAAAATGTCAAGGAATAGGTCAAACACGATTGGGTCCAGAGTTTAGCCAGAAACTCGCACTTTGGAGACCAAAGAGAGGCAGCCATTTCAGCCGAGTCGGGGGTCTGACACATTAGCATGCTAGGAGAGCCTCTGAGTCATTGACTTTACAGTCTGCAGTGGACAGCTTTGCAACCATTCACATGCGATTAAAAAACCCTTCGGGATCCCCTTTGTACGGCCCATGGATTACTCACTGGATGCTTACAGTCTTATGCAGCAAGGTTACAGTATGTCAGCCCATATATGTCAAAGAATCAGACAGGATCATCATAACCAAAAAAATGGAAGTAATGACACGGCTGCCACTAATACTTCTATCACTGCTACAGTATTTTTATACCAACATTAGTAATCCTTAAATTAGCATTACCACTGATGCCACTGATTAGGAAAACAGAAACCTCACCTAGTTCTGCAACTACTATTATTACTACTATTATTATTACCACTGCTACATTGTTCCTGCTGGTCATACTCTTAGCCCACAACTAGTTCCACTGCTTCTGTACAGTATTATACACATTGTTTTACAACATTACAATTGGCTGGGGCTCAGGAGATAGAGCGGTTTGGCCGTTAAACGGAAGGTTGGCGGTTCAATCCCCGGCTCCCACAGCCTGCATGTCGAAATGTCCATGGGCAGGATACTGAACCCCGAATTGCCCCTGGCGGCTGTTCCGCCAGTGCTGAATGTGTGTGAATGTTGAATGCAGATGTGGTGTAAAAGTGCTTTGAGTGGTCGAAAAAGACTAGAAAGGCGCTATACAAATAAGGAGCATTTACATTTACATTATGAAACCTTTCAAGGGGAAAATGATAAACTGCAGCCTTAATTTTATATGCTTTACTGTAGAATTACTATTATTTTTATTTTATTTCCACTATTGGATATTTAATATTGTCTGTTTTCAACAGGTTAAGTTCGTAGCCAGTAGTCTGGAGAGATTTGAAGAAAATCACATATTGTGAACAGTTTTGGAAGAATATAGGATGTAGACAGAGTTCAAAATTAATTTAGCTATAGATTTCTTACAGTTGTAATCATACATACCAAGCCAAGAGACATTTATTGACTGTTTCCAGCCTCTCTCTCTTCATCTATGATACTTTAATAAATAAAATATAGTTGAGGTTTTGGATTGGCCAGACAAAACAAGCTATTTAAATATGTCTGACCCCTGATGCCCCTAATTAAATAGACTGTGCAGATTCTAGTTCTTGTTTTTTGTAGCACTTTCCATTGCACCGCCAGCACCTAGCAGAGCCTTTAAGCCATCTGGGAGGTGAATACTTTAATCCTTCTGATTAACACATTTTGTAGACCAAACAATCAACTGAGAAAATAATCAACAGGTTAATTAAAAAAACCATTGCATATAAAGATTTGAATTTACATTTTTATATTTGAATGTATAAATTGAGAAATGGTGTAATCATGCAGTTATAACCAGTCCCTTACTCATGTGTTGTGGTATAACAGGATATTTGTGTCCATTGTGCTGTAATAAAAATCACTTTTTTTCCTAATTAGGATTTGTACATGTATAATCCAAAATGTAATTATGTAATTGCCTAATGTTCCCATGCAGTTATAATCTGCTAAAACAACATTTTAAAAATGATTGCAGACTACTAAATGTTGCCCCTTGACAGCATCTTCTAGACAAAATTAAGTGAGTTGGTGTATGCTGGGACACTTATTGATGACCTCAGCAAAACTAATCCTCAAGATTTGTGGTGAAGGAGTATCAGCAAAAAAAGGGGAAAAAAGAGATATCCCATGAAATATTTAGCTGGAGCATACCATCTACACATGATGGGGCGGCTCTGGTGGTGCCGGCCACTTGCCCGGGAAAGCAGGAGCACTTCACAGTTTGTGACCGCTCCTCGATTTTGTTCTTGTTGCAGCAGCGATGCAACGCCACCACCTCGCAGGTGCCTGTTCGGACATGGTGCACTGCTGGAAAAATAACAGGAAAGATGGAATAATCAGTATTCAATCATCCCCTCATCTACACACCCACACAGCAGCCTTGGTCTGAGTCCCTTAAGAATATCTCTCTCGGGTGTCTATTGTCTGCTCTGTTTCCCTCTCATCACGAAAGAATTACCAAGGACAGCAGACTACCAATTTATTTAAAAGGGCCCTTTTATTAGAGATGGTTCGTTTTTCCTCTCTTTAGGCTCTCTTTTTTATTTAAGTATCATTTAGTTTAAGTTTTTTTAAGGTTGAAAATGTTGATTTTCATAGTTTTTAAATTTAACAGGTATTACATTGTTGCGGGACAAACAAGAGACAGATTGGGAAAACATCTGAGAATAACTGAAGCAAGCAGAGATTTTGACTTTTAGTCTCTACTATAGGTCAAGTAAAAATATATGTAACCAATGACATCTTTTTGTCAGACTCCCACACTGGTACAGTGAAACACCAAGCTCCACAAGCTGAGTAGGCTAACCATGACTAGCAAACTGATTTAGTGTTTCCCGCAGAATTTTACTTTTATCTGCATTTAAAACTTCTCAAACAGTAAAGAAATTCTGGAGCCTCCATTTCCAACAACACGACTAGCGACATTCCTTAGGCCCCCCTGACTGGTATTACATCTTAAAGGTACCCTGTGGAGCTTTTGACCACCAGTAGCACTACGGAGCAATGTTTATGAGTCCCTCTTTTGTTTCTATCACATACACGTGGACTTTTGCAATACACACTCTTGGAGTTTGTTTCACACTATACCACATACCGACCGAATGATGGTAATGCCCAAGCAACTAGCCAGGAAAAGCAAGAAAGAAAATGACTTATCACAAGTAAATATGGATGTTAACAATACTAAATTTAAAATTGTAAAAAAAAACCCAACAACTTGTCTTTACAAATGTTGTATGAGGAAGAAAACGCATTTAGCACATAATGCATTTTGGTAAGAAATGCTGAATGGGTTTTCAAAACAACTCAACTGGGAACCATCTGGTCAATCCAAGATTACATCATCAGGGTTTTTTTTTCTCAGACTTTAGGGAGCTCCCATCTGAGCCACAAAAGACTGTTGTTACAAGTGGAGTAGTACTCACCGTGACAAGTTACCTAGTCTTCATGTGTTTAATTGGTGCAGTGTCCCTTTAAGTCTATTTAGTACTAGTAGCAGCTTGAAGCAGTGTAATTGACGTAACCCATCAGGATCTGGCATTGTCAACATCACAAAGATTTTTTTATCCTGTTCTGTGTATTTGAAGAAAAAAATGGATCTTTAAATAAATAATAACGTTATGAGATGGTAATGATTGGAACTGATACCACTCCAGATTTCCCACAAGAAGAAGCAGCCCTTAAAGAAAAACAGATATGTGAAGGGGAAAGTGCAGCGCTGCAGGATTTAGAGCCAGTTTCCAGATCACGCTCCACTGTCTGAATTATTTAGAGCCTGAGATGCTTCTTTCTCTTTTAATTGCATGTGACATTTTCTTGAGGTGTCCGTCTGCTGAGATACTCACTGCTGCTGCTGTAAACAGTAAATCTGAAATGACTGCGTGAAAGTGGTCCTATCTGTCTGTACTGTAGTGGCTCAACTGCACCAAGTTAATTACGTTTTCACTTCAGTGTGTTGTAGCGGTGGACAGCTACACTCCAACTACTGAGACTGAGGACAGTGATGAAATGCTCAGCTGGGACTGAGTGATCTCAAATCGGATCAAGACAACTGTTGAGCGTCACATCACAATACAATACCTCTGGGATTTACCTGTTCACAGCATATGTGCTCTTAATAGTCCCCCTCATCCTTTCTTATAAATAATAATTTGCAGGTAGGTGGCCAAAAGCAGCGCAACGCTTACTCATGCTCTGCTCCAAGCAAGAAAAGACATGAAAGACAAACACACAGCAAGCTGAGCTGCTTTAGATGTTTGTAAGAGAAGCGCTGCCAGTATCTCTCAAAAGGACATGCTTTACACTGAGAGGCTGTGGTTTTTCTGACTGGATTTTGGACTTCTACTTGGATGCGTAATCAGCTTCTCCTGCCAGCAGACAGAGAGAAAAAGCATTTCACTCGGGAATCAGTCTGTCCTGCAAGCCAGTCCAGCTTTAAACCTGCTGTGCTGTAGCTGTGACAGGGAGGGATCCCTCCTGTCCCTGAACACACTGCTGCGGTTCTGTTTTCTAGATTTGTCTTTTCAAAGTTTTATAAGACAGGCATGATGCCATGGCACTTAAATAGCAGGATTCAGAGGCATCCTGATGGCCTAGTGGTTAACAAACATACCATATAACCTCAACATCCCCACTTTTCTTCTGGCTGGGAATATTTGCTGCATATTGTTCCCTTCCCGCTCTCTCTACCCATGTTTCCTGTAAACATGCCAAAATAAAGTATCCATAAATGGAAAACCAGAAAAATGTTTCGGGGAAAGGACACACAACTAAAAAATGTGAGTATGCAGTATGCTGAAGCATTTGACTTTTTTGACATTTGACAAGTTTTATTGTACACACTTTTAAATTTGTTTTCTAATCCTCTAAACCAAACACTAAGCTTTGTTTTCATTGTTTTCGTTGCCCAAACCGAACCACTTTTCAGAAAATGTCCAACAAATGCTTGTCTCATATTTCTGTAAATCAAGTTACCTTCACATAATTCTTGTCCACCTCTCATATCTGTGCTCATTTCACAAATTTCCAAGAGTTGGTGTTGATTTTGCTCTTGTCAGTTGACAGTTTCTTTTAGCCATAGCTAGCAACATGGCTCAGAGAATGGAGGTGTTGGTTGGTCTGTTGGTCATTGGGCCCACCAATTTGGCCCAAATTTCTCAGCAACTACCTGATGCAACACATCATTAAACCTAAATGACAGAATATAATTTACCAATGACTCCCAAAATTACACATTTAACCGTTGAAGAGTACCTGCGACAGACGTGCTGGACTAATACACAACACGTGGTCAATGTTGTGAAACCGTCATAGTCCGGTTAGGTTTAGGCACCAAAACTACTTGCTTCGGTTTAGGAAAATACAATGGTTTTGTACATTGTGTTAGTAAGTCTCATGTGCCATATGCTTGGGACTTAAGTGACATAACTTAGATACATACACGTTTAAACTAACTCACGCTGACTTTTGGTTTGACACAAGACATGAACAGCAGTATCCTAGGTGAAAGTCCTGTGTCCACCCATCCCAGCTTCCTCCTCCTCTTCCTCTCAAATGCAGGTTGGATCCTGAGAACTAAATCTAACATGAACTCCCAACACTTGATGCCGACTATCAGGCAGTTTTATGTTTTTACCAGGCATTTAATTCCTTTTAGTGAATCCTTTGAACCAAAGTTGCTTTCCGCGAGAAGTGATGGGCCATTCCTCTCTGCGCTGTGCAGAAATTACTCTGCCTGAGAAGCTTTTATACGTTGGTCTCTGGAGACAGAGAAGAAACTGCAAATGATGCATACTTTGTATCATTCACAAGGCTGTTCTGAGTAATAATGTAATCATTGCTTTGCTTTAGATAAAAGCAAAGCAATGTAGATAAATGTAGCAATGTGTGTAGATAAAACTATACATGTGCATGCCTACATCACAAGGCAGAGAACTGTTATGTTAATCGTGATGAACAGATTTTCCCCTCAAACTATTTGTTACTTTGTTGGTAGCAGTTTAGCAGAGTGACAGATGAGGAGCACAATCTTTCAGCCACAATTACAAATCAGAATCAGAGTGCCAGAATGCAACCGTAAAACACTGAACATACGGATTGATTGTTATGTTTAACATGGGAAACCTGTAGTGTCTCTGACTGTTAGTTTCTGCTCTCTCAAGGGTGCAAGTAGTGTTTTCCTTTCTTGGCAAGATTCTTCTTATGCATCGTATAAGTCATTTTTATTACAAAGTGCAGAAAGTCTAAGGTGCAGAGCAAGCAACAATCACTGATGCATATAACACAAGACATAAGTCAGATTTCGAGGTCATACGTCAGTGCAACATTTACAAGAGTAAGGAAAGCGCCACTGAAGACATACTGCTAACTGGAGCGACACCTATACCACCAGTGCTACATTTCTAAAAAAATATTGTGAAGTGTGAAGCATCAAACGTATTTCATTCTGCTCAGGTTCAAGTTCCCCCTTAGCAACCTGTGTACCTTGATTCTTGCTAAGTGGTTTCCCATTGTGGACACACTGAAACTCAAGGCTGGAATATGTCTGCAGGGATCACGCTAGCACAATTTGAAGGTTAGAATTTAAACTCTCTATGCCCATCAGGGCAACCATAAAGTCTGAAGGTGCTGTGTCCACAGACGTGCTCTATAAGTCAGGGGGAGATGTATCCCAGCCCTTTTTCTCATGATGTAAGGTTATCTCTGTCACTCAAGTTGATTTTTTATGTAACTGAATGATTACGTTCATGTGGGCCTACTTACTACTTACATATTATAGTCATAATAAATTATATCTTTACATGTCAGCACTATGCTCAGCGACCTGGTGACTGTCTGAGTGTGGTTTGATTATAAACAAAGATAAGAAATGGGGGGGAAGACATTCTACACTGTTTTTGTGTGTGTGTGTATTGTGTTTCCTGTTCAGATTTTTCACTGATCTTAGTTGATTCACTGTAAAGTACTTGAGGCTTTTACCTCTAAAAGCCTGAAACATTTCATATTATACCATAAGGCAACAACCCTCATTGGTTGAACAATAAACCACAAGAAATGTGCAACAAAAGGGTCCCAAGTTGACATCAATTTGCTTTAAATGGTCTCTGAACCACTGATATTCTGTTTTCTGTAATATTTTTTGCCTTTGTTAGACTTTAGACTTTGCTCCAACAGTGCTGGGGAAAAGGGTTAGATGATTAGTAGGATTAAATGACTTATATAATATAAATATTAAGTTCAGTATGTATGCTGCTTCTAGGAAATAGCCCACCCTACATTTCCGTAGCAGCATGCAAACTCAAATACACAACTCAACCTGAGCCTTAAACTAAATATTTTGGAAGATAGTAAAGCATAACATGTTTTACTTCCACTTATTATCAGTGAGCCACGCATTTTTATGGCCTAAAGGAAGCTTAATGATGTCTAAAAACCCTAAAAGTTTTAGATTTAGAGGTGCAACCCAGTATAATTCGATGTGACATAACACTTTCTGGCACTAGACTGGAACTGGGAATGGTGCAATCATGAGGTCCTCAACTGAGACCCCTCCAACACCAGGATGCCTATGCTCCCTGGGGGCCACAGAGCAGGAAACGTGATAAATATTCATATTATCTTAGGAACTCCCACTGCTTGTGGGTTGTTGTTTTTTTGTAAGAGTATGAAGTTTAAAAAAACAACAAGGAAAGGAAGAACAAGTTGAATTTGGAAGGGGGCTTGTGCAACAAGCATAGGAGAGCAGGTAACTCAAAGAGTCAATTACATTAGACGCTAATGAAAATAAATCAGGTGTCCCCACAACATGTGAGCCAAGCCTGAGACTGAATCCTCTGCCTGCCTTCTGGTCAATAAAGGACAGGACAAACCGAATGCCCGATGACTATTTTTAATTTTGTGTTGTAAACACCAACAGTAGTACAGGACAGCCTCCTCTTTGCAGTATCACTGTCTTACAAGAGAGCGCAAAGGCAAACCATCTTTTCTTTACACCGAGGAAAATAAACTGAATTTACATAACTGTCAGAGAGTAGAAAAGCATATTTGATGGTGCAAATATGATCCCGTCTTTGCTGACATAAACCGGTTATTTAAAGAAGTGAAAGCTCATATGTGCATTAGTAAACCAACTTGTCTGCTTGCTGAAATGAACTAAAATTTCCCTGCTTGTCAGAGACGAGGCTTAGTTTTCTTCTTCTTCTTGTGTTCGTTCTCTGCGAAGAAATACATTTTCTCTATTTTGGACGTGTTCTGGGTTCATTTCATCCCTTGAATGATAACAGGTTTACAGCAACAGAAATAACACCCAGGGGAAATTAGGGGGCTGCCGTGGCTATCAGAGAGAAATTGAATGCGTGCAAGATTATTCTGATCCACTTCCTGCTGAAATGATGAGCGCCTTGAGTGTGGATCGCTGCCAATCAAAGCCACGCACATCAAAGCTTCACGCTCCCATTTAATTGGTTGACAAAGAGAGGAGAGGTATGCGCGATTTCTATCATAGTCTCAAATGGACATCCTGTCCGGCAGCAGCACTGCCTGTGAACCACCAATTACCTGAGGCTGTGTTTTGTCAGCGGGACTCCCGGTGATGAAACATGTGGGCTGGCCTCTACTTGTAATGTTGCTGAGTTGCCATAATTGATCTCCCTGGGTTTACTAGTGACGACTCGACAACACTTTTAATGAGGCAAGGGGAGATGAGTTTGACTCATAACTCCAAAGTAGCTGTTTCAATCCAATTACTCCCCCATTCACTACTGTGACATTTTATCTGTCAAGCTGTACACATGACAAGGTGGAACAGCCAGAAACACCCCACATGTGCATTGTGTTTGTGCAGCGGGTCAATCTTGTTTTGGAGTGAAAAGATGGATGGAGACTTAACAAACTTGTGGACAGAAAAGTTGTAGAGGAAAACTTTGACCTCTTTCTGAGCCTCTTTGAGCTGAATGTTCACGTTGAAAAACTAAACCTTGATTTGCTCTTCTGTATTGAGCAGTGGTCTCCATTTTACACCTCTTTGTAGAATGATATGAATAGATAAGAAACACTGCCTACAGCTGAACTTTCTATGGTCTTTGGCTGTCTGCTACTTCCTTGTTTTCCTTGTTCTATGAACAGCAGATCACTTGGTAGGTATCCTGCCATTCAAAGCTTTCCCGTTCCCTATATGTACTGGAATAACCATCTGAAAGGGGAACTTCGATTCTACACAGTTTACAAGTCATAAAGAGTACATCTCAGCCTGTGAAAACATTTGTTTAAGGTCTTCTCTGGCTCTGGAGGAGCTTTGTCAAGTCTAAAAAAGTAACATTTGATGATGCCATTAGGGATGTCTCAGGTTGGGTTTAGAGAACACATTTTAATGCTATAGTTAGCCTGCGTTTGTCTTGCAAACTGCTTGTGGAGTGTGACAGACAGGTATTTACCAGGCAGGGAGAATAAAAAACACAAAAAGCATCACTATGACTATGACTTTCGCCACAATCTGTGCTGAAGCCCAAAAACACACTATGTATTACTCTTTTTGACTGTATGTGTAGTGATTGAGAATATGTACTGTATAATGGAGGCAAGCATAATGCACACTCTGTGGAATTAAATATCTATCTATTTATCTATCTATTCAATTGCATTACGGGTAACAAAGGATGCAGGATTTTGACTTACATTAGGGAATAAAAGTCAGGAAATCACTGGCTCTGCTGCTTGTAATTCACTGTAGTCACTGGAATACCTTTTTGAAATCAGTTTCTTTAAAGATGGCTGGATTGATGGAAAGCTTGCTACCCATGTACTTTGGCTTATATGTCTCTGATAAAAGTGATTTAAAGGATAAAGCTGGCATAATCAAGAGACCAAAACCAGTGATTCATAAGTATGTCCCTCAATACTTTATGGCTTTCCTGCACTGTCTGCAGCCCCCACTTGTTTCAAATGAAGATGTAAAATATTGTAATAAATATACCTGGCCCAGAAATGTCTCAGACGTGTGGAAAAAATGCATTTGTTGGGGACTATTTTTTTATTGTGGATTAATACACATTTGGTGCTTTTTTGGCAGCAATGCGGTTTATATGGGATTGATTTAAAATAAACTGCAGTGTGTGTGTTCGTAGTAACGAAGAAGCGTGTCACCCAGTGCAACAGTGTGCCTCACTGTGTTTTTAATTGTTTCTGAACAAGTGTGGAGCTCTGTGGCACAGAGGATTAAACTAGTTAATATTAAGAAGGTCATTTCACATTGTGAAATGTCAGCAAAAAAACACAATTTGTATAAAAATTGTGCTATAAAGCTTGCCTGCATACTACTACTGCTCCTTGCACTATAAGTAAACAATAAGGCAATGGGATCAAGGTTGTCAAGAGTGTCTCTACTGCTACACTTGAAAGGCAATGGCATAAAAAAAGACACTCAAGAAGCAAGATAAAACCAGATGTTGATTTCAGTTGTATGTACTGACCTCTAGTTCCTTCTGTTGGTACGGTCATCTCCCAGACACTGATCACAAGCACCATTACAAGTAAAGCCCCTTTACTTCCGATATGTGTGTATCGCTCACTCATCCTGGGGAAAAGAAAGACAGAGGAGTGTTTATTAGGTACACTGTACACTGTATGAGTAGGTAATTTATTACAGCAGTAGTTTTACCTATTCCTGGTAATCCCATACCATTCTTTCCTTTAGAACAGCATTTTACAGGGCCTGTATTCAGCATTTGAAAATGGCAAATGGTTTATTTACATTTTCCAATCGTCACCATCTTTTACCATCTCTATTAGTCTCAACTCTGAGCCCTTGGGTTGGATTTGAGGGTTTTATGACGCAGAACAGGGAGAGGGTGCTGTTTGCCTAGCTCACAGTTTAACTTCACAATAGCTTAGCTTGCCTGAATGCATATTTGCTCTCATCAAGAAGAGATACGGCCTCTTATCCTTCTTTTTTCTTTTCAAAACAAGCTACAGCTGCGAGTGTGCCCTAGATCACAGCCTCCAAATCCTCTCTTTCTTCCCCTGCACCCCCGACCCCCCTCGTCCCCAAAAGAAGGCTCTTACAGCGGGAACACGTACAGAAGGTGAAGACCCTGTGCTGCCCCAACAGGCTTCAATAAGCCTCTCTGGTCTCTGCAGCAGAGTGGGAGAGAGCACTGGCTAATCCAGCCCTCCACAGTACCTTTTCCTCTGCACTCACTCTCCCTAATAAAGTGTGGTGGGGCTGAGGCCACACTGCATAAACTATCTGGCCCAGTGTGTTATCACTGACAGACACCGATCACATTTCAAACAGGGTTGCAGGAGCGGTACGGTAATTACTGGAAGAGGCGCGGTATCGTATGGCGTGAGTGTACAATGTTACAAGCTGCGTTTACACCTTATTTACCGCCTCCCGCCTCTTATCTGCCTGCCTCATTGACATATAGATCGGCTAAACCTCGTTGGGGTTCTCAGATTATTTGTGTAATTAAGTTTATTTTGGCAAAGCGAACATGAGCTTTTGACCAGATTTTTCTATACCTCCCAGTGTCACACAGGAAATCAAGCGATGTGTCAAAAAAGCACAGTCAGGGCTCACATGTTTAGTGTGCCCTCTGAAGTTCTAACTAAGATGAATACATCTGCAGGCAATGACAACATAAACACAAGGGAAACACTTTCTCCTGATTATAAAACCTTGCAGGCAATTGGTCTAGTTGTCTTTTTTGAAATGATGTGAGAGGCGAAGAAAGACATAAGCTGATTGTGATTTGTGATTTTTCTGAAGCATTTGTCAGTCGGCTGCATTCACCAATTTTCTTTTATTTTGAATTTTCTCTTATGCATGGGCACAATTTATGAGTGGTCCAGTCCTTTCCTAGGAGTCATGTGCTATTAGTCTAGTGTTTTCTATTAATGAGATGTTAAATACATTTACAATTATAAAGAGCTATTGATGGTGTAAGACAACAATATCATAACATATAACGACTTAAATTATGCACTAATTGAAGGTTAATTTGTCTCTGTATATAAAAAGGTCAGCTGGAATTGTAATCTTTTGGATGCCAGAGCGCATCAAGCCCTCGGAGATTCTCTCCCACAGCCACGGCGCTGTCCTCGTTTGTATAGTGGACAGTATCTCCGCCTGTCATGCGGAAGAATAGGGTTTGATTTTCTGACGGGGAGACTTAGCTTTTTCGACCAACTGCTGATTATTCATTTTAACCTCATGCTGTAGTCATTGCTGTAGTTTCTGCTTAGATTTATGTGCTGCAGTACACAGTACAAAAAATCGTGACTGTCCTTTTAATAAAATGCTTCTCTTTGTGTGCTGGAATATTGCCACCAGTCCTTACAGTAGACAGTATAGCCACCTGACTCTCCCCTTTCTTTATCAAAGCAGAGTTCTAGCCTCTTGCCAGTACTCCCATTGTCACCGCCCTTCTGTTACACAAAGTTATGTCTGGTTTACTGGTGGTGTTACTGAGCACTTTGACTTTTCTACTTATGTCCAGCGTAAAAATATGGGAGAATTAGGAGAAAATATTTAAATGGGGAAAAAAGGACATAAAAAACAGTAAAACATAGGATAATCTCAGGAAAAACAGGAGGGTTGACAGGTATGCCAAAAGTATTTTTCTGTATAATGGATTTAGGTGATTGCCTTATGTCAAGTTCAAACACATAGCTATCATGTGCCTCAACAATTGTGGAGTGTAAATGACAGACTGTTGAATCTCCTGGTTAAACTTTTAAGCACATTATATTGTTAAAAGCTCTGAATTAAGACCTTCAGGTTATAGGACTACAGCTTATCCTGTCAGTTGGTGAGGCTAATATTAACATTAGCTAATGCAGCTACAAAGCAAAGCTGTCAACTGTTTCATTAGGTCTCAGTCACATACTTTGTCAGACGAACGGTTTGTCATTACTATAACCCTGTTTTTCCCAACTTATCCTATCTGCTTTGATGACTACATTTCCCAGAGCACTCACTGGGCATGCTGGAAATATCTGAAAATCATGTCATTTACCACTTATCCACAGCATACAGAAAAATACACCAAACCACTAAATGGACCCAACTGATGTTTTATGGTTTCATGGTGGATTTTTCCATCACCAAAATGACGTTAACCTCCATAGAGGTCAAGAATGCCAGTTTCATGACACTTAGCAGGGGATGCAAGGCAGCTGCAGTTTCATGTGAGGAAAAGCTACTCAAATGTTGTGAGATGGCCATGTAATGGTGAGGTTTTACGAATTTGCTGAAATGGACCTCATATTGTCCTACACATTTTACTCGAGCGATGGATGCTAATGTTCACCTTCATGGTGACAGATTTATAGCCACTGGTAAGCTGAAGAATTGAAGGATGGGTTGAAATGGTGGCCAGTCGATGTTGCTGTGCAATTCAGTGGTGTGTGTGTGTTTGTGTGGAAAAAAGGTCATTGGTGACAGAGTGCAGGGCAGAGTACTATAGCATCATTTGTTGGGCGCTGCAAGAGTGCAATTCTATAAATGACATCTCATTGTCCCTGAATGTGCTGTGTTGTCATTGGTGGTGCGCTTGGCAGAGCGGGTCACTTAAGATTTGTTACAGTTTGAGGCCATTTTACAACTGTTTACTTGACCTTGAATTGGAGGTCTTTAGCAGTTTTGGAGAAATACAAGAATACTGCTGCATGAATCCAAACTACTTTCTGTTTAAGTCAGCATGTTTTCTAAGTTTTGTCTGTTAAGCTGAAGCTAAATGTGTACTAATTAAAATCTTTACATTAACAATGGATCAAATGAACGTGTAATGTGCAAAGGGTCACTCTTAATGACAAACTCACAGAGAATTATCCCCTGACTCAGCTCTACAAAGCGTTTTAGCATCTTTAAAGGTACAGTGTGTAAGATTTAGTGGCATCTAGTGGCGAAGGTTGTGAATTGCAACCATCTCTCCAGTCTACCACTGCCCCAAAACCTCTCAAAGAGCGTAGGACAGCTACGGTGTCTGACACAGCAAAAAAACGTGTCTCTTCTGAGACAGCAGAGAGTGGCCAGCCAGTCAAGAAATGAGGGTTCTTTAAGTATATTTATTATTAAGAAATTATATTTACTTAATTATTTAGTAAAACCACATGTTATTGTGACTTGGCCACTGACAGACAACATGGAAAATGTTAGCCAAGAGTGTGTAACACTGTCACTGTTTCTGTTCCACAGTCAATTATAAACCACACATTAGATTTTATATTTTATAAAAACATCAACAAGGAAAACACATTAATTCTGTCTGTGGTTACGGACCATCTCCAAAACTTCCTGCCAACAATAATATCTGGCCCGCTGCCACATCACGGTGCTCTGATAGCGGCAAAAAAATATAAATAAATAAATACTTTGATAGCGGTGCTGAAACAGGTCTCAGTCATGACCGTAACAGTTACTCACATAATCACTTCCTCTTTAGTGGTTTTGCCTACAAAATAAAAGCGTGAAAAGCTTGTTTTAGGCAGTATTTGGAGTTGAACTGAGCAACATTAAATGAGTCTGTAGCCTGCTTGACACACCTCTCAAAGAGCCGTCAGAGAACGTGATTCCCCTAAATGTCCTCTGCCTGGAGAAATGAAAAAAGCGTCCGTAGGTTGATGGATGTGGATCACACACTGAAACAAAAGCAGTGCAGCACATGCCGTGATCTGAGAAACATTTGGCGCGGAATACATTTGTTGAAGAGAAAGAGAGAGGAAAAAAAAGATATCTCAAGGTGGGATCAAGCTCTCCATCCTCAGGTCGTAAGGCCTGTACTTTACCAACTGAGCTAACTGAACAACACAGTGATGTAAGAGGTGAATATTATGTTTTATATAATCATCCATGAACTAATGGTTGAAAATATTGCTCTGATGCAAAACTTGCAGACCCCTGCAGTATATTATTTAGTTTATTAGATAAGGCCTTTAAATACCACTGAAAACATAGTTATGGATCTTGTATTGCATTTCTGTCGATAGATCCTCAGAAATATTACACACTGAACCTTTAAGCTCATTGTTTTGGTTTTACAGCCCTCACCTTAATGTTTTGGTTTAGTCTGAACGTTCCACGGTGTCCCTTGAGATGCATCAGGCAGCTGAAAAACGTCCACTGTATTCAACCTGCCCAGCACCAAACTGCTAAGAGACAAAGTAGCTGGTGAACATAGTGTTGCATTTAGCAGATGAAGAGCTAGATACATCCCTCAGGATTTGGCAAATCCAAAACTCTAAGGAGGGTGAGTAATGGAGACCAGAAACAACAACACCAAACAAATGCTAATTTTGTCTGCTGGGTGTGTAATAGGTTTTATTTGCTATCGTGATCAGCGTATTGACTTTATAACATGACAACATGTAAGTGTTGTTAAGAAAAATCTAATTCAATCAATAAATACCACTTAAATTAATGTGGAAAATAATTTAATCCAGCTAGAAGCAACGGAGTCCACCTAAACACATTGACTATACAAAAATGCATCAGATGAATGCTTGAATTGCTCCAACACCTATGCTACTGCCCCCTATCATTATATTTATGTATGTAACTAACCAGCTTTCTAAGTGTTTTCAGACACAGTTTTTAACTTTGAGCATTGCCAAGCTAGCTGTAACCAGGTTCTGACTCCACCTCTCTACTTGCACACGTTATCATGTAATTGATATAGATCTCCTCATCTCACTATCAAAAAGGAAGCAAATACATGTATTTCCCAAAATAAATAACTCTTCCTTTAAGTATGTTCAGCTATGATCATGATCCTTTTCTTTGAATATTCCCTGGAATTTCATTAGGCCAGAATAATATAAAGATAATTCTCTTGGTAATAATTACTTTGGTGAAGTACTTTGTGAAGTATTTTTTTTTGTACAGATTGCATTCATTCATTCATTTTCTACATGTTTTAATAGAGGAGCTTTTATTGCCACTATATACTGAAGGTTTTAACAAAGATTGAAATTTGTGTTTTGGGAACTCACAAACTCTGAGTTAGGAACTGTCTACAGTGGTTGGAAGTTTTAATTGTGCATTTTACTTTGACAATACTTCATGCATAATGTATACCTTTTGACACAGAATACTGTAGGCACTGAAGTGAAACACATAATGTATGCAGATGATTGCCATAAACATGAAATATGAACTGCACACTGAAGTTTGGAGGATAGCAGATGAAAAACAAATACTAATAAACTGAATCTTAAATGAAATGTGTAATTATCCTCTGACTGTCTGCAGCGCTATATTCTCCTCTTGCTAGCAGAGACAGAATGTTTTCCTATCTACAGTATACTGTGCGCTGCACTTGAGGATGCTTTCAAATGCAAATGAACACCTTTACTGAGGAATAATGCATATTCTTTTCACTGGTGTCACCTCAGTAGTTTTCCTGGATTTGTGTGCTCAAATTTATCCAGAGATTGGACTTTTATCCTTTTGTTATGAGTTGGCTCTGTTGTGCGGCGTATAAGCCTGCGGTGTAGATCATCGGATTTCCTTTCAAGAGTACAAAGTGAATTTGTTTAAAGCTGAATGAAGCAAAAAATCCCCATCTCTGACCAAAACTCTGATCGTCTCAGTCGTTTCGCCCTGCCCTCCCACTCCCTTCCTCTCTGTGAAACAAATTGCATGGCAGCAGACCAATGAGCCTGCTTTAAAAAGACTCCACTTGAGGCTTGACCTTGGTGAGCGGACGCCGGACACTAAAGAACCTGTCACTTCTGAAAGACTCCTACATCTTACTGTAACTAGCAGCAGTAACGTCCCTGCACTGCAAACTCCTCCATACACCCTTCCAATAACTTAACATAAATAATGAACAAAGAAAATTAGACTTCCTTAATTATGATTTTCTATTACTCATTCAAATGCACAACTTTTCTTTAAATGTGTAGAGTTTCAGTATACATTAAATTACCTTTATTAGGCAGCTCCAGATTTCACTGAAGGTTTTTTAACTGCTGAAAAGAGCAAAAAAATGAAGGCAAAAGTTTTGACAGGGCAAAGTGCAGCACTGCCCGCACTCTACTTTCACTTTATTGCTGTCAATGGAGAAATAATAACATTTGGTTCACTGTTGCCTTGAGACACAGTGAACAGCCCCCATAATTGACCCTATGCCAAATATTTTCCCACCTGTACTAACAGTGAAACTGAACAATTAATCAAAAAAGTTTTAGTTCCCTTCTGTTATGTTGCCTCTTCTGCTCCTGGCAGCCATATTGGGAGCTCTCTCCTCTTAACAGCTCATTAGCATGCAGCCTAACATGTCTAGGGCCTATTAACTTGTCCCACACTTAAATGAATAAAGACACCTACATAACAGCAGTAGTAGTACCATCAGTGCACTATTTTTGCATTTACTAAAAAGGAGACCATGTACTGTAGCATATGCTAGTAGCTAACTACCACTTATTTCTGAATGTACTCAATTTCAAATTACAAAACTTCACAATTTGTCAAGTGGAATGTGTATTTTCAATATTATTTTTTACTTTTCCGCACCCAAACTACTGAGTAGTGTTGAGTAGTAGTGGTATGTTTTATTCTGGGACTAAAGAATTAACATCACACAAAAAAATAGGGATTTTTAGTACTGTGATGACAATACTTTGTGATTAATTTAGCCATTTTTAATGAATGTAGCAATTCAAAATGTGGGATTAGTGAGTAATAAATTAGTCAACGTTCGCATTAGCATGTGAACTTAAGGCCATTTGTCTTACCTCTAAATTAGCTTGTTGGTCAGGTAGCATGTTGGTCAGGTAACAGTTAGTTCAGGTAATCACATTAGCTGACTTTTACTAAGCTTAAACTCTGTTGTTTTGGAGAAGTACTTTCTCAAATAAAAGTTATCTAACTTTGCTTAGCAGTTAATATACTGCACAGAGAACACGCTGTTTAAGCTGAATCTCAGTTTCTAACCTGGTTGTCAACTAAAAGCCATTTCTGCCCTGATTTTCCATGACAGAAATAGACTTGGCTGGTGGCAAATTTCTGATGTGTCTACAAGTTCTTCATTGCACCTGCACAGAGAGGTGAAAGCTTAATAAAGATATAGGGACTCCTGTACTTTGTTTGACAAGAGCTAAAGAAGGATAAATGGCACTAACAGACAGTACATAAAATTATTTCCCAAACTCATATATTTCTCAGAGAAAATTCAAACAAAAACCATCTTGGATGAAATCAAACATATCAAAATCCACAATTTGTAAAACTTTCAAAGGGAAAGCTGTCTTCTTATACAGTCGTTCTTTAGAATAGTATTGTGGTATAAGAGAAAAGTAACAGTTGAAAAGTAAAAGTAAAGGTTTGTGTTGAACACTTTAATGAAATCAGTGAGTGCAAGTAGATCCTGATTCTGACCTCTTTTCTCAATGTTGTCCCATTTGTGTCACTTATTTTCCTACTTTGATGGGCTAACACAAAGCCACAATACTTTTCATTAGCGAGTGAAGGACTCTATCGTCCTTGGCCTACTAATAGTAAATGTTGTTTTCCAAGGTGAAAAAAAGACTGTGAAATTCGTCCTTCAACTGCTCTCTGCAGGCTGAGGAAGAGTTTTTTGGAGTGATTGTGGTGACGATGCATATCATTTCTACAGCTTGCAAACTTTGTAAACATATTTAAAAAAGGTAATATGTCATGTACAATAATGTCACTTACTAGGAGTCAGTGACTGACAATCAAAGGCTTTATTAAATGTTACTAATTCAGCAGAATTGTCCAATTGACCATTAACTCTTTGGTCAACAATTGAGAACTCAAGAGGATTTTTGTGGATAGAGAAGTGACCAAACTACTGTATAAAGGATGCAAGTGAAAGGTATGTATTTTACATAACAGTAGTAGTCCCATCTCTCATGGATTTTTGTGAACAGCTCTCATACATACAGAATGTTTTAGTCCACTTTTTGCATGAAAGCCTGGTTACTTTGCAGTAACATCAGTGAACTAAATGTAATCTTTTCAGTGCGTGGTGGGTGGAGGTGGTAAAGAAGATCAGCAATCACTGGAAAGTTCAGTTGTGTGGAAAGAGAGCTCAGTGTGCTGTTATGGACAGCCTTTTAAATTGTTCTCTTACGAATATAGCTGTTGGTCCCAGTCAGCTGCTGATCAAGTACAAAAAAATGTCTCCAACTTTACTAAAACATTTTCATTGAATGTGCAATGGAGACTTTAAATCTCCACATCTCCCTTTTGTAAGTTCAATGCTGGGTCATGATTGGCTTCCAAACTAGATTTGACGTCACAAATCCTGTTAAACTGAGATTTAAGCACAGATGAAATATGAAATCAGCCCTCTGGTACATCAATTATTCTGCACAGTGAAGATCAGACATCCAAATGAAGTAGCAAGACAAACACATGTTT
The DNA here is from genome assembly GCA_024633595.2 of Lepomis macrochirus. Classification (NCBI taxonomy): domain Eukaryota; kingdom Metazoa; phylum Chordata; class Actinopteri; order Centrarchiformes; family Centrarchidae; genus Lepomis; species Lepomis macrochirus. The sequence continues at coordinate 7,159,347 of JALXJV020000024.1, read as the reverse complement.
GAGTGGAGAGGGACTTGAAGTGTCTCATTTTGTTGAAAATGGGACGTGCTGGTGTATTTTTGCCATAAATATCTTGCTTGTAAAGCAGCTTTACTAGTAAACCATAATGTGTTTTTTACTTCCGTGCTAGTAATCATTTTAAAAGTGTAAGAATCAATTTTCAGTTTCTCTCAATTGTAGGAAGCTGCACCCTGGAAATGCTCAAGGCAAGTGTGTAATCCACAGAATCACAGAGAATACAGGGCGGGCGGAGGGAGAGTTACTAAACCATAAAAAGCTGGACTTTCCCTCTCTGTTTCTGCAGCTGGATTTGATACAGGGATTACTGCCCCCCCCCATCTCTGTCTCACTCTTTACTTGGACCGTGACAGAGACTGTCACCTCGGACGGCTGCTGGGAGCCGATTGCTCCATCGCAGAACAAACATTGCTCAGTCGCCAAAACACAGATGTTCCCTTCTGACAGTTGAGGAGTGAAGCTCTCAACCCTGTCACGCCAAACAAGGGAGTTTGCCCATTCTTTGTCACGCGCTCTGTGAAGCATCTGCCACAAATCCTGCTCAGTTCACTTCATAAACACGACAAGACAGCAGTCAGGGCCATGTTGACATTGATGTATGAACTTAGGACTATAAAAGGAGCCCTGCTTTAGCACATTGTCCCGACAACTTGCTAATCAAATCATTATACACCAGCCTGCGGCGGGGCAGAGTTACTCCGCTGTGTGATTCACAATCCAAATTCTGTCATAAGAGACTATAAGTGGCTCGTCTCACTCCTCAGGCTTTAATGCTCACTTCTGATTTGCTGCTCATATCTATTTTTGCATGACTGTTCGTATCAATTCTGGGATGTAATCCATATCACAAACCAAGGACCTGACAGCTCTGTGAAATATCCAGATGCAATAAATATGTTTTTTGTATCTTGGTTTCTCTGACTTGTTTCTAACAGTTCCAACATTTTTCAGAATCTCTTCAAATCACCAACCCAGCTGCAGTTTTTCTTTACAGTTTTTGCTTGTAATCACAGTGGCTAGTTGTCCTCCTTGCAAATGTTTCCCTGCAATGCTGGCCTACTGCAGAAATTATGAGGTTATGAGATCTGCTTTGGATTTCAGAAGACAAAAAAAACATCTATCTGGTTCTGATCAAAACAGCAAAGATTGACACTGTGCAGCCTTTTCCCTGCTCACACTGATTATATAATGTAATCTCAAATCCGCATGTGAGGGGAAAAGTGATTGGGACACTTCCAGCTGCGGCCTGAATGGAGCCGAAGTGGTGGAAGGCCTTGATTTCAAATTTCACCAAAGAAGAAGCCTAGGCGGAGCTAATATCAGCACTGTCACCCGACACTGATGCTGAGTGCCCTTTCAGAGAGTTAACCACCAAAACGACCTTCCGTAACGACACGTCGAGATGCTATCTGAGAGGCCACGCTCATCAAAACCGCAACAGCCAAATGGCCTCAACCTTAGTTTTCCTTTGATCAAAGTGTCTATGCATCACTGTCTCATGATCCAGTGTGCTATTTCAGTCTAACCCCACCTTCAAATATTGCCTGGCACCATCAGCACGTAGCAGCGTTCATACAGATCACAGCGTACCTCTCTAAACCCAGTCTCCTCTTCTTTCTTTTTATGGTATTATTTTATGGTATTTTTATGGTATTATTTATAAGATCTCATAACACAACAGCCTATTGTTTGTCTCCCTGTAATTTCTCTCTTAGCTGAAGCTTTATGAATTATCAATGCAGTCTACAGTCTAAACTTTTTAGTAAAAATAAGTACATTAAAGAGCAAAAACACTGGGATTGGACTGATATCAGAACTTGAAATTAGTTCCTTCTTAATCAAACACAACTGTAAAATGCTTGTTTTTCCAATTATATGTCAGTATGAAAGGGGCTATATGTAGTTTTTAAAACAAATTAATCACTTTTTTTATTGCCTATTTGTTAATGAGTTGTAACCTTGCATAAAAATGAACCATTCGCCGGCTATCTCGGTTGCCTCTGACAGCCTGTATGCTGCTTCTTATGTGAAGAAATTGGGTCGGATTTTCTATAAAATCCATTGGCTTGCGTAGGCTCTGAAGTTCATGCATGCACCTGGCTCTCTTGCCCACTGATTCCGCACTCAACAGCGACAACACTGCTGCTACCGCTACCGCCAAAAAATGATGGCTCTGTAAGGATAAAAAACAACAAAATGGTTTTATGTGCTGAAGCCGTCACGCCAAACAAGAAGAAACAAGATTAACGTAGGGTGAAAACACAAGTAAAAACGAAGCCTAGAGTTGGCTTTGGAGAAGCAGCTAGCCTGGCTCTGCCCACAAAAGGCACAAAGCCGATAGTAAAACCACAACATGTTGTTTTTACACTCTGTTGTGTTATTGTATGAATTAAACAGTCCTGAGGAATGCAGATTTTGTAACCCCTTCCAGACTTCATGCTAAGCTTTAAGCTAACTGGCTGCGGGTGGTATAGCTTCATAATTACTGCACATACAAGTGGTATCAATCTCCTCATCTAACTATTGGCAAGAGATAAAATAAGCTTTCCTCCAAAATGTTGCATAAAGTAAAATTTTTAATCCAAATATTTTGCTTGTACTGGAGTATTTTTACAGTGTCGTATTTTACATTCTTTTACTTGAGTAAAGGATATGAATACAAATTCCACCGCTGAGCGTCAGCGTCAGAGCGTCAGCGGCATCAACCAATTGAAAATTTGGGAAAACCAGCTTGTTTGGATTTAGAGGCCACTGAGGTTGTCAATGAATAGAAAAAAACCCACATACAACAGTCTTCTTATATTCAGTGGAGAGTGTTAATGTCATGATGGTCTATATGTGTTTCAGAGGGCTAATTTCCAGTTATCACTTAGCTTCAATAGTAAAATAAAAGACAAAAACAAGTAGAATTGCTTTGAGGCCATCATTCACAAAAGTCTCCAATTTCATGTACCCAAACAGTTTTATGAAGGACATGCAGGAAATGAAATCAACCTGTCAGAACTGCATCAAGGCCCAAAGTAGGCTACATCACCAAGTGGCAATTTTGTCAGCTCTTTTAAAAAATATATCAGTGTCATGCGTGTCCTCGTGGCCACAGAGTCCGTCCTGTAACTGGAAGGACACGGGTTGGATCCCGGTGTCCTTGTGCAAGCCGCTGAATCCCTCTGTCACTGTGCATCGCTGTGAATGAGTGTGTCAGCTCAATGAGTGCAGAACAACATGGAGGAAAATAAATAAATGATGTATGAAAAATTATATTTATCCCTGACAGCCAGTCAGGTGTGTGGGAGTCAGCAAGAAGATCTCCGCCTGATTTAATTTCAGTTTTGTGGGTCGCAATTTCATGCTATTTGCAGTTTCTAATGCATTGGGATGTTTGATTTGATTAAATCCAATTGGCTGCAGTGCTTATTGTCTTTCCTCCGTCTCACTAACACCTCAAAGAAAATGATTATTACTACATTTGTGGCGATTACTGCAGGAGTTCCTCCGGATAAGAAGGGGGGATAACAGGACATGGCAACCTAGGCGCGAGCCTTTATTTTGCTGTCCCCCGGCTCCGCTGTCACTTACGTGATAAGCCAGAGCTGAATCACAGTCGTTTTGATTTTACATGTATCAGAATATTAAATGTCATTTTTCTTCTGTCCCAGTTTGATGACAGTGGAGAAATTGCATTGTGTATCAGAGAGCAGAGGGCAGATAGGAAGACTATGGTTTTCACGTTAAATGTGCTGCAAGTTGGCTGTTTAAAACTGATTTTGTGAGCATGTTGATATATGTTCTGTGTCCTGTTTTATAGATATGTCATATTTGGTTAATAATGATGTATTTTACATGATATGCCAAGTTCTGTTAAAGGTGATTACATTGTTGTGTTGCTAGGGGTTGTTGATAATAGTCACTTTGTTTTATACTGTCTATGGGCCCTGTGTAGCTGCGGTGGACACTTTGAATGCTTTAGAGGTTTTGTCATGTGCTTTTTACACTTGCTGCAACACAAATTGCCCACTTGGGACAAATAATAAATTGAACTTAATTGAATTTATTAGATTGGTTTGGCGTCGGACAGAGAGACCACAGAAGCGGTTAACATGTGACAAAGGTCTTTGGTCAGATTCAAACCCAGGATGTTTGTGTCTAAAGGACACAGAACACAAACTATAATGCTTTCTTTATATTAGGTTTTATCTATTATTTAAATATTTATTATGTATTTACTAACACTGTACTTTAACCCCCTTGTTTAGCATTTATAACCACTGTATAGACAATAAATAAATGTTTACACCATAATATTGGCTAAAAATATTATAGTGTGTAAAAATTGGCATTATTCCGTATTTTTTGAATAGTATTTTTCAACAATTTTAACTTATGCTGGAACGCATGTTTTATGTTATAACAACTATGTTTTACAATATTGTCATTCACAATCTGTTTATATAATTATTATATATGTATATCTGCTTACAACTACATTATAGTGTGTTACCCCTTGTGTTTTTAACTCTCACATAAATTGGTGATTTGCAAAACATTCTTTAGAAGCCCACACAGATTGCCAAACAAATTCAAATAATGCTGCTTGTAAACCTTTTACAACCTCAGTATCAAAAATAATAACCCAAGACAAAACATATATTTTTTCTATTTATTTGTAGTTTTCACATAATTTCTAGTTGCCAAAAATGTTTAAACATACCATATATATGTCATGTAGCTTAGTTCCTGTAACTGTTCAGTGACTGGCACTTCATCAGCACAAATCAGTAAGCATGGACCACAGTCCCTGTCATTGTAACATGGCTGTGTGTGCTGCGCTCAGTGGCTCACCGTTTTGCTGTCAAGCTTATGATCTCTTAGTAGTATTGTCACACTCTGCTTCTGAATGATCTGATTGATCACTTGGCGCAAAAATATAATCTTCATCATCAAAGTTACTGCCGCAAAACCCCTCCAGTGTCACAGAAAGTGGTGCCCTGCAGTCAACCTCATGTTACATCATGTCACAGAGCACTTAAACGCATAAACTTCTTTAACCTTGTGTCTGCATTCACTTGTAGTATCAGAGGCACAACATTACCTGTCTTTCCCTACTATCCGTGAACTGTAAAAACAAAACAAAAGGACTTTGAGGGCTTAGCTGAATAAAATTAAGGAGTAAGACCTGTTTTTTTTATTAGGTTCCCGGGATCTGTACAGACCTGAGGAATGCTTTTAAAGGGAAAAATATGTTGTTTTGTTATACAAAATTTTTGTAATTCAATTTATTTTTTATTTGGTTCTACTATTAATATTTTAAGAAGTTTTCATCCTTAACAAAAGCATAACAAGAATTAATTTTATTTATTTACATGATTTCTTTTATCCAGCTCTCAATAAACTAATTGACAGTCTTAATTGTATTTCCATTCTAGTTTACTGCAATGTTTTAGACACACCTTAAAGCACCTTCATAACTAAACTAACTAAATATTTGCATATCATCCATTTGTAAAAAGACTGTGTGCATGCACTGCGTGTGCATTTGTGACTATACACTGAAAGCCAGTGGGAAGCACACAGACAAAAACTACATAAATTCTCACTTGATTCTCACTGTTATTGTGTTTTGTGCAGGACCCCCATTGGTCCTGGTGAGAAGCTGATTGGGGAAATAGATTTTGAGAGCCTTTCATGTGAGTTTGAAACTAATACTATATCCTCGACTTGGCTGATTATGTTTCTGTGGCGGGAGTTTTGTCCCTTTTCTTCAAAGAAAAAGTACTTTTGTTGGAACAAATGAGAACCTGATGAGATTAGCTTTGTTTAGTGGGAGTTTTACAATGTGCTTTATGTCATTTAAATACAATCAAATTACAGCTAAATCTCGAAAGCAGCGTGGAGGGACTGATCACTGCTACTGTAACACAAATGCTATTCATTTCATGTTCACTAGGGCCCGCTTCTCTTTAAAAATAAGGAAGAAAAGCTATTTAAGAAATCACACAGGAGTAAAGGAATACATTATGCTCCGAGTTACCCCGCCATTTATCATCATTATTAAACAAACAGCCACAGCCTGAGACTTGTGCCTGTACGTGTCAAAGCGTAATGATCTCTGGACACTTTCTCTCCCTCTGCCCCTTCATACCTTTCATCCCTGACAAGGGTCCAGAGGAGCTTTTGGCAAGTTTTCTCTTTGCTCTGTGAAATAATAATAGGCTGCATTATGAGTAGAAAAAAAGTGTAATTAGCTTTAAGTCCTTGCTGGGGTTTTTTACAGAGAGGAGGAGGAGCTATTATTGAGTGGTTATATTAAAGTTCAACATGGAACTGAAGGATAATATAAACACTTAGCAACAGAGCCACAGAAGAGGAGTGTCAGTCAAATTGTTGTGATATCCGTGCACTCTGCGTGAAATAACTGTCAAGCCTGCAGCCGCCTAGCTTTTTGTAAAGCTAAATAGGCTAATAAAGGTGCAGATATGGAGAGAGCAAGAGAATCGGTGTCTAAATTCAGATACAACCTCCATGGCTGTGAAGAATAGAAGAAGATAAGGTGATATGAAAGTGATAGTGAGTTCTCAAGTTTTCTAGCCATGTTTAAGAGCAATAACAGAGGCTTTTTTCCCCTTCCTCCTTTTACTTCCTTCGCAACTCTCTCTCTCTCTTGTAACTATAAACGCTTTCTTTGACACGCTCGGCGCGCTCAGCCTCAGTGCACTTCCTTCAGTGTGTGTGATCGGAAACCAAAAAATTCCCACCTCGGATTAGTTGCAGCCAATAAGCGTGGGGGAAACATGAATAGAGTCAGCGCTCGCCTGCTTTGATGAGAAGAAAAGGTGAGGAGTGAGGTGCTGGTGCACGGGGGAAATCTATTTTTAGGTGTCTAATGAAACTTTTCAGTGCCGCAGCGATGACAACAGACACGTTGACAGGCGATTATGATACTCTTTAATTAGCTCCCAAGCTGTTAGCCAATTATCATCACCAAACGCCACAATTTGAAGCCTCCTACCCAGGTTTTATGTCAAAGAGCCATGGAACTGTGGACTAAATTTAAGTGTCGCAAGTTCCATCTTCACCCACTGGATCATGGAATGAGAATGAACAAACCATGGCAAAAGACAAGCAAGAGTCTTCATCAACTCTCCCACTGCTGTCACTGTCAACGTAAACGTGGGATAGAGAGCATTAACTGAGACACTCGAAGGTAGACACTGAGACATCCTGTCCAGATATTTTCAGCAACTACAAAGGAGTTGTAGGAAAAAAATGCTCCTGTGATCTAAGCTGTCAGCTGTAAAGACCAAAGGCTTCTTTCTACAGCTGCCATTTCATTTTGCACTGATTTTTAAAACTCATACAGGGAGAAATCCACCATAGACGAACCACAGAGGCCAATTTATACACCCACAGAAGAAGAGTAAGACCAGCACGCAATGCAGCAACAAGACAGGTTGGGTTTTTGAGTCAGAGTCAGTTGGGAAATCTCTCGCCTTCACTGTCAGACAGAGAGTCTTTGTAAAACCTGCTGATTGCAACAACTTTACACTGCTTCTGAAAAGCATTTTGGGAAATGTAGGAAATCACTGAATAAGCTAGATGAGGTAGGGTGAGGGAACTGTAGAAGTACATCTAAAAATAAATAAGCACTTAATGAATTATACAGCTGTACTACAACAATCTTTACGGCTGCAACAAAAAAGTTCTCATTGTCGGTTTATCTGCTGATTTTGTTCATTTATTAATTCTCATATGTCTATCACAAAGTCCAAGGTGACATCTTCAAATGTCTTGTTTTCACGATCACCTGTCCTAAACCCAAATATTTTACATTTATAAACATCTATACATTTATACAAAAATGAGATAAGTGTTTTTCATTGAGAACTTTCCGCTGAAACATTTGAAATACTGAATTAAGTTGATGTGGCAGTTAAAATAGAATTAGTGAAAGAAACTTTCACCTTTAACGAGATCAGTGTCACTTTAAGTGTGAGCTCTGAGTGAAGTTGTGGGTAAGTGTAGGTGATAAATTGAGCTGGAAAGGTCAATTGAAGTGGAGATAATTATTTAGCGTCTGTAATTAAATTAAATTACAGACATAATGTTTATTTTCATTTAAATGCTTGTAGTTTTGGCCATCACTTCTTTTAGTAACTTTACAATTAACTTTACCTGTAGTAAAGTTAATTCCTCCAATCCCGATATGCATTATTGCTAAAAAGATCTAAGAAAGGTTAAACCGGTTCTTCAATCAAGTCCAGGTTTTACCTTTCCTGGATAACTATGACCTGTATGTGTGAGAATCTTCACAGACATTGCTAAAAAGAAGTCCAATGGTACTGTTAGCTTCTTTACAACCTGTCTGATAGTCTGGCCACGTGCTTTTTTGCCATTTGTTTGTTTGTTGTATTAACACAGCTGTGTTTCCAAATCTCAGCAATTACATAATTGAGCAAAGTGTTATCATAAATGATAGAAATCATGGCCAGAACTGTCTTTTTTAATTCTCTCCTGTCTGCTTTGGTGGCTGGTTACTGGTTGCAGCCACCTGACCTGTACATGACGAATGAATAAATGACATTATAAAAACAACGGAGACAGGATTGGAACAGGACAGGAGTATTTTTTGTGGTAGTGGAATGGGACAGGAGTGAAAATTCACTCCCATGTCACCTTCTATTATAAATCTAAATCTCTTTAACCTTAAATCACCTTGCTGCAGTGATGTAGATGTGTACTTCAGGATTGTTAGTATGCTGTGACATCACTGTTGGGTGCGGTCACAGGTGCAGCAGACTGGGAACTTTTAACCAGAGAGGGAATTGAAACACTGCTTGGTGGTGTGAGTCTAGCCAATAGAATGATTTTGTAATTGTAGTATGTGTGAGAGAGAGAGGAAGAAAAAGAAATTGGAGAGACAGGGCATCCCTGCCAGCTTATCATAACTGACCCACACACTCCTGCACAGGCTGTATTTACATTCCGGCCGTCTTTGTAGTACAACACCAACGGCGGTCATGAATGCGCCCGTGAATGACAAGCTCCGCCGACACGAGCTATAAATCAACGGCTGCTCGCGTCCTCTTATCTCCTGCTCCTTCGCATCGACCTCTCGCGCGTGTCCGTGCGAAAGCCCATGGCCCTGATTAGGACCGCTCCTCCTCTACCAGAAGGCCGCTGGGACAGAATGGCCAGGGCAAAACTCTGAGGAAGGGGAGTTACACAAAGTGACTGAGCAGAGCACACAGGCTTTAAAATGAAATTGCACTTTTTGTTGTTGGTGTTTTTGGCATTTCTGCTTTATTAGATAGTCATCGTGGAGAGAGATGGGAAACGTGGGAGAGAGAGTGGACGACATGAAGCAAAACGCCCAGGCCGGATTCAAATCCGGGGCGCTGAGGTAAGGACTCAGTGTACATGATACGCACTCCACCAGGTGAGCCACCAGGCCCCCCTCCTCCTCTCCCTCTCTTTCTCTGCTGTTTTACATCACAGCACAACGAGGCTCAAGTTATTTTAGCTGTGGCCCTCGTGAGGCTTATAATCCAGGCTAAGTGACAGGCTAATTTGTGGTATTAGATTGCTTTCATCGGGTCGTTTGGGCCTGCTTTGAACGTTAGTGGTATGAAAAGGCTGCTCTGCCTCAGTGGTCACATTGACTTGTATGCTGTGTGACTGCCAGGGGGCAGCCAAGGGGAAGTGCGGGGTCGTTGGGTCACAGTGACTCTCGGAGGCCATATTTCCTCAGTCGTGTTTAATCTTCTCACTGCAGATACAGAGGAAGCAAGAAGAAGAGTCCAAGGTACAAAACGTACCAGCCGAGATGAGTCGACTGTTCAGTCCAATCACAGTTCGAATTTAGTTACTGTTTATACAGTAATGAGCCATGAGAGTTAAATTGAACTAAAGGTCCATGGAATGAGAAAAATAGGTTTCTGCGGGAATGGAAATCCATCAAGAGTCTAGTGGTGTTAACATGAGACATAAACATCCAATTGAAAGTCTCTCAGAGAAAAAAATCAAAGTCTGTGAGTGTATGTGTGTTTTGGGGGGGTGTTAATGCCCGACTCCAGCCTGAAGATATACCCTTAAACGCAGACACAAGACCGTTTTCTTTAACAATAAGATGTGACCCGTGCTAAGTCAACTTACTGCTGATGACCATAGAGAGTGTCAGAGGCCGGAACAAGTAATTAAAGGCAATAGAAAAATGGAGGATTAGCTAGAATTAATCCGCAACTTTTCCCATTTTCTTGCAGAAAATGCTGAAATGGAAGGATATGGAAATCTAGCAGAGCATAGCAGAACTAATGGGTTGGCAGCTCTCCCCCTGAAATGAGAAGGGACTAATGGATCCGCGGCCCTGGCTAAGATGACTGAGCCAGATTGCATGTGGATTTAAGTGATTAAGAACATGGTGGCCCCCGGTGCTTCCTTTGTCAGAGAAAATGTAATATACGACAATGAATGCTAAAATATGAAATTCCTCATTTAAAGAATCCATCGCTGTAGCAGAGAATTCAGGGTACAATTCACATCCGAGATAAGGAAAATACAAGCTGTTTGAATGCACATGGTTCTGGAAATGACAGGGATGCAGAGGGCGTAGACTGCAGGAGACTGCAAATGTCCACAGATCTGTGAACTTGACTCAGATAGTAGCTGTTGATAAAGTGTTATTTTGTGCTGGTTTTTCCAACACAAATAGAAGTTTTACTGAAGCAACATTGGTGTAAAAACACTTGCTTAAAAACATGACACAATGTTGGAATTATCTTACCCTGTTAGCAGAATTTTTATTTCAAGAGCAATCCTGATTGAAATTAATAGCTATTCGAGTCAATTTTGCGTCATAAAGATTTACATGATTTATTTTAGCAATTTAAAGGAGACAAAAGTGAGACTTCTGCTGGCACAGTGCCAGTAATTAAGTCTATGCTGTACCAAGTTTCTGTCTGTAAGTGCAATAACAATAATGCATAAAATGTGACAAGCTGTAAAAAAAAAAAAAAAAAAGGGAGAATTTCATCACATTGGTGGCCCTTAATATTGATAATATTATTATGGGCTCATCTTTTAACATTATGGTGTGCCTGGCATGGCGATATGATAGCAGTTAATGTGATATTGTGATGTTGGGTTATCTGAGAAATGATTGTCTCACCAAAGCTCTATTGCATTTTTAAGCCATGTAAAGACACAATTTATTACATTTCACCAAGTTATTACATCATCTGTCAACACAAACAGCAGAGGCCTGTGTGTGTGTGTGTGTGTGTCAGTGTGACACATCAGAGAAACTGAATTCATATGTACAAATTACAAAGTTACAAATTTGACACGGCACCATTCAGGGTCAGAGAACACATTTCTTTCACCGTGTTATAAAAATGATTTTTTCCAGATTTATACTTTGCCCAACAAGTTCTCCCATCCAAATGACAAAGTTGAATAATTTGTCGGTGCTACCCGGTTTAGGTTAGGGGAAATTCATCTGCATGATTTGAGGTGAGATGCAAACTCTGTTCTCCAGTGTCAATAAAGTCAGTGATTTTGTCCATCCATCAATCCACCCTGACTTCCTCCTGCTGATTTTTGCTGCACTATAACAACATTGTACTACTTCAGGTCTAAACAAAGGTCATCTTAGTCTATCAGAACAAATAACTACTGTCATGTTTCCTAAGAGGAGGAGCTCATAGCCAGACTACTTGAACTGAACTAATTCTTACGACGAAAATGAGACATGAAAAGCGTTTATAGTGTATAGGGGGTTTCCAAAGCCATTCAACATCCAGAAAAAAAGGATTAATCAGAGAAGTTACAAGTTACACAGGAAATCTCATTTATAGTAACCTGGTTACTGTAAATCAATGTATACATGCAGTAAGTCAAGATCGTCCTTCCCAAAAGCATGCGCCTATAGGTTGTCTGTGCAAGCAGCGTTCACAGTTCGGCAATTACCTCTAATAGCTGTAGTAATTATGAGGGTGGAAAAGGAGAAAGTGAGGTGAGGCTGGTTAAAAAGAAACAAAGTCTGCGTAGGGAGGAGGCTGGGGTGGATACAAGCCCGGATTAGTACCCCCAGGGGCCCCTGGGCACTGAAGCTCCAAAGGCCCTCCTCCCATCCCTAACACCCACACACTCGATAAGAAAGCTATTGAAACCCATCAAACTCCACCAACACGTGCGCACACACACACACTCACACTCACACAGAAACACAATGCTAAGGCCCACCTTAATTAGGCTATTTGAACTTCTAGCCAAGCTGGTATGTTAAATCACACACATATTGGTGAAAAGTTGAATGACCAGCTGAGCAGGCAGCAAGTATGTCTGTCCACTTCAATAAACCAAGAACTGCCTTCCCACTCACAAATCACAATACAATGATACAATGAATTAAATCATCCCAAGGCAGTGTGTGACTCAATACTATGACAAAATAGTGTTCACTGATAATCATCCAAGCAGAAAGCACACTAATATTTCTGAAACATGACTGAAGATTCAGCAATGTCATAAAACAACACTGCTGAATGCAGTTTGCAAAAGAGTCAGTGAGCCGGGGAATTTCACAAAGTGTCCGATCAAGTCCTCAAAGTCCAGCTAGCAACAAGCAAAGCAGTATATTTTTCTTGTGGATGGTGACTACATAATAATAATTTTATAGCGTGTCTCTCCGCCGCCCTCGTTTCCTCTCTGTGATGCTGGATAGTTAGCTGGCATATTCTGAAAGGCTGAAATCCGGAGATGAGAGATGATGGTACAGTTTGGGCCCCGTGGGAAACCAAAAATCAACGTGACTTATTTTTACGTATGTATGTAAGTTAAGTTATGTTAGTAAGTCACATGACATAACTTACCTCGCATAACAAATTTTAACATAACTTATTTTAACCCAAACCAAAGTCTGTCCCAACTAGTTTTGGTATCTATGTAACGATTCTCCCCGAGGTTGTACTGCCCATGGGCACTAGCGTCAGTCGCCAGTGCGTCTTAAGCCAAGGCAAGGCAAGGCAAGTTTATCTGTATAGCACATTTCAACAACAAGGCAATTTAATGTGCTTTACATAAAACATAAAAGCAACAAAGGGAAAATGAAAACAACACTTTAAACATAATTTTAAAGACATTAGGGATTGTGGTTTACTCACAGCACAGTCATCTGGCTTCTGTTCAACCTAACCAAACTGACCATTTCACAACATTAACCATGTGCTTATTAGTCTTACCATGACGACGAAGATCTGGTATGTCTGACGCTGGTACTCTCCAACATCATGCTATTTTGGGAGGCAAATGATGGATAATGGCACTAATTACATTTCTCCCCTCCTCCAGAACTTATTTTGAAGCCATTACAATAGTAGTGATGAAAAACCCTGCTCATGAGATCACCATGTATGTATGTTAATGCAGACAATATGCATAACAATGGAATATGCAATTGATCTGCTGAAAAACCTGCTGTCAGAAGCGGGATTCGAAATCACACCTCCAGGAGAGACTGTGACCTAAACAGCTTTAGAGAGCTTGGTCTAGTTTTGCTTAAACCATAAGAGAGTACATTAAATATGTTATAGCTCAACTTTCGCTGCAACATCTAGTAAGGCGCTGCGTTGGTCAAGAAAAAGTCAAAATTTCACATACCATATACTTCTGTGATTATCTTAGAGTGAATAGCTTGCATAACTTCAGGTTCCACCGAGACTTGAACTCGGATTACTGGATTCAAAGTCCAGAGTGCTAACCATTACACCATGGAACCACTGCAGAATGTTGGTACACAGTTTCACACATGATATCAGCGTGATTGTTATCTATGCCGATAACAATCAGATGACTCATAATATGAGTCAAAAAGCTTTTGGGTGAGGGGGTTTTCAAAGCTATACGACCATCATCCGACAAATACTTCTTGTGAAGTATACTGGCTGTTTCATTTTGAGCACTGTGGACTCTAAATGCAGCAAGTCAACTTGCTTCACAGCGTAGGGTTTCTCTTTTACATGATGTTAAAAAGACATCAGCTTAATGCAGAAAGCTGACTGTAATCTGGTTACTTAAAGCCCCCCTTCAGTGTATTTTGACATTTCTATGATATTTCATATTTTTCTGAGTCACTTCCTTACAATGTTGATTATCCACATAGTTCGCCAAATATTTTAATAGTTTTGACAAATAGCTTAATTTTGTGCTCAAAGTTGCAAAAGTTGCTTCGTTGTTAAAACAGGGTGGTGACGTATGACTATAGTAAATTCCATAAGTCATACGTCATTCTCCAAGCTTTCGCAGGCGCAACGTCACACCTTGTTAAAAAACTGTCACGCCGTCACGCCTCAAGTCGGAGCATCAAACCAATAAACATTGTGAGCTACCTAATTAATTTACCATGTCATTTACAAAAACGCGTCGCACTTTCACCTGCCACCGTCTTATATACAGTCTGCAACATGCATTTTACTGACAGCTGTTTTACCAATGCATCTGCGGAGCCCGGCTGTAAAGTAAGTGTACCATAAAACGTAGTGGGAGTTATCGTGTGCAGTGCGTGACAGGACCATCGACTGTGTGATTGATAACAGCTGATACGCGCACATTAGTTCTTATCATGGGTAAGTAATAGCTACTCCTGCCAGACAGTAAAGTGTACTAAACTTTACAGTGTAGTGATGTTAACACAGCATATCGTTAGTGAACGCTCCAGCCGGTCAGTTTTAATTGTCATGGTAATGTTACGTCTGACTATTAACCACACCCCCATTCTCTGTTTGAGAAAGAGCGTTCACCAAAAACGGCAGTTAAAACTGGCTGGGGAGGGCTTTAAGTGCATGTAAACACCCGGCATCATAACTGTGACATGTGCAAGCAAAGTTTATTAAATAGTTAATTAAGCTGACATCTGTGTTTGTTGTCATTTGTCATCTGCATTTGATTTGGTGTATGTGAATGCAACACTGCTTAGCAGCTGACTTGGAGGACAACAACAGCTCATCTCATTCAAGTGAGATAAACCTGCTGAGTGGAATCTTTCCAGTATAAATGCTGCAAACTGATTGGACTGATTTCAGAAATTCTATGGTGAGCAGAGCCAGTCAGGACCAAGAACAAATCTGCTGTTGTCATCTGAAACTGCTAGAAAAAAATGGACAAATTAGAGAAAAGTCCGTAGCAACCCCCCTCTCATTAGAAGATAGTAGGGGACATACAGTAGAAAGCAGAGGGGTGTGACTGCATGGTTGCCGTCTGAAAGCGCCACTCTGTACAGCCGAAACCGACTTAGACAGGTGCTGCGGATAATTGGGCACCTTGCCGGCTACAACCGCAGTGCTGCTGTCTCCTAGAGCTCATTACTATCACTCAGAAGTTCCCCTTAAAAATCTCCACAGCCACAGGACTTAACGTATTTGGTAAATCGACAACTGAAATGTCTTGAAACACTGACATTAAAGGGCCTGTCACTCTACGAGCGGTTGGCGGCTGTTAAGACTGGTAAAGGATTGTGCTCAGTATGCTGTATAAGCCTGGAAAGCATGATACAGACGTATGTTAAGATGCAGTCAATCCTTTTATGATACAAGTGTATATCAACTGTATATTAGGGCATGACAGCTTAAAAGCAGGTTTTTTCTGCTTTATTGCCCAAACTGTTTGTAGAAAAGCTTGTTAATCAGCTTCCGTGAGCCAACTATCTTACACACATTTGCAGTTTGCGTTTAAAACTGCACCTTCAGTTCCTTCTAGGGAATGTTTTTGGAGGGAAAGAGAGAAGAGACAGGTAAGTTTCTGACTAACTCACCAACCAGGATGCCACCCACAGGGGCTGTTAAGCCCTCAGTCTGTGTTGGTATTGTGTTGCCAGTGAGAAAATATAAACCAGAGTCCTGTTTTGCCTTGTCAGACATCAAGACACTACAGGGCTTTATTCCAATAGCTAAGCTTTGTACAGGAATGACCAACCGCGAGCAATGGTTTTCTCCATCCAATGCTCGTGAGATGAATCCTTTAAAAAAAAACAATCAAAAGAACTCTGGAAGTTAGCACAAGGTCAGTCAGCACGACAATTGCAAAGTAAAGCATAAAAATACAAAGTTCATTTTGTAATATATATCAGGATGGACGCCTGCATGTAACTGGTTGCCCAGTGTGTTGCCCAATGATGTCACATTGTAGACAAAGCCGTGTTCAAGTTTTTTGCAGATGACGCTGCATTCTCTACCTCTTTGGCCTTAGTTCAAATTAATAATTATTTTTCAACATCGGTCTGAACACAGCCTAACTGAAATGAATGAGGAGCTGCAATTTTCAGTACAATGCCTATGTCAGTTTAAACGTGGCTGTACAACCTTTCTTCAGAGATTTTTAAATTGATCTTGCCGTCATCATTGGCCCATGCACTACAAAAGCAGACCTTTGAGTTCAATAATGAACTTCAATGCTCCTTACAGAGATCATACTAACACACTATTTTGCTATAGAATAAAAGGAAGTATTTCTACCTTATCTGTTACCAACCTTACTGGATTTAAACGGTTAGGGTAGCCAAAGGAAACGAGAAGATTGTGGTGGTGGTTTACTTTTCCTCAGCCTTAACTGATGTTACTTCAGCTCCTATTGCTGCCTATAGCAGTCATTGAAAGTGATAATTTCTTAATGCCCCCATAACAAGTCCTAGAATCAAGTCATGAGATTCTGATAACTGATTTGATTTCTGTACACAACACTGTGACTGGGAGGCATCATTAAGCTTTTGAATAGACACCAAGCCTAACATCAGATAACAGACCTAGATTTACAAATCAACTGTTTGTTTGCTTAATAGACGGAAGCCAAATACTAGAGAGTACAGACTAACAACATCAAAGTGAGCAGTCCAACTCTGGGGTTGAGGAAGAACAGATACGATCTGATCGGCCATATGCCTGCTGACCATCCTGATATTTTCCATAAAGCACAACTAGCAAAACTAAATTGGCTACCATCTCTTGTGATGACCATGGGGGGCTAATAACTTATTGATTTACGTACATTTCTAAAAAAGGTTCTCCTTTTTGGAAGAGAAACCTACTGTATAGCTGGTGGTCCTTGCTTCATATTTAATAAACCAAATGATTACATTTTCTGAAATGACATTCTGTTGACACAAACAACGTAAGCAGTGACTTTCATTGATGATATGAGAATTTATATACATTTATCTGCGATGGACTGGCGACCTGTCCAGTCCATCGCAGATAAATGTATTATAAATGTCAGAAATAATTCTGTCAGAACAGATGATGTATTTTTTTAAATGATGCATATGTCACTAACGAAAATCTCTTCAAATCTAAACCAGGATCAAGCGAAATCAAAAATCAATAGAAATAGTTTGACAAACTGCTCATGTAAGCTGTGGTGAACTGTCTTTAGCTTTGGATAGCAGTGGGTTGTTATTAACAGGACTCTGATACATTAATGAGCACATTCAAAACACACACACACACGTACAACCTCACAGTCTCATTAGAAATACAGACAGTGCTGTGCTGAGCAGATGCTCCTCAGTATGTATCAGATCTTACACCTTTGAATAAAGGCTGGTGAAGAAAACCAACACCTCAGGAAGCAACTGCAAATTGCTGGAGTGTGCTTTTGTCTTCTCTTCTGTCCTCATATCTCATATGCTTTTCATCTTCTAAACCCAAGCTTCCTGCAAGTGAAAAATCATCACAATTTTATTATAATACTGTCTCATGACTTGTCTCAAATCAAGTTAAAGAGGAACTCCTTTTGCCACTTTAGTATTACGCTTCCATGAAGTTGGGGTACTCACACAGGGCAAAAAGAAGAATGATCAAAATCAATCACTGTTTGTGATCAGTAATCTGAATGTCATCTGTGAAATGTGTTTGTGTGTTAAGTCCTTCCTAAGTTCTTAGTTACTGCTAGCTAGTTTTAAGCTAGTACTAAATAAAGTTGTACCATTAAAACAAAATGTCTTAGTACCTTATTAATGTGTGTGGGGTGCGGAGCCAATGATGTTTTAACAGTAAATGTATGACTTTGTGTCCATGCGTGAAGAAATATGTGTGTTTCAGAGTAGACATGCAGTCTAGAATGAGTGGGAAATATCCAATTATGCTAACCTAAATGACATGATTTGGTCATTTAAGCTACTGTTATTAGCATAACATTTTGTAATTTGAGCTACACTTTATTTGTGAAATTTGATTAAAATATTCCCTGATCACATAATTTGTTAAACAACATTTTAATTGGTCGACCATATTCCAAATTACCCTTCTCACTCGTCAGTTTAAATGTGTCTTAATTAGCAAACTAACATTAGTTTTATCAGTAAGCTAAGCAACTGTTACATCTAGCAGTTACTGGGTGTAAATATTTACTAAGAACTGGCCAGGACAAAGAACTAGCTTGTGTGGAGCAAAGCAACATGCCAAAATGTATCTAATTAAGTCTTTACTGAGAGTGGGAGTATTTTGGTGTTGTTTCTGCTCACATTTCTTAACAAAAGAAGTTAGCAGCAAGGCAGAAGTGATGGACGTACCCTTTAAAGTTAGATTCATTCCCCTATGTCTACAGAGAGGCCTACAGACAGTACCCAATAGCAGATTTTTGTTTGGGCTAATTTTAGAATGATAAGAGGGGTGTATTTTCACACACAGTACTGACTTGATATGAAGCCTCAAAACAGTCAGATGTGCTGTCTGAGGAAGATAGACTGTGCATTGCAAGTGTTTCCTCGGTCTGGGTTTTGTAATTAGCTGTCAGCACCTTGAGCTTGACGATGTAATTGGTTCCTATGCTGCTTTAAACTCATTAAAGTGGACTATTTGAGAACTTGATTTGCACTGTGTCCTTCAGAGTGACTGAAAAGGAAACAATCAGTTCGAGTTATCAGGAGAAAATCAGTCCTCCACCAATGTATGCTGGAAGCTAAGAAGAAGAGGACAGCTGAGGTTACCGGGTCACCCTTCTCATACAGTCCAGTACTGGCTGGTCACAGGGCATTGTGCGGCACTGCTTTTCATCTATCACAGACAAATGTGACACCCTGTATTAGTGCAATATATCATTTATTTTTGGACTTGCATTTCTCCACAGCCTGTCCGGAGATGACATCTGCTGTGCCAAATGACTTGAGATTCCCCAGGGGGAAAGTGTTGCTGGGGAGAGGGATGTCTGGGATACCCTGTTTAGCCTGCTGCCACCACAAACTGACCCCAGATAAGCGGAAGATAATGGACAGATGGATGGATGGATGGATGTGCCAAACACACAATAATGAAAGTGGACTGTATTGAAGCCAGGCCTCTGGCGTTGCACACTGATATATATGAAAAGTAATTACTAAGAAGCTGTTATGAAAGTCTATACATTTACAGTGCCCACAGTGTATATGTAGATTAAAGGTGCCAGATCTTCCTACTTCAACATGAACCTATTGTTTTTAAATGATGACACCTTTATGTAATTATTGGAAACCAATGGGAAAATGGTAGAGAGTATAGGTCACTTCTGTCACACACCAATGTTAACAATAATTGAAGCAAGGTATCACGTGGCTAGGAATAAGGTGGATGACACATTGTAGAACTGAGGGGTACTGCAGAGTCGGGCGATACTGTTTGTCACTACACGAGACACCTTTTACATTCCACAGTCATTTAACACGCTGTTGCAATGAAAATATTGATTGGTGCAACTTTAATCCTGGCTTTGATCAGGTTTGAACAGTGATTGCATTATTGTTCAGACACACATTAGCAAGCAAACCAGAAAGTGATTACCTTTCATAAGACCTTTAACTATAGGGCTAGTCTGATGTTCTACAGTTCAGGCTCTTGAAGCTGTTTTGTCTAGTTCAACAAAACATAATACACATCCTCATACTAATTCTGCGATAATATCCACAGGCCAAAACACATTGCCAATTGAATAATTTGAACAAGAATCTGTCAAGCAACTGTAACAGATTGGCAGCCATCTCAAGTGGCACCTGGAACATCTGGCAAGTACATCAACAAATCAACAGATTCCAGAGCCTTGAGACTGGTGCTCAGTGGGCTCTGCAGTCTGGAGGCCTGCTGTTACTCATGTCTGTCATGTTACTGTACTCTCAAGACAATATGACTGCGTTTCTCTTATGTTTCTTCTCTCTCTCCCACTAGTGTATAGTAGCCTGATGCTGAGCCAGAGTGGATGGGGAGCTACAGAGGCAAGGAGGTGATGTAGAGTTTATTTATCGCTGCCTCCACTGCTCCCTTTTCTCCAACAGAAATTCCTCTTTCCCCCATCAGATTGCAAGAATGGCTGCTGATGTAAGACCACAGTATCACACAATAGACAAGACATTCTGCGTGGCATTTGATTAAACACTGTCGGGCTACAGTAGAGCAGCTTTGGCAATGAGTGCAGGCTCGTTTCAATTTTAACACATTTGTCAGAAGCAGAAATGCAAAACATGTTTAGATAATTAAAGAGAAACTTGAAAGCTAAGGACAAACATATATACATATATTGAATCAATTGACAAAATACAAAATGAGTGGACGGAAGAAAAATCTAAATCAAATCAATATTTAGTGTGACCACCCTTTGCCTTCAAAACACTTTTGCACAGTACTGTGTATATCAAAATACAGTGACTTATTTTATTATTCAGTGATGATCATGACATTCCTGTTGTTGAAAGGTCACCAAGCAAGCAAACTAGATTACCTTGACAGCTGTGGGCTAATGTGGCCGGCCTGAAATTGAAAGATCTGCTGTATTAGGCAGCGGAGCTCGAGGCTTTATAATATTAGCTTTCCGCTCACTGATCTCATACCTTTTCTAGAGGTTCCCAAGGGCTGGGTGGATCTATACCTCAAGTATCAATACAATCAATACTAAGCCTTGTTTTGAGTATTGATGTTAGTATCAATAGGACAGATAGAAGAATGGATCCGTCTCTTGTAACCATTTTTGTTTTATTAAAGAGTAGGAAGACGGTCTCAGCTAACAAAGTTCTGTTGTCATCTTCCAACGTTAGATCGTTAGAAGTGCGTGCATGCTTCTCTGCCGATGTGTGCGTATGTGCAGCTACAGTACTAACTTATTAGTACAGAGAACACAAACACACACATAGCTGCTCTGAAGACAAAAGGGAGAGCATCATTTGATGATTTCACATGCATGTTATTAAGTAACAAACAAAGAATAGCAGAAGGAATTCTTAAAGCAATAGTTTGACATTTTGGGAGATACATTTATGTGCTTTCTATCTGAAAGTTAGATGAGAAGATTGATCAAAATCATCAAAATCAGAAGGAGAATCAGAAAGAGCTTTTATTGCCAAATAGCTTTTTTACAAGTATGAGGAATATGCTTTGGAGATAAGGTGCTACACGTAGACAAACATACAGTTGACAGAAATAAATGTAGAAATATATAAATATGGAATAAACAGATGTATAAATAAATTGACAAAATATAAAATATATAAGAATAACAATTAACACTTAACAACAAACAACAAATACAATGCAATATACCGGGTATGTGCAGTGATGTGAAATTAAATAATATTTACATGTGCAAAGTATTTGAGAGGGAAGCGGGGGCGTCAGTGGGGGACCCGGGCCTTATTAATGAGGCTAGCTGAAGATGGAAAGAAGCTGTTTTTGTGGTGAGGTTTTGGTCCTGTTGGACCGCAGCCTCCTCCCAGAGGAGAGAGTCTGAAACAGTTTGTGACCAAGATGGGAGCTGCAATCTTTCCTGCTCGCCTCAGAATCCTGGAGGCATACAGGTCCTGAAGAGATGGAAGATTGCAGCCAATCACCTTCTCTGCAGAGCGAATGATATGCTGCACCCTGCCCTTGTCACTGGCAGTGGCAGCAGCGTACCAGATGGTGATGGAGGAGGTGAGGATGGACTCACTGATGGTGGTGTTTATACAGTGTGAAGCTACCTCCAGCAGCTGGTTAGCTTAGCCACACTACTTCATGTCCAGGTGCAGTCACTTCCTAGAGTCTCCGCTGGCTGCCTGCTCACTTCACACTGACAACAAGACTCCAAGAACTAATCCTACACATAACACCCTGTAAAACCATAACTTCATTTTTACTCTTTGGATTGTGTCTCAATGAAACAAACATGACACAACGTTTGGGGTTCTGGTAGGCAGAATTCTCACCTTTGGACAGAGCCAGGCGAAATATGTTTTCACACCTTATACTAAGCTCAGCTAACCGTCTGCTGACTGAGAGTGGTATGGTATCGATCGTCTCCTCTAACTCCCACAAGAAAGCGAATAAATGCATGTCCCAAAATGTCAAACAATTTCTTAAATTTTTGTTTAGCAAATCATTTAGTGGTATGAAAACATATCAGGAAGTAGTATTATCAATGATGCATTCACTTTGTAAATCACGGCACACTTCTCTACTTGAGTCTAAGGTTACTTTAACCTACATTAGCTACATTTTTTTTACCACTTAGGGCAGCGCATCAAGTTGTAAACACAGCATTGAAATATTATCACCTCATGAAGTTGATATGGCTAACGTGTTAGCAGACAGTTGCCTATTTCCAGTAGACACGCAGCAACATTATTCATTTGAAGTTGTGTCCACTTGGTGAATTCACATACAATAGTCACTGTCTTTTTAGCTGTTTTTATCTCCATCAACTTATATCTGGCTCTTTAGCTGCCAAATGCTCCATCATGTTTATCAGCTAGTTGCTAACTTTGTCTATGATGACTGAACTAAAACAATAAAGTTCCAGATGTAAAGCCACAACAAAATGCTGAAAGATGCTAAAATGCTAGTGCTGGGGTTACCTGTTCATTGTTTTTATTACACATAGTCATCTTTGGCATTTTTAATGATTGGTGCAGCTTTAACCAGACCAAAATCAATCCAGGTTCCACCCTCTGAGGTATATTTCACCCAATGAGGTCATTTCTTATTCTGAGAAATGTCTGCAAACCGGAAAACTAACATGTTTTTCCCTGCTGCCTCTTCGTTTCTCCAGCTCTCTCTCCCTCCCGCTCTGTTTCCATCTCTCTCCTCTCATATCTCCAGCTGTCGCCTGGTAGAAAGTAAATGAGCCTCTCAGCGCAGAGCCTATGATGGTGTCAGCCCTCTCCTTAGTCTCTGGTCTCATTAGAAGCCTAGTGTAGCTGACATTTACCCAGCCGCTGTGTTGACTAGCTCTTCATGCGGGGCACATGGGTCAAAACAATACACGGTGAAACTTAACAATCCAAATCTCTTTGGAAGGGAAGGTCGGAGGCTGTGAAATGACTGGATGTTGACTAAAAAACACTAAAATGGCAAAATAAAGCTTTGAAATGTAAAAGAAAAATCATACCTAAAATCCTTTCTTAATGAGCCGTGAGGTCTTGTTGAACTGAAGTGAAGTTAAACATTTGAAGCATTGCCATTCATGATGTTCTGTGTCCTTGCTGTATTGTGTTCACTTGCAGTGTCTGAAAGTTGTCAGTGTTTGTGCACCATTGTCAGCAAGACAAATCCCTGGAAGCTGGGCTAATTAAGATTCTGAATTAATAGCAAACACGACACATTTCCTTTCCTTTTTACCTGCACAGATGCCCAAAAAAGTTGAAATTGTGAAGGTCACTTGGCAGAGTAACCTGTGATTTTAATGCATTGGACACTCCATGTGTGCCTATTGATATCAGTACAGTGCACACTATCGTCATAATGAGGTGATTTCAATTTGCTTTGATTTTATTGAACAACAGCTGCCTCCCGAGTCCCACAGTTAGCTGGAGAAAGGGCTCTGTGAGTTTGAAATTTATAGGATGGCCACAGCTATTTCCTGACTCTTCCTCCTCTTGGGATCCTGCAGCTCTGGTTTTCTGTGGTCCTCTCATCCTGTTACTAATGCCTGACTCTGTGTAACCCTTATCTCCATGCTCGCAACATGGCCTGATAGGGCTCTGTGTGTAAGCAATTAAAACGGCTTATTTGCCAGATAAGTGGGGGAGAGCGGTCAGATTGAAAGCCACAGGCTGCCAGTATCAGGTCTTTAGGTTACAGCCCCGGGGTTAAATAGCCCGGGGGTGTAGAGTGAGCCAAACGAGGCGCTCAGCTCAGTGTGAGCGTGTGGAGGGGCTGAGTCTCTGCCAGAGGGAAAAACACAAAAGGCACTGTGTGTTTTCCACATAACTAACATACACCAAAATGAATATGTAACCTCATTATAAATGCAGATGGGTAAACATAGAAAGGATATCTTTCTGTGATCAAAATGCTGCTCACATATATATGTGGATTGAAGAAGCTGTGCACAGACAGAATATATTATATATCCGTGTCTAATGAACACAACAAATTCTCTGTGAAGCACTTCTGTATCTGTACATCAAAGCCTGTCTCCATCACAGGTGCTCTCAACACACTATGTAGAATATGCATGCTTTAGTGTCTCAATAAAACTAATCACTACACAGAGATTATGGTGCTCTGGTGGCCATACTGAAGGTCTCCAAGTTAGCTGCAAAGTTACCCTTCCCTCTGTATTTGCAACTTTGTTCACTATTTACTTTCTAGCATTTTATTCAAGTGTACAAATTCTCAAGCCCACCGCACAAGAGGGAAGAGTTTGCTCAAGGTTGTGCAGCTAACTAAAATACTACAGACTACATTGGAATGTAAATAATCAGAATAATAATTTTCTAACATGGAATGTCTAGATGCACAAAGGTTTTACACCATTCTTTGAAAATTGTTTCCAATATTGCGAAAGCGCACTGTGGAGGTCAAAGTATTTGGGGTCAAATTTTAAAGCTAGCAGAAATTCAACGTGCTGCGTGCCCTTAAAAATTCAAATTCCTACATTACACTGACTTGCTATGCCTCTGGTGCCTGTGCATGCTACAACCATAGACTGTATGGCTACAACGCCATTGGTGGTGGTAAATAATTATGACTTACTGTATATGTGTCCAAAATCTAAATTCACTAGTCACTACAGAGTCAACTGTTGATGATGAATGAAGGGAATAATTTAGGACACAGTTGTCCTGATGGATAAGTCTGTCATATCTTGTATTTCTGTTATTATGATGCTGTTATAATAATGCTTGCTAAAAACTACGCCCCAGCGCCCAGGAAATGAAGGCATTAGCTTGAGGCTCAGTGCCACAGACGGGGGAGAGGAAGTTGGACAGTATTGCCATTTTGTTTAGGTGAGTTAAGTGGACTCAAGTTTCTTTCATGTTCTGTGCCACAGAAACCATCATAGGCTATTCTAGTGTTGTAGTCTTTTCCATTCTTTCTACTCTGTTAGCCTACCTCCTGTCTAATTTGATTGTAATGTAGCAGACATGTCATTGCTCTATTGAATAACTAACACAGCAACTGACAAAAGATGAACAATAAGAAAGAACGCCAGCATAAAATAAAATAGAACAAAATAAGAGAGTATTATCAGACCTTCAGGGAACTACAGGAAATCACTAACTGAAAGCAAGGCAGCACTAAATGAGCTGTGTCATAATAAAGTACATTTTGAGAGAAATCTACCACATCAGATCGTTTTTCTAATAACATTTCAAATCTACAAGCCTTATGAAATTGCTACCTTTTTCCCGAAACTAAAACATTTATAAATTAGAAAAGAGAAAAAAAAAGCAGCACTAACACAGTCTGCTTTCAGAAGATGGCATGGTGGAGTGACGGAGAGGGAGAAGACTTCGACCTTGGCTGTGACCTGAACAAACTGTAATGAGTTCTGAACTTCTGCCTCAGCTCAGTATTGTTGTGGTTTTCAGAGTGCTGAGAGCTGGTAAACAGGATATTGAGTCCCAGATGGGTTTGGCTCACATCATGAAAGTACTGTAGGCCCACAGCTCTGCACAAGCCATCAGCCATTGAAATGAAACTGGAGAATGGGGAAGAAAGATGTTTCTGCCGTGGTGTTTGTTTGGAAGCTTTTCGGAGGCTGGAGTTATCCTGCGTGACGGGCACATGTTTATAAACCACTGGGCCACACACAGAGCAACACTAAGACGCTGCTGAAGAGATAAAACGGCCGCACGGGGGACAAAACCTGGACACAGACCAGCGGATCTCCGTTTTCTCTCAACTTCTTTTTCCGCTTCTCCTCACTCCTCTTCTGCCTCCTCCTTTCCTTCTCCCTCTGCATGAAATAGGATCACAGTTAACTGGAGTAGGACTGTTGGATGAGGGGGGAGAGGGCAGCGTGAACACAAACTACAAAGACCATGGCTGTCCAAGCAGAGGGGGCTTCTGGGACGGCAGTAGATGACAAGAACTAAAGATGGTCAGATCATGTGCACAGAAATGTCTTTAGAAAAGGCTTAATTTCTTGAGCCAGGAGAGCCCCATACCCTGCATGAACTTATACTGATCACAGCTGCAGAATATTTTTCTTCCTGTTTTGGTATTTGGGATCATTGTCATCTTATGAGTTGCTATTTCATTGACCAATTTCTTTGTGATCTGGGGGGAATAGCTTTTTCTACATCAATGGTAACACATTAAATACAAAAATGTTTCAACAGTACAGTGTCTAATCTACTACATTAGAGTGTGTTAAAAACATTTATTAAATGCTAACATACTGCTTATAAATGCTTAATGGGGAGGGGGTAAAGTGTTCCTAAATGAACCTTAACCACGAAGTTACCATGTGCAGGTATTGTAAAAAGACATCATCAGTGGCTCTGCAAAATCTAATACATCCAACAGACAATTTAAATATAACTTTTAAGGTGTTTTAGTAAAGATGACTAATGTGTGAATTTGTTACATCTCAGTCAATCATGTGGATAAGTAACATTGTGTTCAATGTGGCATCCTGGTGCATCCTTTCCAGTCACCTCTACACTGTCTTTCACCAAAATAAAAGCAAAACTTCACCAAAAAGACACCTGATTTTTCTCTATTCAAAAGCAGCATCATATTTTAACTTTTAAAATATTGCCAGATCTGTGTCTGTGCATTCCGCCATACCGTTCTGCAACTGTTACACATTAAATAAATCATAAATCATTGCAATATTATTATTTTTTACTGCTGGACAGGCCGTAACTCGTCCAAGCAGGCGGGGGGAGTCAGAGCAAACAACCTCCAGGTCACAGTGTGTGTGCTCAGAGTTTACAGCAAAGCAAGGGAATGTACAAATCAATGTTGGTAGTTGCGGTCACATTTATCACACATTTGGCTGAACTAAATTCCACAGCAGCCAATATGGAAAGTAACACAGGGACCAGTCAAAAATAATGCACTGCAAAGAAAAAAGAAATTGTGAGCAGGCAAGTGAGACAAAAATCTAATCAGAAGAAGACAGAGGTCAGTGGGAAAAATGTATAGGAACCTTTCTATTGTTTTATCATTTCCGCAAAGCTCCTGTTTATTCAATGGCTGGTGAATTTGTTTTGCTTCAAATGAGACACAGCGAGAGCAGAGCGAGCCGCAGATCAAATAGAATGTGAAAGAGAGTGTGTGTGTGTGTGTGTGTGTGTGTGTGTGTGTGTGTGTGTGTGTGTGTGTGTGTGTGTGTGTGTGTGTGTGTGTGTGGGTGGGGGGTGCTCCTACTTCCATCAAACACCCACCCGCACTGTGGTTGCCAATCAGCTGACATTTTACCCATGTTCCAATGGTTTAAGGAGAGCACCTGACCTCTTCTCCGGCCTTTCATTTGGAGCGGCGAGGAATAAATCAGTTTACTGGGGCTTACAGGTTTCATCTGACACATTCAGATGCTTTTTATACATAGCTCAAAAAAATAAAAATAAAAATCAACTCTCATCTTCAAGAATATTTTCTTCGAACAAAAAAAACAACAACCTGTCTGCGATTCAAAGACAAGTGATCCTGTGCTGTTGAAGGTGGCGTTGCGAGATAATGAGTAAATTTGGATAGAAAATGTGTGAAGCTGTCTGACCTCACTGGTACTCTTCCCTTATTTAAAAAAAATTCTTTAACATTCTTGCATACTTGCTTTCTTGTCACGGGTTGCAGGGTCGATACCGCTCTCTTATTAGGGGACGATTTACAATGCATGCTAACACTAAAGATGCAGAAAGACTTCATGCGCGAGACAGTTAATAAAACACCAACAAATCTGTCACCATTATACCTATTTACATAACAGAATTGCTGTGCTAGATGCTGCAACTAAGTATGGACATCAGCAGAAGAGTCAGCACACTAATTCCCCTGCTCATGCTGTCTCAAATCCGCAGAGAGCTGCTAGCTAGTGTTAGCCGCCTGGCTACATGAAGGGGACAGACTGAATGAAGCGGACTCTTCACTGATAGACCTTTTTCATTGCAGACATTTTGACTTGTCATAGAAGGCAAAGCACTGATGTTACATTAACAACAATGACAAGTGTCCCGGTAGTCTGTAAGCAATGACAGTGTGACAGTGAGCCCCCATGAACAATACCAGCACCCTGAAACTGAAACAGCTAAATGGAATTCAGCCATCATTCTTTATATTAACGACACCGGTGCTTCTCGTGCGGTGACATGCCAAAATGTCTTCAAGTTAAAGCTCATATTTGTTTGATCCGCACACAAACACGAAAATCAATACGACCAACTATAGTTTGACATCAAGTGTTGGAACTTTATTTAAAGTAAACACCAATTAGGTATGCCTAGTGTACATGTTTACTTTGAGTAGTCCCTACAAAGTCCCTTTGTGTCAGACTGATGAGCCTATAGAAATGTTGATGATGTTCTTTTAAATGTTGGCCTTGTAGGATTTGGAACAGCTGAGAACGTGTGTCTAAAATCTGCTATGTTTATTAAAAAAAAAATGCAACAAGAAGTTTTATAACCCCCACACACACACACACACACACACACACACACAGCTGGTGTGTTACATATCACACCTGTTCAAAGGCAGCGCTAAGTCGGCCTGGTTGGCGTGGAGCAGTGGACCATGAAGCCACGATGTCATCGCTTTGGATCAACGGCGCAGGCAACACGAGGACGAGGTCACGTGACCCGCCGAAAATAGGGTGACATTGGCCAAGCTGCTGGAGCTGGCCAGACAGTCTGCGCCAGGTTGCCCGCCTGGAGGAGGGACCGGTCTGACCTGAGCCAGGCGGCCCAGAGCTTTAAATCTGATCATTCATGGCGGAGGAGCTCCTGCTAATGCTTCCAGCTAATTTAGGGACTGTTGGTGCTGCCAGTGCTTTGCTGAAGGAAGTACAGCTATTGGCTGGTAAAAAAAAAAAAAAAGCTAGAAGTTGCCAGATGACGTCATTATGTGATTTGCCGGATCCTGTTCTGTGCTGAGACACATTGGCGGAGGAAGTATCCACATCCTTTAAGCAAGTGAAAGTACCAATTAATTAGTGTAATAACAGTCCTGCATTCGGAATCTTAAGTAAAAGTACAGCAGCATTCAAGTATTAGCAGCAAAATGAACTTAGTATCAAAAGTAAGAGTCCAAATTCTACCACTGTGGCTGATATTATATTTTACATTCAGCTAGTTTTAACTGTTTCAGTAGGTAGTTTAGTCCAGTGGGTCAGGCCAAAAGGTAAAAAGAAATTGATATAAATAAAAGTTCATTACATTTTTATGTAAAATTTTAATATAAAGAGTAGCTAATAACTATGACTGTCAAATAAATATATAATAATTCCTTCTGAAATTTAGTGGAGTATACTATACTATACTATACTATACTATACTATACTATGAAAATGTAGGCTATTTAGTTTCTTTAAAAATCTCTAAATGGTATAACAACATGAAAATTTGACCCGCTGCTCCACTACATCCTTCTTGGTTAGTTTATTCCTGTCCACTGTCTCTTCCGATTGTCCTCCACCCCTCTGTATCATTCCTGCATTGTACACCAGTCTTGGATTGGGCAAATTAAAAGCATTAGTTCTGTGGCAGCAGGTGGAGGAGGAAGCCAGCATGTACCTCCTGCCACTGTGTCACTGCATTTCATCATCACAGGACTCACACGATTTGCTTCAGGAGCAGACCTTAGTCTCAGTGCAGGAGGTAGAGTCGAGACATTGCTGTTAGAAATGAGCTGACTTCCTGACAGCACTCTTGTAGTTCCACCGACACGGCCAAACACTGGACACACCATACCTACCAATAACACCAAACCTTAAGATGAATTTCCACATACAGTATTAGTTCTGGACACTTATTGAAGACAACGAGCAAAGGAAATTGAGATCTAGAGTATGCAGACTAATACAAGACCACGCAGCTGAATAAAGACTATTCCAGACTCCATTGTAGACTTTGTAAAACAGTCTGGTCTCTGTCAACCCAACCTGGCTGTGTGTACACGGGACTCTGTGGAATAAATACTGATTTGGTCAAATAAAGTGAACTGAATTGATTGTAAAGCTCCATGACTGGGACGGACAACTCACCAAAGCCAAAAACAGAATTTACCCTAACTCAAACACTTTTGTTTTTACACAGGAGTTTGGTTTATGAGGTAAAGAGCACTCGTGGGAATTGCTCACATTTTACAGATCTTGGAATTTAAAAAAGCATGTACATAAAAATAAAGATACTAACCGTTTAACTCTAGTTTTCTTGAAATAAATATTACGGAAACAAGAATGAGGCATTAGTGCATCATAAGCATGTACAAAAATCACTGCAAGAAAACAGTGCAGACAGTTCAGGCTGTCTATTAGAGGAAGAAAGTGCACATCATTTATTCACCTGTTTTATATAATATATTCTGGGAATCGGTTAGAGATCAATGCATATTTTATGCCTTCCCCAAGAGCATGGGGAGTGACTGACAGTTAAACCAGGCCTCGTTTTTGCGTTAATCGTTTCAGTCCTGATGCGGTGCTGATGGTCTACAAATAAAACACTTGCACTGCTGAGTGGGTTTCTGCGCCTGACTGTGCGCACTCACGGGGAAACTCCTAACAGCCCCTGAAAGAGGGCAGAAAATGACTGTCGGCGTACCTTGAATGGTTCTTACCTGTAATTGTCCCACTCCCTTCCCGCACCTTAACGCCCTTTCAAACCATCTGCGGCTGCTGCTACAATCCAGTGGCGTGTCTGTTATCTGGAGACATTTGCGTCCTGGGCTGGCGGGAAAAAAAACCCGGGAGTGGTGGCTTTCCTCCCTCGAATGAAATCAAACAGCCTTATTAGAATCGGACACGATTATTCTTCTTCCAACGCAGCAGCGTGGGCACATCATCCGCCGCAAAGCCGACGCTCTCCTGCAGCCAAACCTCCCCGGTCTTCTTATTCCAGAGTCCTAAAAGACCGGCAGCCTGTCCAGACTCAGGCGGATGATACGCTTTAATTGCGTCCTGTTGGTGCGCTTTTGCCGGGTGACAGTCACGCACAGGAGCACACCACACACTTAAAATGAATGTATTAATTTCTCAAAGTTGAAATCGATCCTGATCAATCACTTCAGTCTCCAGTCTTTACTCTGCCGCGTCTCTTCCCAGTCTGACAGC
This sequence comes from Lepomis macrochirus, assembly GCA_024633595.2. NCBI lineage: Eukaryota > Metazoa > Chordata > Actinopteri > Centrarchiformes > Centrarchidae > Lepomis > Lepomis macrochirus. The sequence goes on along the minus strand of JALXJV020000024.1, from coordinate 7,127,856 downwards.
TCAGCTCTGCGCGCACTAACTTTTATGGAGACTCCAGAGCGCACGGCCGCTACCTCTGCTGGTAACGCCTTACAGTATTCTGATTACTGTTCCGGATATGTGTCATATATAGATGTGACGTGCCCATTTGAGTGTCACTTGGCTGACCCGAAAACAAGTAGCCTAGACGTCTTGCTGTTGTTGCCACCTCTAAATGAACCCCAATGTGACAATTAGTTAGGCTAGTTGTCCCCGAGGGGCTCTTTTTCACAGCGCTCCAGGCACGGGGAAGACGCACATCATCACACAGTGACAGACAGAAACACAACAGGACAACGACAGGCAAAACAACATGAAAAAAAGACTCGTAGCTCCCTCAGCGAGTCACCCTGTTTAAGGCTGCTATGGCTGCGGGCACCAGGCTTCTGGCGAAGCGAGCCCTTCTGCACCTCAGGGACCTGTACCTGCGCGCGGAGTGTGTGCGCGATATCCTTTGCTCCTGTATTAGCAATGCGCGTGTGAGCTCTGAGAGGTTGTTGGTCATCAGTCATAATGTAATTACATATGGAAAGGCAGAACAAGTACCACCCAATGTTATGATATTCCCAAACTAACTGCAAGGGCTCATTTGGAAATATGTAGACTGATGACTCACAAATTGAATTATGCTGATGTCATTAGACTGAAGACGCAATCACTCATTTAGGAAGTGTAACGCAAATAAATGTAACGTCTGGCTGTTGGGCCCCAATTAGTGAAGAACACTGAAACCGCAATTAATAAGTGAGCTAAGCAGCGGTCATTTCCGACTGAGATATAAGTTCCACCAGAAGCAAAAAAACCCCCAAAAGACCAAAGTATTATTCTTCCATTTCCCACCAGTTTCAACGATATTATGAACTGCAGCCACATGTAAAGCTGCAAATAGCCGTTTAAATCGGAAGCAGTGCAGCCCGTTTGAACTGTTGAACTGTGGACAACAGCCACTGCTGCGCCTCTCATCAAAACTTGTCGAGTAGTGCCATCATGTGGACGTTTGGTGTATTTCACCAAACATCTTTTGAAGTTCTCCGTGCAGAGAAACGTGAAACACTGCAGGGAAACCGGCATTAACAGTCAAGTAAATCTCTTTCATTTTTAAAGTATAGTCCACGCCAACAGAATACAGTTTGATCAAAAAAATGTTTATTCCATGGTGAAAACATTCCTGTCACACACACGCATACGCACGCACGATTTTCTTTTTTTTTTTTTTTTTTAACAAACAGCAAAATTCCATAGTATAATGCATGTGATGGGACAAAAAAATAATAAAAATCATAAAAGTGACTTAAGCACAAAGTGATTTTTTTGCAGTTCATTCAGCAATAAAAAGGGAACACTTAGAAAGTCCTCTCAGCTCACTCCATCAGGAAAATCTGTTTACTTCAGGAAAACGCCATCCTAAGGCAATCTTACAGGAGACCACATTTCACGTCCGTCTGTGTGGGACTGATACGAGCGCACACCCACGCGCTCCAGATTCAACGATTGTTCAGGCTGCTTCTGAAAGGCATCGGCGGCTGTAGTAGTAGTAAGTAGTAAGTAGTTCATGGACTCATCCCTTCCCCCTAGATTTCCTCAACATTCCTCTTTGATGTAGATTTGATCGTCTGTGTCGGACTCCAGGTGCTCCAGCCGGTCCGTCTGACCGTTCATTATCTCATCGGGAGTTTTCATAAACCTAATGAACGTGACGCAGACAAGGAAACAAAATTAATTTAATTAATAGCCTCACCATTTTTTTTTTCAAAAAGGTGTCTTTAAGTTGATATACCTGAATAGAAGCCTTTGTCCAGGCTCTTTCCGGATAATGTTGAGTTTGTAGTAGTGTCTCAGTGCTCGTGACATCTTCTCATATGTCATATTGGTCCTGTTCTGTAAGAGGTAAGAGGAAAAAAGTGACATTAATAATAATAATAATAATAATAACCACCTCATTTTATGGCAAATGTGTTAGGAAACAGACATCCTGCAGACAGAGTTTGTTGGCCATGAAACCATAACAATGAATGAAAAAAGGCTAAATGATTAAGGGAAATGCAAAACCTGCAGTAATGGATTATGTTTTTGCCACTCGGGGGCAGCGGAAACACGCAGCAAGCCTAGCTATCACCTTGTTAAGTTGACATAGATAGCATGTTAGCAAACAGCTGCTTATTTACACATTCAGCAGAGACGGACACAACACTCATATGGAGTCCGTTTTCTAACCGCCGGCTGAATTTCAGGATAACACACTGCTCTTCTTTTTAGCTCTGTTTTGTCCCCACCAGCTCCTGAAAGCTCCTAAAAGCTCCACCATGTTCATTGGGTTTATTAGAGCTTTTTTTGCTGAAACGGTTGCCTGCTGCAGCTGGTAACAAGGTTGTTGAGAGCGTCAGAGTTTGTGGGCTGTAAAACCAAAACAATGCGCTAAAAAAAAAAAAAAAAGGCTCCAATGAGCTAAAGGAGCCCGCTGAGTGCGTGCTTACCTTGTGGTTTCCCCAGAGCCTGGCCAGGCCGTTGGGGTCCATGATGCGGAAGACTTTGCTCTCTGGATCCTCCCAACGGATGTAGTTTTCGTACCTGCTGTCTGACAGGAGCTGGTAGACATAGTCCCAGAGCAGCCTGCAGTCTGCAAGGACACAACAGGGTGAGTTTGAATTATTATCTGCTCATGCTGCGACTAAAGATGTGTTCTTAAATGAAGATGCTGCCTCGTGCAGCTCTAACCTTTAACCTTGTGAGGGCTAAATCTTACCTGCTATCCGTCCAATGGGTATCTGTTGCTCTTCTGGAGGAGACACGGGCATGATGACGTGGTTCCTGTAGAGCGCCTCCTCCTGCTGCTGCAGTAGGTGCTGCTGCTGCTGCTGCTGCTGCTGCTGGGAGAGTGGTATCTGATGGTGGTGGGCGTGGACCTTCCCCTCGCGCCCGTTCTCGAGCGTCACCTGAGAGGGGGGTCCGCCACGGCTGTGCCTGAAGTCCATGGCTGCACCCCCGCCGCTCCTGCTTGGACTGAGGAGCAGAGGGTTCATAATGGCGCTGGGCATGAGCTGGATGACGCGAGGAGGGCCCGCCTCCTGGCCCCCAGGGCTGCCCGGGCATGGGGCTTCCCGGGGCGTCGCACAGCGGCCGTTGGGTGCAGCCGGGGACACCGACAGAGGGTACATTTCCTCGGGCAGGTGGTGGTTGCTGTCGGGTAGCTGGGAGAAGGTCTGGAGGGGGTCCTCATTGGCTTGGCGGGGGTGGTTTGGCTCCGGAGGGGATCGTCTGGTGGTTGGATGGTGGGGGGAGCGGGAGCGGTGCCGCAGCTCAATGGTTGGTGGATGGTGGGGGAGTGGCTCCGTACCACGTGGTGCCCGCCGTACCGTTTCTGGGGTTACAAAAGATACAATATGTGATAAATATCTGCGGCACAAATTTATAGCAAGCAGCTAAAACAATTAGTCAGCTAATTCTTTTTCAAGCAAAAAGACCAACACTTGATAAATCATCATAAATCATTAATTTAATTACGTAGAACAGAGAGCAAATGATCAGCGAGTCTGTGGTTTTGTGTGTTCAGCACACTCCTTCGCCTGAAGCTAGTGATCCAGCGATGTTAGCAAAGCGTTTGGGTGTATACCATTTTCTGTGTTTGCCATGCAGGCGGTGTCAACCATACACAGATATTGGCTATCACTGGCACACTGATAATAGAGCGACAGCACAAGACCGTGACCAACTCTGGCCTCAAGAATGACCACAGAAATGACTAAACAACTCTCTGATACTGATATCTCAAACTCAGTATTATGAGCTTAATATAGATAGACTGCGGTGCTGGCTCCCATTAAAATATAATCTATGTATCAAGCCTGTCTCTACGGAAAAGCCAATACAAATACAACAGCCTTACCAGAAAGTTTGAATAACAGAGCATGCAATTAAGTGATGTACTGTACACACAGTCATTTAGCTATTTTCTAACTTGTTCCATAACTTGTCCCTACTGCCAGTAAGGTAAAAGGTGCTTATTACTGTTAGTTCCTGGTACAGTGGCTTCACACAGAGAAGACCACTAGGTGTCACTAATATTCTACAGTTATTACTTTTGATAGGCTTTTAGTAAAACGTCTTTGTTGGAAGAGGTTGGAACTTTGCTCTTCTTCCTCCATCCACAAGCACAAACATCTACAAAGTAGCACTCAAAACTAGGAACACAGCAGCAAACAAATACAAGCGAACCAATCACTGCAGGTATTCAATGGAGGGGTGTGAGGCATGTCGTCCTGCAGCTTGTATAAATAAAGCAGCATTTCCTCGTGGAACAGGTTTTACTGTCAACATGCGACTTTCTGGTGATTGTTGTTGTGTCACATTTCCTCAGATCAGAGCCAGAAAACAGTCTCAGGTATTTTCGCTGAACTTTATCATTACTTCCTTGGTAACAACAAACACGGCGTGCCCTGGTGAAACGTCTGAGCTTGTACGCACACAAAGATCAACTTTAAACGATCTGCATGTTCCACTCATGGCTGGTCTGTTTTTTTGGTGTCCTTTCAAATATTTGTTCTTTTATTCACCTCTTTTACTTTTTAAAGAAAATAAAGTTTTTGTACTTTCACCCTTAGGTGTTTGAAAATGACCCCGACACAATTCCTGTGGACTTTTGTAGAACCCAGATCAGACATTTCTCTCAGGTGTACAGTATATTTACTGAGAACCACACCACAGCTGTCATTAGCTTCAGCTCCATTTTTTCGCTACATGTAATTCTGACCTTTTTTTTTTTTTTTTTCCAGGAAAAGGCAACTCCATAATATTTTCTAGTTTGATCATTTTCTAGTTTGATGATTTGATGACAATTTGGTTTAGTTTGACACAGTTTGAATGTGTGCGGGCTGATTAGGAGCCGTTCAAAACACTCTCCTTATTTTAGATCTCTCCTCCTACTCTGACACTGCTGCTAGATGCAGCTCATAGAGCCATAGAGTCTTGTAGATGCTGGGTGAGGAATCGCTCATGAGGTTTTTTAATGTATGCATTAAAAGAAGAAAATACAGTTTATCGGCCTGACCTTCAAGCTTCAGGTGCTGCACAGCGCTTTCAGGCAGCGAGTGGAAGGAGTTCCCAGGGAAGTAGGCAGACGGGTAAAACACATGGGGCTTCCTCTGCTTCAGGATGTGCTGCAGCAGCTCATACAAGACGTCCCCTGTAAAGATGCAAAAGGTCAGAGGTCACAAATACGTCTCCTTGTAGCATTTCACGCCTGCATAAAATAGGAAGCTAGAATCACAGAATCATGTTCCCTTTCTACTTTGCTTTCCAGGCAGCAGGGAGCTTAAGCAATAATGGAAGGGACGCCGAGGAGTCAGACGCCACGGGACTTTTTTTTGTTAGCAGAAAAACATTTCCTAGATATTCAACACCCTAACATGACGACCCAGTGCGTTTGTTGACACTATTGGTCTACATGACCCTGGTATTCACCAGTAAGTGGTTATACAGTGGTGTTGACACCAGGCACAAAGCCTGAGCAGGAAGTTCACCGAATGATTAACAGCTGTTTGTTTTGCCTCGACACAGACAGCCGCGGCCCCTCTTTCGCCATCACAAAACACTTACATGGTTAACAAATAAGTAAAGTGGCTGTGATTTTAACAAGCACTGCCATCATACATCACCTTAGAGATCTTTTTAAAGGCTTAGCATAACCAGGAAACGATTCTCATAAAGGAAGTGATGATGAACACATGCACGCAAACAAACACACACACACCCCTTTCAGTTCTCACTTTCTGGTCCTGTGGCATTTAGGGGAAAATTCCTGCTTCCTGGTGCATTAAAGTTTGCTTTGATTCTGGATGTAAAATGATGTTTTAAACGCAAGAGCTTCACATTTAGTTAAAATCCGCACACACGATAATATGTTGTTCATAATGAATCACACCTACTGGGAAATGAAAGAAACAGGTGAAAGTGTCATCTTACCATTAGTCATAACTGATTTTTGCAACACTTTTGGGCTTCACAGTTTGCCCATTGAACGGGTACGGGTCAAAACATGTAGCTGCAATGTGGCTTAACAAGCTGTGTGGCTAATTATTGGAAATGAGGTTAAGACATTCCAGGAAAAAAGGTAATATTATAAGAGCTTCTACAAAGGAAAATGTGGCATACAGCAGGGACTGATGGGAACTGTAGCCTCAAAGGAGGAAACAGACACATTACAAGCCAAAAGCTATGCTCTGGTTCCTAAAATAAAGTTTTCACTGATGTCACTGACACACAGGGCCAAAACAACTACCAGTATCAAAATGGAGTCAATCACTGATGGCTTTATCTCCAGATATTATTTTGTTTTTAAAACAAAAAAAAAAGTCAAACATCTAAAGTTGCTGATACATGAAACAATTTTACATCAAAATAATCTCAGTGTCACATGGAGATGAGCTAAACCAGCTAATGAAACCTGCGAACATGAATCACATTTTCTAAATGTCTTTTCCCAGACCTCAATTTCTTCACAGGATGTGAAAGTCTTTGCAGAGTTGACATGGAAACATCTTGATACGAGCCTGACAACAGCTGTCAGCTGGGCCACATCTCTCTATAACTACAGATAATTCCTCACAACATCGGGACACATAAGGGTCTCTGATTGTAGCAAATATTTACTGAAATATATACTGAACTGGGCAGAGCAACTTTTACTTACTTTCAGTTCAACCTACGTAAGATTTCTAATGACTTATTCAATTTACCAATGTTTAAATCAAATACATACATAAATACTGAAATAAATAAATATTTTAAGTGTTAAATAAAATAATACATAAAGAAAAACTGAATAATTTAAACAATAATCAAAGACATAATAGATATTGCAGCTAGCTAACATCAGTAGTGACATACAGCTCAGCTTTATACATTGCTAGCAAGGCAAAAGTAATAGAGCCCAGTCAATCTTGTGACCAATAATGCCTTACAATGAAGTTAGTTTCAATAATATAAAACACCCTGTTAAATAAATTAAAAAAAAAATACATGAAGTAGAAATGTAGACGTACATAAATGTAGATTTAAAGTCACAGATTACACATTATTTCCTGATAAGTTATTTATTTATTTGATCATTTAATTATTTATGCTTTCAGTTCAGCTTTCATTTGTTTATTCTTCTATTTATCAATTCTTTTTTTGGTATTCATTTCAGCATTTATTTATGTATACATTGTTAGTCCAATTCCCACACTTTTCTGGACCTAATATGACCTGAAATTAGAGATTTCCCACAATGTGGCGGGTTTATCCCATGTCTTATCTTTATATTTCAAAATGTTGATAACTCATTTCATCCCACTCTTATGACCATCATCCTGAATCACACCACACAGCACTGACTTCATCCTTGACTGATTATGTGTACTGTAAAATCTCCTGGAGACACTATCAAACATTGACTACACTGAATCCTTTTTCATTACAGTAAAAAAAAAAATCTCTAATAAATCCAAAACTCTGCAATGGAGAACAGTTAAGTCTTTTTTTGTTTGTTGCTGCTTTAATTTCATGCGCCTGGCCGCTGGTGTTGCCAGGGCAACCGTTGAGGTTGGTTTGGTACTTCCTGATCAACCGTCTCCTACTTCCTCCCCTAGCAGCCTCAATGTGGCAGCTGCCTCCCTCCACTGTCGCCCGACACTGCTGCCTTCCCTCCTCTGCTCCAGCTGACGCTATTGATTTTTAAAGGGTGTAGTTTTGCTGTAAACACATTGATTTTAAAGCTGCACTGGCGCAGGTTTCTATGTTCAAATAAGATCTAATATTGGTCTAAACCACAACAGCTGATAACGGTGTTTGCCCCAATTAAATTGTGTTGCAAGATAAACTGTAGTCATGGATGAAGATTTATCAAGTGTTTCACTTTTCTGTGTCAACTATCCATTTAAAATTTCATTTAGCCCTATCAGTCATTTTGATGACAGCAGGAGTCACCTTTTTCCCTTTAGAAAAGGAACTTCTGTGTATAATTGCACCAATTTTCCATGATTTTTCTGGATCTAGTCATGGTGTTTCCATGATCTAAAACTGTTCTTCCTTCCTAGTTGGTAAATATTGTTTTCCAGTCTGTGTCATGCTGCAGTTGAGCAAAAAAAAAAAAACAACATCTAATGAAAACACTTAAAGTGACTCATGTGTAAAAGATGCACCCAGTTTCCCCAGCCTGGCATACAGTTCTAATATCTCCAAGAAATGTAGAGGTGGAAAGAAGAAGAGTACCGGAGTGAGGGGATCGGTAGCGGAAGTCCTCTTTGGTGAGCAGCAGCAGGGCTTTACCGTTCATCTGGAAAGAGCCGCTGGTGATCGGCCGCAGGGCAAACTCCTTTTCGGCCCATCGCAGCCACTGTGCCACATCCTCCCTGCTCCAAAACACTGGCTGCAAACCTGGAGGTGGAAGGATTCAAGACCAGAGTTTGGTAAAGAAGCAACAAAGTGGAGGTGAAGGAGAAAGGATGGAGCTCAGTGAAGAGGCAGTAGGACGGGGGATTGGGGGTGAGGAAGGAAGAGAGAAAGAAGGAAAGGCAGGAAGGATTCGAGGGCGAAGAGGGGGAGGGGTAGGGAGGAAAGGAGGAGGGGAAAGGGGGAGAGAGGAAGGAAGGAGGCAGAGGCAGTAAAAAGGATATTGAGGAAGTGGAGATAAAAGCTAAAAGGAGGGAGTGATTACGGGAACGGCAGCAGAGATAAAGAAAAAAAGATGAAGGAGGAGACACAGTCAGAAAGAGAGAGGGAGGTTAGAATAAAAGATTAAAAGATGATAGGTTAAGGGAAGAATACAGAATAAATCACAAGAATAAAAAAGAGAGTTATATGAGAAAGACAGCCAGACTGTTATTTTATTTGATCTGCTATGATCTGTGCTGTTCTTTGCTCTCTGAACTCCAGGCAGGCACATCAGAGGGTGGACAGTTTATTAGTTTGTATATAAATGGACAAGGACACAGTGAGGGAAAGAGAGCAGAGGAAACAGCAACCACAGTATCTCCCCCCCCCCCCCCACACACTCTGAAATGTTTCTTTCACTGCCGTGGGAACAGGAGTGCAAAACATCTGCACCGATGACCAACAAGCATTAAAAGGCAACAGGGAAAGAATAAAGAAAGAACGAAAAAAATCTCAACAAAAGCTCGCTTTTATTTGAATAATGTGTAAAGTGAATTGTAGTAGTAAAAATATTTCTCACAGCTGATAGCAATGTAGAAATAACCTGATTGGAGTTAAACATCAGTTGGTGGAGCAAAGTGTGTGCAGGTTAGCTAACCTTAAAAAGAAACCTGGTCAAAATCTAAATAAAAAAAGTAAATGATGGTTACACTTATTATTTAAAGGACAACTAACTAGCCCACCTAGAAATCTATGCAATTGATTTAGGCTACTTATTTGACATCAGCAACCACCATGGTCAAAAGCTAATATATGAAGTTACATGGTTTGTACATGTACAGTCTGTGGGTACATAAAAACATCACCCATTTTTTTATTTCAATACATTTTTTGCCCAAAAAGTTTGGATTTGATTATAAGTTTGCCCTTAAATAATTAGTGAGTTTGCTTTTTTGGGAGGCACCTGCCAACGCTGGTGCACAAGCTAGCAAGCTAAATGGCAAAGATGAAACCTGGACAAAATATAAATAAAACACAAACAGAGTTTACATTTTATTTTAAAAATCTATGATGTTTGGAGGACCAACTAATTAGCTTACCAAGAAAGCAATGGTCCTTGGGACAACTTTACCCTAGCGGCAACCAAAACAGCTCAAGCTAATGTGGAAGTGTATAAAATGTCATAAAAACTCAGTGTAATGAAGTGAAACGCCCCCAAAGTTTATTTAGAAGGACAAAATTCAACATTAAATTTTCAACCTAGAAAAGGTTAGCCAGCCACCTCTTTGGTCAAATTAGCTCAAATAAAGTTAGCTTAATAGTTAAACTACATAACTAAAACATGCTAAGATTTATTTTAGCTGACAACAGAATGCTAGGGTGCATTAAATTAGCTTCCTCCTCCTTTACAGTAGTGCTATTTATAGCTGAAATGTTCTCAAACTCTGATAACTGATAAAACTGATATCGTCTGACATATCATGATGTGTATTTTTAGCAATACACATAAAATGTTTTACCTTGATGCTGGTTAACGCAGATACTGCAATCTCATATGATTTTGCATTTTCTGTATAACTCAATGATACACACTATGACTCAGACTCACCTCCTTCTCTCTTTCACATGCCTGCATACACACACACACACACACAAAAACAGTATATAGTCCATGACACCCACGCGGAGCATAACTACTCATTTCTTACATTTCACTTATCGCTCAGCTTCAAACACTTCCTCTGGGAGTCGGACAGCTGTTATCTTTGGCCGCCAATGTCACTGTCACACAAGTAATAGGAACCTTGTGCTCGCTTTCAGGCCTCTACCCCTTCACCCCGACTCCCCCCACCCCACCTGTCAAACAGAGGAAGTTTTCACAGAGCAATCAATATAAAATGAAACCCTGTCTAGATTGTCAGATTCCCATTTCTTCGCTTTCCTTCTAGTCCTCTGTATTCAGATAGTGGCAAGAGCATTGCCGATAAGCGGGAAGGCCTTGGTTATCTGAAGCACAGCTTACAGGCTGTCAAGTTCTGACCCTCAGCTTGTCAACAGACATTCCAAGAAAGTGTCGGGGAATATGGGATACAGGTGTTTCACAACCACAGGAGTTAGTGGTGGGCAGATAAGGAACTATATTTCTTCTTTTTTGTTTATACTGGATTCCAACGTTCTACTCTGGAATAGGCTTCACTAGAAATCATGTCTAGCCTGTATTACATCTAGCCTTTAGTATGTTTAATATAATGTATGTAAATGTGCTTGTTTTAAATCCATATTTCCAAAATATTTCCACACTTCATGATTAAAGCAGTATTGGTAACTTTAAAAATCAGTGGTTTGAAATATTAAGAAAACCATCGATACTTTTATTTGAAGTGCTAAAAGTGTTTGTTTTGTTAAACCTAAAATATATCCCTTCTACAAGTGACTTTCTGTTTAGATTTAACTGGACTATTTAACAGGAATAGATCTAGGATATACTGTGCAATGATTCTATATAACTACATCACAGACTTTCTATGAATTTGGAATCAAGTTGCCATCTGCACTGCATGCACCAGCTGTACATTCGTCTCTCGTGGCTGACTTGTGAGCGCAGCAAGGCCGAGGCGGGCAACAGCGCAGCCTGGGTCGCGAGGTCATGGCTGCGGTATGCTCTCTCCAGGGCTGGAGAGAGACGCAGCTTTGCCAAAACCACTCCGAGATCCGGTCTGATGGCCTCAGCCATCTGCACAGAGCCCAAAGGAGGAAGCATCAAGGGGAACAGAAGGGAGGAAGAGGAGGAGGAGGAGGAGGAAGGGGGCCCAAATAAACGTGTCCCACAACGCACTTTGGCAGGAAGCAATCCAGCACGGGCTCCGTTTCAGCACAGGAAACTTCCTGCGGTAAGGTTAGAGAGTGACGGCGGGAGGTTTATCATCAGACAGAAGCGAGACAGAGGCGAGAAAAGGAAGTGTGGAAACAGAAAGGAATGAAGAGAGCAGCTGAGGATAGTGTGTGATGACAGGGGGAAAAAAGGCACATGAGGTAAAATAGCAGGAACAAGAGGGCTTAACAAATATGCAAAAAAAGGAAGTAAAGGCAAATGGCAAGAAAAACAGATACTAAGTCTGTACTCAAAGTTCATGGAATGGGACGTCATGCTCAGCCCTGAATTCCTGTTCATTCTTTTGAATACTCATATCTATTCAGGGGCGTAAGCCAATGTATGATGCAAAGCCTGCAAGCTAGTTCAGTCTTATTCCAACATACAGGTGCTGGTCATATAATTAGAATATCATCAAAAAGTTGATTTATTTCAGTAATTCCATTCAAAAAGTGAAATAATGTATACATTCATTCCACACAGGCTGATTTCAAATGTTCATTCCATTTAATTTTGATGATTATAACTGACAACTAATGAAAATCCCAAAATCAGTATCTCAGAAAATTAGAATATTGTGAAAAGGTTCAATATTGAAGACACCTGGTGCTACACTCTAATCAGATAATTAACTCAAAACACCTGCAAAGGCCTCTAAATGGTCTCTTAGTCTAGTTCTGTAGGCTACACAATCATGGGGAAGACTGCTGACTTGACAGCTGTCCAAAAGACGACCATTGACACCTTGCACAAGGAGGGCAAGACACAAAAGGTCAATGCTAAAGAGGCTGGCTGTTCACAGAGCTCTGTGTCCAAGCACATTAATAGAGAGGCAAAGGGAAGGAAAAGATGTGGTAGAAAAAAAGTGTACAAGCATTAGGGATAACCGCACCCTGGAGAGGATTGTGAAACAAAACCCATTCAAAAATGTGGGGGAGATTCACAAAGAGTGGACTGCAGCTGGAGTCAGCGCTTCAAGAACCACCACGCACAGACGTATGCAAGACCTGGGTTTCAGCTGTCGCATTCCTTGTGTCAAGCCACTCTTGAACAAGACACAGCGTCAGAAGCGTCTCGCCTGGGCTAAAGACAAAAAGGACTGGACTGCTGCTGAGTGGCCCAAAGTTATGTTCTCTGATGAAAGTAAATTTTGCATTTCCTTTGGAAATCAACATCCCAGAGTCTGGAAGAAGAGAGGAGAGGCACAGAATCCACTTTGCTTTAAGTCCAGTGTGAAGTTTCCACAGTCAGTGATGGTTTGGGGCGCCATATCATCTGCTGGTGTTGGTCCACTGTGTTTTCTGAGGTCCAAGGTCAAAGCAGCCATCTACCAGGAAGTTTTAGAGCACTTCATGCTTCCTGCTGCTGACCAACTCTATGGAGATGCAGATTTAATTTTCCAACAGGACTTGGCACCTGCACACAATACCAAAACTACCAGGTTTCCCTGTACTTAATTGGCCAGCAAACTCACCTGACCATAACCCTAAAGACAATCTATGGGGTATTGTGAAGAGGAAAATGTGATACGCCAGACCCAACAAGGCAGAAGAGCTGAAGACCACTATCAGAGCAACCTGGGCTCTCATAACACCTGAGCAGTGCCACAGACTGATCGACTCCATGCCACGCCGCATTGCTGCAGTAATTCAGACAAAAGGAGCCCCAACTTTTCATGTTCATACTTTTCAGTTGGCCAACATTTCTAAAAATCCTTTTTGTATTGGTCTTAAGTATTATTCTATAAGTAATATTCTAATTTTCAGAGAGAGTAAATTTGGGATTTTCATTAGTTGTCAGTTTTAATCATTATAATTAAATGAAATAAACAATTGAAATATATCAGTCTGTGTGTAATGAATGAATATAATTTCTAAGTTTCACTTTTTGAATGGATTTACTGAAATAAATCAACTTTCTGATTATATTCTAATTATATAACCAGCACCTATATATCCAATGTAACCTTCGATTATGGTGGTGTATGTAAGCAGTCAGTGCTCTGGCAGCTGCCACACCACTCATATGAAACCTATGCTGTCACTGCTGCAGCAAGTCCCAACACCACTCCAGCATCCACCTGTGGGTCTACTTTCTCCTACCGTCTCTCCCCCCCTCTCCCCGCTGTTCTGAGCTAGGTGCTTCCTTGCGGGGAGTCAGAGCTAAGACACCAAATATTGATGCTGCATTCACACAATAATTTTTTCCAAATGAGCTGGCTGTCCTATGGTTCTGCGGTAATAGCTGGCTCTAATTTAGAACGCCATCACACAATTTTTTTGCAAACTTTTGCGATTCCTGAAGACAGTTTGAAGTCTGTGGTGTAAGGTCTCAGCTTTTTCTATTGTTGAGACAGAAAATTTGACTTCAGGCAAGCGAGTCCAAGTCACATCACAAGTCCTTATTTTTGTGTCTCAAGTCTACAGCTTTGCTTGAAAACAAAGTTCTTTGTACTTCGCTATGTAAATCACAAATCAACATACAAGTATGGTGTTTACAATCTGGCAGATAGGACGCAGCGCTTAGAGGTGTCTAAATTGTACAAATACAGAGAAATGTGACCACATTTATTTTGGAAAATAAGGGAGGGAGGGTGTGTGCCTAAGGTATTTACTGAAGCACAGTATAAAAACGTATGAATCATTTTAATAATTTGTAGAATACAAATCTAAATCAGAATTGATCTGTCCATTAATATTTAACTATGTACCCGTATCTAATACTAAGATGAACTGGCATTTATGTTAAATAGTCAAGTAAAGCAACAAAAACCAAAGGGTTCAGCTGTATTAATGTACTGTAACTACCAATCTGTGTCTTTGCAACCAATTTCAATTACAGTCAGAATCTTCAGGTTTTGAATGAGATCAAGCGTCTCTCCAAGCACAGATCAAGTCACTTTTTCTCTCCCCATTGATGTGCCCGTTTGTCCTTCATGCGATCAATGCTCAGCTGCCAAAACCATGATGATAGGTGTAGGTGAATCCGGAAGATGTATGCAAAGGTAATTTCTAATTTCAGTTTCAAAACCCGTGTCACATTCATGCTGTGAGTTTCTAAATCTTTATTTGTATCGTGTATCTCATATCCATGTGATCTAGGCAGGAACTGATTCTAAAGATGGGAAACTTTCTTTTGCAGTGCATCCAGTGACATACACAGACATCCTTTGCTTACCGAGAGGTGTAAATAAAAATGGAAGGCATGGCCAGGGAGTGAGAGGCAAACAGAGAGAGCCCCTTCGACACTCTGTTCCTTTAACACATTCACAAACTTCCTTGAGCTGATAAATTTGTCCTCTCTGGTTGTTTTCTGTCAGGGAATCTGTTACAGATTTGCTGCAGGTTACAGGAAGAAAATCAATTTCAGTCTTCCTTGTCATCAGTCTCTGCCTTTGTTGAATGCATCTCAGGTTTACAGTGTTCATGAGAGCATATAAATATGTGTGTGTGTCTGTGTGTGTGTGTTTACATTGAATAAAACCCTCAAGCACGACAGCAGCAGGATCCCAAGCCCTTGACTAAACCGTGGGCTCCTAATCCTCACTGATGACACATAATTTTCACTCTGTGGTTTCTCAAGCCCCCGCTCTTGCTCACTCACACACATACACACACAGAGCACACGAGTTGCCACAGCAACTCATAAGCGCTTGGGATGAATGAAGGGAAGAGGAGGATGAGATCACTGGTATCTTGTTTCGTTGTTGCGGTACAGAAGCCCTCAACTTCCCGTCGCAGCCAGACGAGTTAATGAGGTCCGCCCTGCTGTGAAGCTTTAAAGGTCCCGTCCAGAATCCCTGTTTAGCTCGCACCACTCGCACCATCACCACTGTACACGGCTGCTTATGTTTCTCTCGCCCTGCCGAAAACTACAACAATGTCTCTCTTTATACTTGGATGAAAATGGCATCTTACTTAACCCCACCTTTGGTGACTATTTTAAAAAAGGTCCAGAGCTAACAGCTTTGCCCAAGCTCAGCAAAGATGAACAGACACAGGGAAATTCTTAATTTCTGATCAGGTCAGAAATGATCAGAAACATTTGTCACTGATGTATCTGGGTGATTTTAGGTTGTGTTGCTTTTTCAGCAAACTAAAGCAAACATCTAAGTCTTCCGATTAGCACAGTTGCCAATCTATCGCTGTGTCCAAACTACACATTAAAGGCTAATTATAACCACTATTATATAAGTATGAAGTATTTTCATGGAAAATTGAAGTATGTTAAAAAATATATATATTCTGAAAGGTCTATATTATGAAAAATGCCCTTTTTCATGTCTTTTCAACATAAATGCATGTCCCTAAACTATGAGAAAACCTCTCCTGCTTAGTCTTTCAGTAAATGTGTGCGTAAACACACTGTTGGGATTTTAGTATAAGCATTAACATGAATGTTTTTGCTAGTTCACCAAATAGCTCATTTTAGAATTAGTATGTAGTAGAAAATAAGATTAGAAACTTAAGAGAAGCTTGTATTATCGTTGGCATTACGCTTCTGCTAGTTAACCTGTACAGGTAAATTTGAGTGGACTCTTCTCAAGACATAGAGAATTCATAGTATTTTGCAGTAAAACTAAAGACGAGACAGATTACAGATTGTCCACCTGCATTTAAAAAATCTTTTTACTTTGTCTGTGGAACCATCCTGAATAGATCCACAGCCACACAAACGGTTGTTTTTACCTAGTTCTCCTTTTTTAGTGGTTGGTAAATATTAAGCCATTTAATTAGCCTTTAGTTTTCATAAGCACTGGTGGATGAATAAGACAAAGCAAGCCAAAGTCTCAGTTTATGGTGCATTTTCAATAAGCAAACTATTCCTGGCAATCTAAGAAAATACCAAAAATCATATTGAAAGGAGTGAAAAAACAAGTAAGGTTTACCATATGTCAATTATTTTCGTTTCGAGTCATTTCATAACAGTTGTTGATTGTTCAGCTTTTCTAGTGCGTCATACATTTCTGTTTCCTTTCTCATAATTTGTAAAACTGTGACAAACCTGCACTCATGCTGTATTTTGAGTCTTACTGGAATCTGAAAGTCTCAGATATTGATTTCTGTTAGAAACTCCTGAGTGTCAACAGGTTAATGATGCAGATAAAAACACAGAGAGGATTTCAGCGTAGCCTGAACTGAGTGAACCTTAACTAAATAAACAAAAACAAAAAAAACAAAAAAAAAAACAGTGCTGCATCAGAAAGGCTGGGACTTTGCTCTCCAAACTCAAAGCTCCTTAGTCACTCAGTGCTTCAGTCAATGTTTGACTTTTCTCTCGAAGCAGAAGTAGGCGGATATTGGTCTTGCTATCTCAATAAAGAAAAGATTTTTCTTTCTCCAGACAGAGGAGGAGGAGGAAGAAGGAAGGAGGAAGGAGGAGGAGGGACCGCCGTGACCTTCTGACACCCTGACTCAGGGACATGTGGGTATGAGAGCAATTCATTTCCACAGTTAATCCTTGCACTCTATTCATCTCCCCCCGCTTTGTGTGTCTCTCTGTACATTGGTTCCCTGTCAGGTGGGTACGGCAGGGGAAAATCCACCTCCACATACACACTTTTACTTTTCAGTGCAGAGAACACCCCCCCTCTCACATTTATCCTCTGCTTCCTCCACCGGCATGCACGTGCCTGTCCCCATCCAGCAAATCTGGACTCCATCCAGTCAAAACAAACATAAAACAGATCATCAATCACACGGAACTTTTATGGCCAGGAAGTAGCGCGACCTGTTTTTGATAGCTTGTTGTTGAGCCCAGGAGCAAGCCGGCTCTTGTAGGTTAGTTCCTGAATCCAGCTTCAACTGCCACTCTTCCTTTTGTTCAGGAGCCAATTTCTTTTTTTCTTTTTTTTGAAAAAGCTTCAAAGACTAAACTTGTTGACCAAATCAAAAGGCCCCTGCTTGTCTGAAACACGCACACACCCTGTAAGCAACATATACTCTTTTTTTCCCCCCTTTTTTTCCCACGTGAAAAAAAAAGTGACGAAAGTCAGCATTTTGTGCAGTGTAACGCTTAGGTGATCACTTCAAATGCAGAGGTTCAAGGGCAGAGTTTCACAACCTCTTGGCCTTATACATTGTCTGCTTGTGAACTCTCGTCCCAGGTTATATGCACAACCTGTATCGCGTTCATCCAAAGAATGGTTTCCATTTCTCAGACAGGTTCATTTGAATCATTTTCAGAAGTGAACCTATACATTAACAATTTTATGTAGACGCAATATGCTTTCACTTAGCTTTCCTGACCTTTCCCCAGATGGGGAGCCATTGCTCTGATTTATGTCATTTATTTCTGCTTTTTTTTTTTTTTTTTATGAGCTAAAAAGGAGTTTCACTGAAGGCTGAAGTGGAAATCCATCAAATCACCATTTTGGAATGTTATTCTCATCTTAGTTGGTAAGTGTTCAATTTCTAAAAATGAACCCCCTGTCAATTAAACATGCACTTTTTTACATGTCAGAATCAATTTGCTCGTCCCAGGGAGTTCTGCAAAACACGTGACAGTATGTATAATGTCTATTTTGTTGCTCTGGAGGAGTAGCAAGTCGCATTGCTTGAGTAATCTTATCATGGACTTGGGAACTTCAAATGTACAACAGAAAGACACACACACCATGTCCCAGTTTCTAAACTGTATACTAATTCTAAGACTTTAGTGTGTTCATGTTAGAAAAAAGCCCACATTAAGTATACTCACAAAGGTCAGTATACACAGCAAAAAATACTTTGTTTACTGTCACACATTGCAATGCTCAAAGAGAATATACAAGCTATTCACAGCTGCAAAAAAATAAATAAATAAAAAGCGGCTAGTAGTGAGACAACTCTAGGAAGAGTGCAGAAAACAAGAAGAAAATATTGAAGAACTAAATCTTGGGGGTATCTCTGTAGTGGTCCTAGTGGTTATGACTCAAAGCACATAATGGCTGCGTCCCCCCAGTTTACTTAGTCAGTTAGCCCAGCTGGGGACATTTTGTTGCATGTCAACCCCCTCTCTCAACCTGTGTTTCCTGTCTGTCTCCACCATCTCTATCAATAAAAAAGTTAAGATCAATAAAAAATTTAAATGGGCACAGTCATTCCAAAGTTGCAGTTTCATATGTGAATTGCATCTTTTTCTGCTAGTATAAAACAGTTTATTCCAAAAAACACATTACCTTACCATAAAGATCAGCATATAGTACATACATTTACAATTAGTAGGTAGTATGGAATTGATACAAAGATAAGGAGTTTGATAGGCATGAATGTTGCATTATGGGAAGTGTAGGATCAAGTGGTTTGAGATTTTGGGCTATATTATGGACTAAAAGTCAGAATATCTCAACATTTTGTTTTTAAATCTGTCTCTTACACATCTCCCCAACTTTAAGGCAACCCTAAATAAACATAAACTAACATAAACTAAACACACAGGACATCACATCACCTCAGGAGGAAAGAGCAACTACCCAACCAAATGTTAATACAGCAAATAGAAAAGATTTCATAAGGTTGATATTTATCACAAGGAAGAGCATTTGTGCTTTCGTGACTTTTCTTAATAAAGCCTGAAATCAACACGCCACCACATCAGCAATGAGAGTGTGTGTTCATTGTGACGTTGTAGAGTAAAGCCGAGCCCCTCCTGTTAGAAGCGCCATGTGGAGTGTGTCGCGAACAGGAAGAGAAGGGGGCTGCGCTCAGCTCACTTGCTGGCATGTGAGAACAGTTTCCCTTTCAGAGGAGAAAAGAGAGCCAGTTAAAACACACACACACACACACACACACCCAACAACAACAACAACAACATTTATTCAGGAAGCGCCGTCTGCCCACTCAGGAAATTCCTGAGGACAAGAGCTGCTTCCAGGGGCAGGAAATTTCCCCTCAGAAGGACCAACACACACACACACAAACATGCGCACACACATACTTTATAACACCAATTCCCACACAGTAAAATGGGTAATATACCACAAAGAAAGAGAGGGCGACCAAAAGGAAACTGGTTAGGGGGTTTGGAGTCATATATGGTAACACACACAAACTTACTCATATACACACACACACAGACACACACACAGAGTATACACCTACACTATCTCTGGCAAGCTTTGCACAAAGACACAAGACACAAGATTCACTCACACTAATCCACCCACTCGTACAAGCATGCATAGTGCAAACCCAGCTGTGAGAGCGTGCGCACATACACACACACACACACCAAGTAAACCAGCCAGTCTTGTTTCCATGGACATAGATTTTTTTTTTTTAATCCTCCAGAAAGATATTTCTAAAGATTGCAGCCACTGTTCTTTCTAGTTCATGCAGGTTTGTTGTAAAATAACATCAGATTAATTCACCGTTTTCCACACAGACCACCTCTCAGTTGCGTCACGCTCCGTGTACGTGGGATGATGCCTGGACTTGCGATTGAATCACATCCCGACAAATCCAGTTCGTCGGTTAACGTCAGCCCTGCTTTATTGTGAGCGGTGGCGAAAACCCTCCCAGGCCTTTCTTCGAGTACTCGCCTCGACACAGAAAAACAGGGAAAACGTCACGGGTGGTTGACAGCACTCCTCCGCGTACTGTTTAAAGTTGTACATTTGTCTACTCGCAGACTTAATACTGCTGGATGAGGGGGAAGAATGACCTGTGTAACGTGTATTTTAAAGCCACAATGACTTTAAGCATGTGCCTCATTTAAACTATTAAGTGCATGCTCTTTTTTCCCCCCAGATAATTTACTGAAAAATGTCGCACTTCAAAAATACAAAATAAAATGGGATAACAACATTATAAACACAAGGGAGTAGAAAGAAGAAATGAAGGAATGGTTCAATAGGAAATGTGCCAAGTAAGGCATTTGTGCTCGTCTATTCCTCGGCTGACCTGTGACTTCCTGAAGTCTTGTTGTCACTGTGAGGATACCAGAGAAACAGCGCAGACTCTAGCAAGCGCAGTGTCCAGCGTCCAAAGGTTCACTACTGACTAACAAACTGACTTAGTTGCTAACTAATCAGAAGCGGAAGCTGTCTATGATTGTCTCTTATTAAATAGTATACCAAAGAATTCTTGTTAATTATTCAATGATTAGTGATGACATTTTCTAATTGTCTTATATTGCACACCTACATCTTGATAGAGCATCACATTACAGAAGTTCTATGCTTTTTTAAATGCAATTTAGGTTTGGCCTTATTGTTACGATATAATCAAAATTTACTTTTAATTTTTAATACTTTATACTTCAATGCTTGTCATTTAATTTTTTTTAACATATTATCATAGCAGCATAGATGCACCTTTCTGTACAGTTTATTTATTGCTTGTAATTTGAGACATTCTTACTGGCAACCTGCACTTTAATTCAAGCATTGCACCATCTTTTGTTGTCAGCACACCACTTTATTCAGGTTTTTATGCAGTTTATCTTCATTTAAATCTATTTTAGAACATATCTATATATTTGTATTAACCACGTAGTCTATATGTCATCATGGATATCTTACCTTATGAATTAATTATTACATTATTATGACACTGAAGATTTAAAGTGTCCCTGAGCAGCAGATAGGAACCAAGATCAAGAGAACAATATGAAAAAGTGGTGAACCACACAGTTGATCAAAACAAAAAGTGAAAAGCACGTTAATGAAAATATATTCAGGGGTTGATTAGAAAAGAAGACAATTTATTCCCAATATATTTTCACGAAGTTGTAGTGTGTTACAGTGATGTCTGGCTGAAAAGGTTCAAATCGAGCCGGGTAGCATTTTTTAGTGTGAGGAGCAGGCTGCAACTCTCCCCGATCTAATCCACTTCCTCCCCAGGAAATGGAGAAGGCGGATTTCTGCCCACACTGCAATTTCCTCCCTCATTCTTTTTCTTTCTGCCCCCCTCCTCCTCCTCCCTCCCTCCTGCTCTCGTCCTTCCCTCTCCCCACGCAGGACAGAACTCGCTCTGAGTGAGGGGGTAATGGACGGCTTGTTTTCCAGCACGTGTGTGTTTAGATAGGCAGGAGAAAGGACGAGCAGAGGTGTTTCCGACTGCGCGCACAGTGACAAAGACATGTTGCCGTCTGTCCGAGGTAGGAGAGTAGATCCCGACCAGCAGCAGTTATAAACTAAACACTGAAGACGAGAAAGGGGGGGGATTTTCCTGACCTGCAGATGTGTGAGAGTCATGTCTGTGTGAGGAACAGTGTTTGAAATCTGATTAAAACGGCGAAGGACTTCCACATGTCTGCGGATGTGAAGTGACCCGTCAGTTTACTCGACAGGAAACTCAAGACGGACCTGTTGAGCGTTCTTCCTTTTTCTGCAACAATGCAAAAGAGGAAGTGGGCTGAGGGAGTTTCCTGTGCGTCTCATCCAGCCTGTGCAGCCGCCCAGCCCCAGCGCCCCCACAAGAGCCCTGAACTTCACACTTGTGAGGGAAAAATAAATAAATAAACGGGTTAATTATTGACGGCCGCATGGACAAAGCAGTTCAGGGTTACTCTTTGAACATCGAGCCTATCTCTTGGCACAGCTCCAGCCCCGCCTGCTCCATGATTGGTTAAGCACCAGTGAGCCGATGCAACCGATCCGAGGGTCGTAAATGTCACAGTGTTGCTTCACTTCATTTACGTACACCTTTCCAAAAACATTTTTCCTTTACTGCCTCACCTGCAGACGGTTTGCTTCTCACTTTGCTTTCTCTCAGGTCAATTAACACAACGTTCAGGCGGAGTCAAATCCTGACCTGCACAGCTAAATCTACAAGTGGTTTTCGTTGGTCTGAAGCAAAGTGGAAAAGTTGGTTTGTTCTGATTCAAAGGAGCCAATTGGGAGTCAATCAGTGCTTCTAAACAAAAGCCACATGACCACCTATTATCTTGTTTACCACTCTCATCATAAACAAGTCTAAATCCAGCTACTCCATCTTTAGCTAATCACACCATATTTGTCTGTTCTTGTCTTCTCTGCTGTTCATAGAAGTTTAAGATAGAGTTGAAGCCTACATATGAAGCACAGCAAATTTAAAAAAAAAAACAAAAAAAAAAACAAAAGGTGTTGTTAACAGTGTTAACAAAAATGCATTCCGTCTATCCTTGAGGTCTAACAAATGTGCTGAATGCATTTCCACATGAAACATCTGCAAGGCCGACTCTTTAAAATATTTCAAAGCGTGCTTTGTTTACATCTGTGTTTGCTTGCAACAGCAGGGTGTGAATTGCATCTGCGTGCCCACGTGCTTCTTGTGCAATACAAACACAACAGGGGGTCCACACATAACAACAAAGTTCCATAGCGGCCACTAGCAGTCAAAAACTCCATAGGGTACCTTTAATGCTGACCATTTTTAACCTAATCCATCATAATAGGAAGAATGTGTTACCGTCTTATACTCTCACTTTAAGACTTGTTATTTCTGCAAGTCAAATTCAAAAATCTCCAAAGCCATGTCAATAACACTTGTTGCCATTTTCGTTGCCCTGTCCCTGTTTTTCTGGTTCTGAGACAGGAAGATGGCATCTTTATTCTTATTTTTGAATCAATGACAAAAACTGAAACGTTGGAAGCAATTCAGACCTAAATTTATCCCACAACTGCAAACGTTTCACTGCCTTTATTTTTCCGGCCTTAATGCAGGTGCAAGCAGGCTCCTATTCACCTTTCTGATTGATGCATGCAAGGGAGTTCAAGGAGAGCTCTAATTCAAATGTCAGAAGAAATGTAAACACATACATTCATATACATACATTTTGGCCGCCTACTGAATGGTCTTCATTTAAACATGATCCTTGACGACGAAAACATGCACAACAGATTAATTTAAGCATCCGTCCACACATCACCATGTCTTACACTTGGGGGGGGGGGGTTATTTCGTACTGAAATCTTACCCCAGCCCTCCTCTTTAACAGTGTATCTTCCCTATCAGTTTGCCATCCCTTCTTCCTCTATCATTCCCAGCTCCTGTGTGTTCTCTGCTCCACATGATCTGTACCTGACTGCTGTGTAACTGTTGGTTATTCCAGCACAGTAGGTCTGTCAGTTATGGTCCAGTGGAAGTGTGTACGGTTCAGGTGTCTGACCCCAGATCTGCCTCAACACCTCCCAGCTGAGAGGTCCAGCATGACTGGACCGGCACTCGTGCAGTGATAATGATGTGTGTGATAATGATGTGTGTGTGTGTGTGTGTGTGTGTGTGTGTGTGTGTGCCTAATCTTAAATGGATGTGATGGGTTTTAACTATTAAAGTGATATCTCGCAACAATTTTATTTATTCATGTTGGCTCTTTTGACTCGGAAAACATGACCTGTAGCTTCTGTTTGCCTTTATGAACTCCTGTTGCCACCTGCAGAAGCTCAAACTGGATCTACTGAAAATCCAAGTAAGATGTCAAGAGTCCCGCCCACAGGAAATGAACGACAGGTGATTTCTGGGATGACAGACAAATAGAAATCTGACTTCCCAGATTATCCCTTCAACCAAACTGAAACATTTACAGAGCAACACGCTAAAAACACTGACAAAAATCAATTTGTCCTCTTCAAATGACCAACTCATCTATGTGTGTAGGAGTCACTGCTCATCTGTGTGTGTGTGTGTGTGTGTGTGTGTGTGTGTGTGTGTGTGTGTGTGTGTGTGTGACTCACGCAGGTGCGCAGGCAGCCTGGCAGGCTCGTCCTCCATTCGGCTGGCTGGCCTCGCGGCGGGAGCATGGACGGGGGAGGAAGTGGAGTTTGGCAGCGGGTTCGCGGAAGGACTGAAAGAGCTCCTCTCCTGCTATGAATAGACACAGAGACACAAAGCATGGCTCACAAAGCTCCACAACGCACCGGCCCTGAACCCAAACAGCCCCACGCCAACTCGCCTCACCTCGCTGTGCAACCGCAACTTCGGCTAGCCTATAGAGTCTCATCTCTATACAGAGAGGAGTGTGTGCTTCTAATAAACTGATACGCAGCCCTGTCACGCTGTGAAGACACAATGTGGAGACGCAAATATCCAGAATGCTTCAGTGTGTTTTTGCAATAAAGTCCGAAACTAGCCAAGGCTCTGGTTTGTAAAGACGACAATCTCAGTGTCGTCAACACCCATTAGAAGCTCAGAAACAACGCAGCTGGATTTTCATCATCAATCGTTGGCTCTGTAAAATGACAGAAAAGAGTTTTCATTGCGATTTCCGAGAGCTTGTACAATCAACATTTCCAAAACACATTAGTTTAAATTTTTAATCTAAAAATTATATAAACACAGAAAAGCAACTATTTAAATAAGCTGGAACCAGAATATTTGACATATTTAGTTAATAGATGAAACATTTCATAATCAAATTTTTTGACACACTAACTGGCACTATCTTAGCAGCAAAACTGGGTAGTCTACAACTAATTACTTTTATTGATAGATCTCTGTTATTGTTTAAATGAGTTGATTAGTCTCTAAAACGCTTATCACAACTTCCCAAATTACCTGTTTGGTCTGACCAACAGTCCGAAACTTCCTGAATATTACATTTACAATATAAAGACACGGCTAATGCTCGCAATTTGGTTTCATTATTTTTCCCAATTTTGCTTTTGGAGAATTCATTTCATTATAAATTTTTTGCTGACTGACTAAAGTGACTAATCTATATCTGAAACGATTATTCATTTAATCATTTAGTTGAATGACAGAAAAGGATTGACAACAATTTTGATAGTCAATTTATCCTCTAAAGTTTTTCTTACCCAAGCAAAAAGGCCAAATATTTGCTTGTTTCAACTTCTCAAAACGGGAGAATTTGCACATCCTGTGCATGTCAGTGAAAAGGAGCCTTATGGATTTCTGATCTGAAGTCAATAGTGATTACAAAGGAGGTCATTTTTAATGGCCAGATATTACATTTACAGGTGCAAAAGCTTTGGAATTAGAAGATAATATACTGTTAGTCTGCATTTTAGTCCAAGACCAAGGCAGTGGCCCCAAAGGCCCTTTTCTTAATTAGTCAGCACAGGCCAGGTGTGTTAGCAGCAACAACAGCTAGTTAATTCCAGTTTCCCCTGTTTCCTTTGCCACAGAAACACCCAAAGCCACGGCAGCTACATCAGCAGGCAGGAACCAAACGGCACACGCATGTAGAACCATCCTGACTCTGAACCGAGGACACTCAAGTAAGAGGTTGGATGATTTGAAGAGCAAGTGAGAAGTGTTTCAGTTCATTGCTCATAATGTTCATAAAGGCTGAACATTCCCTGCTTTCAGCTTTGTGAACATATGCTGTATTTGTCTGTTGTCTATTTTTCTGAATTTGATATATCTTTGGGTTTTGGACTGTTGGCTGGGCAAATCCAGCAATGTGTCACCTTGGGCTCCAGGACACCATGATGGGCACAATTTAATCAATTATTCAGAAGACAATATGCTTATTTTTCCATAATGAAAACAGATGTTAGTTGCAGCCTACTCCTGGATACTCTGAGATTTTAGACACTTCAGCTCTGCTATCATACGGCCAACTTATTGAATCTAGGTTTAAGGTACGAGGTTTTCCAATTTGTGGTCATTCTCTGTTTACTGGTTTCCTTTCCTGCAAATGAGGGCAGAGCATGAAGCCACCTCAGTTTCTTGAGGAAATGAAGCTTGTTTTTTTTGTTGCCGTTTCTCCCTCCAGTTGCCTGCTGTCACCACAGCCACTCTGAGATCTACACACCAACTGTATGCACCAGGAATTTCCTGTGGAAGCCAAGCAATAATCTTTAAGTCTTTTATTTCCTCCTCTCTGAGGCAGAGGCTACTCAACCCCTCCACTTTGTTAAGATTCAGTTGTCCAGAAAAAGGACGGGTTATTAGTTGCAAAGCGACAGGGGGCAGTTAGGACAGAGCTTGTGGTTAAGACACTGCAAAAAAAAAAAAAAAAAAAAGGTACAGCGATAAGTGACAGAGCTGGGCTGCAGTATGAAAGTGAGTGGGAGACGGGAGTCCGGTCTGCTAGTGCCTGTGCTGGAAAACTTCTCAGAGTGAAGTGTGGATCCCTTACAGAATGCAACTGCAATCGAGAAGACATCTCTCAAAAACAAAACACCATATTTCACTTTCTGTCATTGAGCTGCATGCATTGTTTTCAG
Source organism: Lepomis macrochirus (assembly GCA_024633595.2). Taxonomy (NCBI): domain Eukaryota; kingdom Metazoa; phylum Chordata; class Actinopteri; order Centrarchiformes; family Centrarchidae; genus Lepomis; species Lepomis macrochirus. The sequence goes on along the minus strand of JALXJV020000024.1, from coordinate 7,101,244 downwards.
CTATTTCAGCCTGACCTTGACATTCCAAATAGCATTTCTTTCATGTTGCTATTAGGGCTGCAACAAAGGATTTTGTCACAGATTCACCTGTCGATTTCTCTTTAGATTGGCGAAATGTCCAGAAATAAAATTCAAATAATGTCCATCATACGTTCTAAGATGCCAAGGTGACATCTTTTTTTTTGTCCAACCAACAGTCCAAAAACCCAAAGACATTCAATTCAAAACAATAGCAGTAAATCTGCACATTTGTGAAGCCAGAACCAGTGAATATGTGTTTTGCTTGATTACACAACTGATACATTATGAAAACAGCTGCAGCTTAATCGGCAAATTTCTCAGATCTAGTTCATATTGGGAACCCAGAGCAGGTCTGTACTGATTATTACTGACTTTAATCTCCCACACTTTCCCTTTTCCTAGTGCTGCAATTATGGATTATTTTCATTACTGATTACTGAACGATTGAGCGTTCAGATTACGTCATGTCAAACATAATGACGCAGGCCATCACAAGCACAAAGTGTCTTCAGATTGTTTACACTCTGACCTGCAGCCCTAAAAGCCAGAACATGCATTTATTGAATCACATTGTTTTTCTTCAAAGTAAGTCCGCTAATAATTATTTTCCTTGTGACTGATCAATTGATTATTATTATTCCACACCATTTTCTGGAGTCCGTGGGGGTGTCTTGTGTTATAGTCTGACTAACAGCCCACACACTCACTTTACAGTGATGGAAAACAAAGAAAAGCAGCAAATCATACGGAGAAGCTGAAATGTATTTGGCATTTTGCTCAATAAATGACAATCATTTACCACAAAAGTTGCCCATTCATTTTCTGCTCTAAAACTGAGGAAACATGTCAATTCTTGCATGAATTGAGCTGTATTTTTATCTGCAGTAGGCCTATATTGAGTTTGTCAGTGGCAGTAGGCTACTCCTATCCCATATGTGTTATAGGCCTCTCCAACAAGGAGTTCAACAGCTGCAGCTCCTCTTTATCCCTAATGTTTTGTTGTGATCGAACCCTTTTAAACGCTTTCTTATTGATGCGCCGTGAACGGCCCACGTTCCAGATGCTCTCTGTAGGTTACAACAATGTTCGCCCGCCGGCTTAAATCACTTTTTTTGGAGGAGAGGAGGGGGGGCTTCATCAAATGAAGCCTTTTTGCGTGTCACAGACAGTCACGACTTCTCCCCTCCATCAGCAGAGTGGAGGCGAACTAAAAGCGTGGAGCCGCGAGCAACAGATGACTAGCAAAACAAACGCGCCGCCGCAACAACTGAATGGCGCTGCGGCTCGTGCCTCTCCGCTACACGTCGGTAAGAGGTGATATGATATGCAGAGGTTTGGAAACCCGTGAATATTACAGCCTCGTCGTGCCGAGGGGGGGTTAAAACCTTAAGTGGAGAGTGTCTGCTGAAAGAAAACAAAAGAGGAAAAAACCAGCCGACGCTGTTACCTTGTTCGCAGCGGAGGAGGATTCAGACATTATCTCCCGTCAACTTCTCTCCTTCTCCTTCCACTTTTCCGTTGTGCTCTCTTCTTTATCGTCTCTGCTTTCCTATAGAAACCCACGCAACAGCAGCGGCGGCGGCGGCAGTTCTACTGCTCGGCTTGTTTTTGTGGGAGAAGTTGTCTTTTTCATGTAGCCTCCGTTTGTTTCTTTTCTGTTTTTATCTGCTGGCCGGCTCCATAGCGCGGCTGTCGGTGTGAAAACTTCTTTTGTCTCCGTGTGTTTTCCCTTCATATGTCGGCAGCGTGCTGGTTAATAATCCCTTCCTGGAAGAGCGAGAATGAAGAGAGAGAGACCGACAGACTCACTCACTCACTCTCTCTCTCTCTTTCTCTCTCATTGATCTGGATGTGTGTAAAACGGCGAAATGACGTGAATTCCCAGCATTGAGCCTTGCCCCCTTTTAAAGGGAAACCCGTAGCAGGAAATCGCAGCAGGTCGCGAGACAGAGACACTACAGGCTGACAGATATACCGGTTCTCTGTTTTAGTTTTTAATCAAAGCTTGATACAAAATGCGGTTACACAATATGTGTTTTAATACAGCATGCAGTGCCAAACACAACAGCAAAACTGTAAACCCTAAAAAGAGATCCATAGGAATATCAATCTACTCCACTACATATTATAATGGTCTAACCTATTAGCCTACTATACAGACCAAATGTTACAAAGTAGGCTAGCCCTTGAAAATGTCACTTTAAAGTCAGTCATTGACTTCCACTCATGATACAAAAACTCTGATATAAAAGATTTAGGCTATTAAAGTAATAGCCCACTATAAGGAAATGAATATTACATCTTCTAGGCTACAGCACACAAGACAAAAGGGAATATAGGGTAGGCTACTTCTTAAAAAAGAAGTTAATGGTTTTGTTTTTTTATTATACTTTATTTTGAACATGTAAAAAAACAAACAAGAAAACAAAACGATATATATACAAACATGCATACATATATGAAATTAAAATAACGGCTAGGCCTACATAAGTTCATGTACTTCTCAGCACAATCTTTCAAAATGATTGTAAGTGGTTCAAATTAGAAATTCCCGTGTTCAAAAAGGAGTAGGAAGAAGTTCATAACAAACTTTTCAAGTCCTACACCCTTTATCTTTATTTATTTATTTATTTATTTATTTATTTTTAACCTTTAGCTGAATACAAAACAAATTGATGCTTCTCATTTATTTCCATCTATCTGTAGCAAATCAATTAATAACACCTTAATACTAAACTTAATATGATTATGGTTATTCTAGAAATCAAAAGGCTGGATCTAGCAGATACATAACAACATCAAAATACACTTGGAGTGTTGTTTTTGCCTATCTGATGAATGTAAGTCCAAAAATCATGCTCCTTTTAGCTCTGTTTTGGTCTCCACCAACTCCTAGGGAATTATTTGGCTCTGCTAAATAATTAATGTTTTCCCTACAAATATCTTAAAACAGAAAAGGTAGGGCTACAATTTAATTTTAAATGGTGCTTCTTCTTTTTTTCTTTTCTTTTTTACATCAGACTGATCAGTTTTATAGAAAGAGGCATTTAGGTAGCCTATATAGTGGTGGTCAAAGTGAGGTCCAATGACCAGCTGAGGTCCTTCAGCTTTGTCCAACTCGAAGGGTAAAAAATTGTCCAAATTCTCCGTCCATGTACATAGGCCTACTGTGCAATTATTAGTATGTATGGTTTTGGAATGTAAATGTCTGGATATCTGAATGAAAACTTCACTGGCAGAAATATTTATGTGACATACCCACAGAGAATGACCTGACTCTGCACTTCCCCTCAGTACTACAAAGCATTTTAGCCTCTTTTAGCGCAGTGTTTTGATTTTTACAGCAATGCAGCTTTACTGTTTTGGTTCGCTCTCACTTCTTTTAACAACCTTGTTTTTTTCTTAGCTGCTGTTTTCAGTGTTCAAGCTTTGATAAACCCACTATCATTCCAGATAAAGTTAGCAACTAGCTGGTGAACACAGTGGAATATTTTGCAGCTAAAGTAGCAAATATTTCCCTCAGGAGATGGTGGAGACCAAAACAGCGCTAAAAGGAGCATGATTTTGGACTTACATTTACGAGGTATGCAGAAACATGACTCCAAATGACCTTCACAACCCTCCCTTCACAGATGGTACAAAGAGCTAAATATACTAACCTAACAGAAAATTGTAAGGTGTCAGGCCACCAGGGCTTTCAGAACAGCTTCGGTGCTCCTTGGCATGGATTCTCCAAGCCTCTGGCTCATCACTATTCTCCCAAAAGAAAGTGTTTTGATGTTTCATGTTGGTCAAACCAGTCGGTGGATGCGATAAAGTGCCCCATCCTGGACCTCCTTGATAACGTGGAATGCATCTTAGATTACTGGACCATGACGATGCCCCGTTACTTTATATTTTAGCGATTGTGAGCATCCAGGTAGGATTTAACGATGAATTTGGATTCAAACCTTCAAAATACACAGCAAATGAAGATGAGTGAAGATGAGTTCATCTGGATGCTGCAAACTGTGACCTGGTGAATGAGTGGGTTGTGGCGTGGCACATTTTACTTTATTCATTGATAGTGGATGTAATTAGGATTTTAGGAAACACAAAATAATTGATTAGGTTTTCATCACCTTTGCAATGATTTTACATTTCAGTCACTGGTCCAGGCGTTTTTTTTTAGATGTCAAACAATGTTATTTCTGATAGGGATATCTATATTTACATGCTAAAGTGTTAATTTAAAAATTTTTGTATTTTTGATATGGAAACTGGGCTTTGTTCTGTTCTCAAACTTTCAAAAAAATAATAATTCTGGCAGTTGTGAGGATAAAACTTTAAATATACTGAATTGCAGTGATTTCTTAAAAAGTTAAGGAACCACAGGGGTGACATATGGAGTTAGATTTACATTAATAGGATTACTTTAATGGGATTTCAGAAGTGGCAAACGTAATCTTAAACACCTACTGCAGAAAGCAGTAATCAGATTACAGACACTTTTAAATAAAAGTGAGAGAAAAGCGAAAATTTGCTGTACTCAGAAACATAAAACACAGATCGCAACATTTAAATGATCAAATCATGTTTTATGATATTTTTCTGATGCCAGAGGATTAAGAATACAAGTAAAACAATTGCTACCCGCTGACTTGACTTAGATGATTGAATTTGATAACAAATTGTGTTTTTGCAGTGACGTTTGAGTTTCATTCTGTCTTTAAATACGATATATTTATATTATATTTTATTGGACAATTAAATGTGGACTTTAGTAGTAGTACTCTATTAAGATTGCTTAGATATTTTCAGATTTAAAATATTAGTTAGAAATTTACCCCAAATGTTGAACTAAAGCAGAGGGAGCTCTGTCCTCATATGGCTGAAGGGCTGTGTGAGGTAACACAGGGGCGCCCCCAAGCGGACAGCAGCTGCGGTACAGCCTTAAACCCAAGCTAAACACATTTGAGTTTCGGTTTCCAATCATCAGAAATGATACTGAGCCTTGCTGCTCCGGAGAAGTCAGCGTACACTCAGCAGTTGCTGTGTTGTCCGACGCTGGAAGGAAACACAGGGAGAGCGTCAAAATGAAGGAGTCAGAAATATTGAAGTTCATCTTAGCCAATCAAGGAGCAGTTGAAACCGATTATTTGGTGTTTAATGTTCCTGTTACCGATTCAACCAACGTGTCGGACATAATTTGTAACCAGGACAAATTTGCTTCGTGTTGTCCCTTCGGGCAGCCGAAGGTGGTGGCCAGGACCAAACTGAGACTGTGCAGAGGCAGAGACTGTCAGGGATCATGCAGGGGCCTACACCTGTGTAAAAGCTTCCTCTTCAGCGGATCATGTCAGTTCTCTCAGCTGAAGTAAGTATGTTTGCTTGTACGAGGCCTAAGGTGAGTCAGGTTAAACTGGCCTGTGTCTCTGAGGTTGTTGGTGTTAGACACGCAGCCAGAGAGGCCTGTGAGTCAGGCTGATGTTGTTTTTGAAATAACGTTTTATTGTTAAAATTTCTTATTATAGCCTATAGTTTTCTGTGTGGCCTCGACTTACGCGATGCATTCACTTACTGCTGGCGAAGTCCCATGACACTCATCTGTCGTAAAAAAACAAACAAACCGAGCCAGAACAAACATTGTGAAGGAACAGGCCTAAAGGGGACTCTGTGTGGGCGGGTAACAGGTGAGGTAACTTAGGCCTTGTATATGTCACACACAAATGCCGGTTACTGGCAGACCTTGGAGCACCGCTTTCAAATTTAAATTAGCTATATTGGCATTAATGTATAGCAACAATATTGCCAAAGCTATAAAGTACATAGGGGAGAGTGGGGTGATTTGTGCCAGGGGAAAAGGAGACCCCTTGTTTCTGGAAAACCAAAGAAGAAATTGGTCATGTGACCACATCATTTTCAAAAGCCATCCATTTTACTCATCCTCCAAAGAAAAGAGACGCATGGCATGAGAGGTAAGCACATTTTAGCTCAAAAAACTGTTTTTTTTTCCTTTCAAAGTAAAATTTCTATGATTAAGTTTTTTCGATTATAATGTCTGAACAATTATAGACACGTTTGAAAACATTTCACACATGTTTTAGTGCTTTAGCAAGCTACACAATGAGTCTATAGAGTTAGCATGATGTTAGCTCTCAACTGCTGGATCATGCTAGTGTTTCAAACTTGTGGGTCTGGGGAGATTTGTGCCAAAGGGCCTGGGTTAAGTTGTACCAGTGGCACAACTCACCCCCACCCATCCATCGTCAACCGCTTATCCTGCATACAGGGTCGTGGGGGGACTGGGGCCTATCCCAGCTGACACTGGGCGAAAGGCGGGGTACAAACTGGACAGGTTGCCTGTCCATCGCAGGGCCACACAACCCCTCACTCTCACATTCAAACCTAAGGGCAATTTGGGAGAAACCAATTCTCACCAACTCACTCCCACTTGTGATTATTTTCAACATATTATTATTATTAATGATGATGATGATGATGGTGACAAGAATCTGTCTGCTGGTGACTTTGTCATTGTGAGCTTTGCTCGTAAAACCAAATCCTATAACTAGGTTGGATTGGTGGAGAAGGTTGAGGGTGCAGACATCAGCGCAAAGTTTCTAAGGCAAAGTTGTAAGAAGTATGTGGATGGAAAGCCCATCTTTACATTTAAAGAGAATGATAAGGGAGTCATCCCTAGAGGTGATGTGCTCAAGGGATTACCCACACCCCAAAAACTTTGTGGTACAGCCAGAAGGGAGCAGTAGTTTATATTCCCCTGCAGCATTGACAAGTGGGATGTTAAGTAGTAGGCCAGATCCAGACCACCTAGACCTCCATACTCACAGGAGATAATCTGGAGAAGTGAGGACATCTATTGCCAAAGCCTTTTTGCCTGAAATGATTCACAAATATAGTGTATTTAAGTTTTTTGTGTTTTCCCCAAAACTACAAAATATGACTTATTCCAACAGTTTAATAGGGTGACAATAACTAAATAAACCTTAAATGAGTAATTTTGTGTTGAATTTGTCTTGCTTTCATATAGCATTACAGTTCATAACATTAAAATGTTTTGTTTTACTTCAGAAATCACTGGCACAATTGACCCCAGCATATCCCCCCAAAGGCAGAACTTACCCCGCACCAGGGGCAAGTTGTGCCGCGAGACCACTTTTTTCCCAACAACTATATTTCAGAAACAATTTGTTTTAGATCCAAAGTTATTGCTCTCAGGGATGCACCACATCCTGAAATATAGGTACATCCTTAAGTTGAAGGCATTACTGTCATGGCCTCACTTTAAAGTCACGTTGAGTAAAAAGTGGCACAACTCACCCCACTTTCCCCTAAAGACAATTAATTTCATTAGATTAGACAGTTGTCCTTTCTCTGTATTAGGTGCTTGTCTACAGCTGCCTGGGTAGATAGGAGCGAGTCGTAAACATTACTTAAGTTACACAGCCAAGGACGAGATATGTATTATGTTTACAGACACACTGGCACCACTACCTCCTCCACCAGCAGCCGGTGTAACACCAAAATCTGTGACCTGTTGGATTCTGTGACTAAACCCATACCACAATGTTTTCCTAACCATAACCAAGTACTTTTAGTACCTAAACCCAACCAGGGCAGTTAATGGCCCTGAACCCAACCAAGTACTTTTGGTGCCTAAACCTAACCAAACTGCTGTTCTTTGATAACAGGAGAGGATGCAACTTCTCCCATGAGCTGGACTCTTGTCGCAATGGGGTGATACTGAGAGAGCACGGGCTGGAGAGTCTGAGCAGGTCGGAGCTGTGCACACTGCTGCTGCAGAGCGACAACACGCTCCTGCCTCCCGTGAGTTTGACCACATGCGGACATAGAAATCTGATCCAGTTTTTCCCTTAAGATGGAGTTGTAGCAGCAGAGGTGAAGGGAAATGCCATGATATTGAGTGAACAATGACACACATGCAATATAACTAATACTAGCTTGGTGATGGGTTAGCAAACTGTTGCTACACTGAACAAAACTGTAAATGCAACACTTTTGTTTTTGCCCCCATTCATCATGAGCTGAACTCAAAGATCTAAGACTTTCTCTGTGTACAAAAGGACTATTTCTCTCAAATACTGTTCACAAATCTGTCAAAATCTATGTTAGTGAGCACTTCTCCTTTGCCGAGATAATCCATCCACTTTATAGGTGTGGAATATCAAGATGCTAATCTGTCTGATCATGGGTATTGCACAGGTGTGCCTTAGGCTGGCCACAATAAAAGGCCACTTGAAAATGTGCAGTTCCATCACACAGCACAACGCCACAGATTCCGCAAGTTTGAGTTTCGAGTTGGATGTTCGATAGACTCAGAATCTCCAACATAAAACTAGCTTCACTGCGGTGCAAAGCGCCGTCCCCTCGGGGAAATATTACAGTAAAGTGTGGAATTTGCGTCACAACGAAATTAACGATAGATGACAATTGTTAACGATATCGTCAAACGATAGACATCGTCATAACACATAGTCCTAGGACAGTTTAGTCTAAGCTTGTGCCTGATGTTCCCAACTCTGGACAAGTAGGTAATAATGACATGCGGCTAATGAACCTTACTTCCTATAAATCTAACTAACGCTACATCCATAAATCATACTGTTTCCAGCTCAGTTTCCATACCGGAAGCCCAGAGGAGATGCTGGCTAGCACTAGCTGCATTCACTTTTCCAGCAGTTGGACAACAGACGTACTTTCATTAACGGACACACTGTGACCTACACTCTACATTCCCTGCCACACTGACAACTTACTGCTAGACTTTTCCTCCGCTAAGCTAACTTTCACAGTCACTTTCTGCCGCTCGCTCAGTCATTTGCTCACCCGCACGCTCATTACGCACACACATTGAACACTGCCCTATACACACTTGTGTATTTTTTTTAAGTGGTATGTGATATGATATGTGTGTGTGAAGCACCAGTCCTCAGCAGAATTGGTGGCTCGGTGTGTACATGAAAGAAAGGGGACTGGCACTTCTCGACTATGTGGACACTCATTGGATATCGTAGGCTGTAAACAGGGCATAGAAGTTTCTATTGGGGCAACTGAGGTGTCGAAGGAAGTTCAGCATGTAGCCACTTTTTTTTGTTTACATGCTAACTGCAGTTAGGCTGATATAAAACAGTAGTCTGTGTGTATTTATTGATATAAAAATGCCTTCTCGTCTTATCCTCCCTATACCAGATATGTTACGATTACAACAATGGTGACGGGGAGTTTGGCCGGTGTCAGGATGGCTCAAATTGCAAGAGGCTGCACGTCTGTGAGAAGTACCTGAACCGCAACTGCAGCTGCTCCAAGAATCATGATTTTTACGCTCCACAGCCGTTAACAAGCCTGCGGGATAAAGGCGTGCCTGACAGCCTGATGGGCTCCTTGAAGTTTGTCTATGCAAATAAAGCTGCTTTGAGATACAGCGACGACGCGAGCAACAGGGCCAACCGTCAAGCGCGTCAGCCAAAGTCATCCACTTGTGAATTCTCTGCTGCTGCCGACAACACCGATGCGAGCGGCGACGATGGTTTGAATTTAGAACAAAGGAAATGGTACAGAGGGAGAGGAGGCAACAGAGGTAACGGAGGAAACAGGGGCAACATAGGCAACCGGGGCAACAGAGGCAACCGGGGCAACAGAGGAAACCGGGGCAACAGAGGAAACCGGGGCAACAGAGGAAACCAGGGCAACAGAGGAAACAGGGGCAACAGAGGAGACCAGGGCAACTGTCAACCACCGCAAAAAAGCTTTTCCGTTAGTGACATCTTTGGTGACCTCTTAGATCTGTACGGCGACAATGGACCAAACGAAGGCAGCGGTGACTGGCAGCAACTGACCTCATCCACCAGTGACATGTCTGTTGCTGCGAACGACACTGACGCAAGCAGCGACGACGGTCAGAGCAGAAACCAGGCACAAAATTGGAATAGAACTTCAGCAGCGGTCAGAGGGCACGGTGGCAACCATCAACCGCCGCAGCCGACCCGGTCCGTCAACGATGATGCAAACAGCGGTGATGGACAGAGCAGACGAGAAAGGCCCAGGCCTGTCAGAGGTAAAGTGCACCAGCATTCTAACTGTTTTCTGGCAGAAATCTGCAAACAGAAACAAAAAACTTAGTAATGCACTTTTTGTTTGTTTCCTTTAGATAAAACCGAGATATGCATGTACTTCATCAAAGGACACTGTAAACATGAGGGTGAGTAATAAATCATAGATCATAGATCCTCATGCAAAATGGTAATAAAATTAGTCCTTATGTGTACTTCAGAGTGATTGTGAAAGTTTGAGTCTGGTGACATTAATCTTGTTTAATGGCTGGTGTGTCCTCAGACCGGTGTTTTAAAGCTCATGACAAGATGCCGTACCGATGGCAGGTCAAAAAGGATGATCAATGGACCTCCTTGCCCGATAATGAGACGATTGAGAAGGACTACTGTGAACCTAAAAACACATCACAGGTACACTACTGACATTCAATGAGATTGTAGGCCTGTGAAAAAGTTGCTCGTAAGTCAAACATTTCAAGGTGTATAACCACCAGTTTACAATTGAAGGGTTTCACTTTTAAAGTAGATCCTTTTCATGCTTAACTTCACAAAAGTATTTCCTGTTCTTTTTTCTTGCTAAAGGGGTAACGCCTTCTGAAACATCACTCCCGCCATCTGTGGGCTCTGAAACTCAGACTGAGAAAATTCCTCTTTAAAGAAATAGTGAATAGTTTATTCACTTCTTTGCCACAAGTTCAATGAGGAGATCCATTCCACTCTTGTGTTTGTACGGTATATGTAGCTACAGCCATCTTGTTTTAGGCAGGGCGGGGCACTAAAACTGCACGCTTTAGACTGAAAGTTCCCAAGCTATTTTAAGAAAACTGACTGACCAATAGTCAATATTTAAATAAAGGCCCAATAAAATAAAAGACACTGAGGGCATTTCCATGTAAAACTGGTTTGATGGGTGGGACATAAAGCAGAAAGAGATTATTTGCTGTAAACAAATGACAAATTAGTGGTGGAGAGAAAGATATTTTTCACTTGATGAATAGGGTGGGACGGTTAACATATTTTTCTTCTGACTGGTAGAGCATGGACTCACAATTAAAGATCTGATAATCACTCAAGCTGTACCAGGAAAAAAAATAAACATTTTATATAATTACAAGAAATAAACAGTTTTTTGCCTTCCTTCTGTGTTTATTCAAGGTATTTTTATTGGATAGGGAAAATTCCATTATGAATCTGATGTTACAGCAAATTAATTATTAAGTACTGGTGTGTGTGTGAGTTGAATTGAATGAATTAATTGTTACTCATTTTGCTGTCTTTAGTAGCAGCAGCCTACGTGTGCACTTTGACACGATGACCTGTGGACTGGACAAGGTGCGTCGACTCTCTACCGTTAACTCCCTGCTCGAGCCGACCTTCATCCACACCACTGAGTGGGTTTGGTACTGGGAGGATGAGTTCGGAAATTGGAACATGTACGCTGTGAGTAACAAAATTTTAGTTTTAGTGGTGAATAATGCAGACCTGAGGAAATGCCAGGAATTTTCACGGGGTGGGGGCAGCCGGCCTAGGAGTACGACGCACTCCACATCTGTTCACAAAATCTAAATAATTTCAAGGTTACAAAAATACAGTCAGCACAGCTAAAAGGAGAGCGAACATTGGACCTACTTCATCAGGCGGATATTTCAGTGTTGTGTACAGTTTTTTTTCCTCTGCCCCCATTTGGCCTAAAGACAGTGCATTTTAAATAACATATTGCCACAATAAATCGTCTTTTTAATTACATCTAGAGGTGTTTGCTATTTTTTTTTTTTACAATCTTTGTTGATAAAGCTAAAAAACAATGGAGCTGAATGGCAGAAATAGGGATGCTACCCCAATGTGCAACACTAATATTGCAGCCATGTATTATGTGACTGTTTTAAGGCCGGTCAAGGTTTGAAGTCATTACTTTCCAATAACAGCCTGTCATAAAAAAACCTTGTAAATATCCCATGTTGAAACATTGGACAGTTTGTAATAGATAACAATGCTAGCAAACAGAGGAACAGCATGAAAAAGCAGCAGCAGCCAACAGTTTTCATTGAAGATATTCGCACTGACAACATGCCTCGACAAGCGAAGCTAGTGGAGCTGATTCGGGCTAAAAATGGCCACTTTACCTCCTATTTCAGTGACATTTTGGAGGCGTACCACAACCCTAAATGCTGCTGTAGTGACAACAACTCCCTGCAGCAAACTTCCTGTAGTAACCTTTGCACATGATGGGGGCAGAAGTGAGGCTGTCCAAGCTTTGCTCTGAAGTGGAATTTATATTGTAGTAATAGCCTTTCAATCTGCTATATGAGTGGGTCCAATGTGGACTCTGACAGTTGTCGTGGAAAGGAGCAGTGTGAGATTCTGCCTTTTAAAGGGACAGCAGTTTTAAAAGTCACATCACACCAGGATTGAACTTCCCACTTCATCCTTCCCACACATGATCTACTAATCTTGCGCTGAACTGATGACTTCGTGTTTACATAACCCTGCAAGTCTCTACATTCTGTTTCATCTGATTTTGTTTATGATAGACGTTTCTTTTTCTCCTGCTCTGTTCTGTTGCTAAAGCTGCCATATATGCACATCATTAGCGTTTTAGTCTAATCTGTTATGGCTCTATAGCCATACAAAAAAATCAAAAGAGATGATGCAACACAGGCTGAGCTGTATGATCAGACAGCGTGTCAGCATCTCTGAGGAAAGAGATTAGCGGCAGCGGAGATTGTTGCCAGATTGCATAAATTTGAATTTGTCATGCTCACATTGGACTGTTGAATTAAGAAATACAGTTTTAAAGGAGTTTGGTGGAGCTCCCTCAGCTAAAGCTGATCACTTCTCGCAACTTTTAAATCTGAGCCCTTCTTAAACAGATTTGTTCTCCAGGTTTACACTTTGAAAAGGAACATTACATGAAATTACAGATTTTAGGCTTTCATAGCGTCATGTAAACATAATAAAAGAAATTATGAATAAAAGATGATAAGTGTCGCGTAAAAGTCTAGGATCTGATGAAAATCTAATTGTGTATCTGGTTAGATTCATCACAGTCACATTGTTTCTCACAATCCATTCACATGAATTCTAGCACTGAACTTCTAAGGTACATTTTCACATATGTGTACTGTGAAATTGCTCAAAACAGTATACCAGTAGAATTATAATTGATTTCAACTTTAATTCAGTGTTCTAAATTCAAGTTGTGTTGTGTTCTGAGACATGAGATATATATACGATTTAAAATAAGCTCAGTATGGTGATTACTAAATGGATCAAGGAAGAATGATGAAACGTTAGCCCTTAACTGTCTGAACTGTGGCCAACAGTAGATCTCCTTTATCATCTAATCTTCATTCAACACAACAGAATATTTTCAACAAATTTTGACACTAAATGTCATCAAACTTGAGAATCATATCAAAATATAAATTTCATATCAAGCAGTATCCATCACAGCAATGTTACAACAAATATGGGAATATAAGTTTTATAAAAATCATACACTGTATATAAGAAGTGGTAATTGTCATCCTGATGTCACCCGTTGGGTTTGTGGATTGCTGTTTTGAAGCCTCCAGTTTGGCCATTAGGGCACCGCCATGTTGCAACCAGCTGCAACGGACGTGACCGTATTTGGACTAAATGGTGGAGCTAACTGCCGTGTGTGGAACTAGCTAGCTTGCTTAACTAGGTGCAGCTGTAACTCACATTAACTGTCATTTTAACAGGGCAGCCAATTTTGTCTAGCAAACAAAAAACTAAAAGTACTCACCAGAGAAACAACCAACTCACAGTAAGCTTTTTCAGCGGTGCTGGTTAAATTAACACAGTGCCATGGGTACAAGTCACTCTAGCCGGATCAACAAGTCGCTATGGCAATCACTTGTCAATCATAGATAATCCCGCACTGAACCATACTCTGCTTTATGGTCTATTTTCCTCTAAATAGGACCTAGGCTAACCTGTCCTATGACAGGTTCTTCTCATATAACACTTAGCAAGAATGCAAATAAAAGAATTATAAAAGCACTTGTGCTTTCCTAGCCAGCTTTGTATGCAGTAAACGACAATTTGACTGAAATTCACGTTTATAAATTTACAGATTCTGTAGGCGATAATCTCTTTGCATACCGTACAACCTGCATCCTGATTGGTCATCTACCGTTTCAGTTGAATATGTAGATGTTCTGAGTTAAAAACAGACTTGTCTGTCTTGTGTTGCAGACTGGTGGACACAAAGCAGCAGACATGGACAGTGCCAAACTGGAGCAGAGGTTTCTGGACAATGAGAAAGATGTTGTGGAGTTCACCGCCGGTTCACAGTCATATACACTCAGTTTCCAGGGTAAACAAAGATTATGCAATTGATCTCTGTGTTTACATTTGTGGGCAGCTATTAAAGCAAATATTGTAAAAGCTGTATTATAATCATGTACATTTTTTCCTCCCACAGACATGATACAAACAAACAAGCGCTATGGCACTAAGAGGCTGGTGAAAAGACGGCCACGGTTTGCCTCCGCAGCTGATGTCCAAACAAGAAGAGTGAGGTACGATGTCTCAAATATACGATGTTGGTCCCACTTACGGATTCCACCTTTTAACAATAAACTAGACCTGATCCTAGTTTGCTTTCTGACAACAGAAGGCCTCTTGGTCAACAAACTTTCACCGCTATACCAGACCACTGGGACAAGACGCAGGTTCCTCAAACAGGATTCAAGGTATTGTGAAAACAGCACCCCTTCTAACTGCCTGACTTTACTGCTTCAGTAACATTCATGCCAGTTTAGGCTTAAGAGTTACGCGAATATACACGCTATTAAATATTTTTAGAAAAATGGTAACTACTAGAAGTAGCCAAACGCACGTGATAATTTACATTACCTCTGTAATTTAGGGCTGCAGCTAACGATTATTAGATTATTATTAGTATTTGAAGCTTCAGATTATTTCAACAAGTTTCGTTTTACGGTGGGTGGACGGTAACATTACAGATTTGTTTTTTTCTTTAGCTTGAAATAATCCCATACTTTGGACACTTTTTTTTCTTTGTCACAGTCCAATGAGGCGCTTTGCTTTGGAGAATGGTTATTTTACAGTGCATGCAATGTAAAATATTTCAAACAAGCAAGCAAAGGAATGACCTCCTAGTGTTGCTAGATATTTACTGTAGATCATTCAGTATGTGTTATCTCGTAATTTCTGCATATTTTAACTTCTTCTAGCTAAACAAAACTCATTAAATATTTCGTTAGCAGGCCGCTCTGTCACTTCAAAAACATTTTCCACAAGTGTCGCCTGAGAAGATCTTGAATGTGTTTCCTTTCACTGTGTTTCCCAGCGAGTTTCCCTCCTGCCCTCCTCAGATGAATTTAAGGAGATTGAAGCTCTTTTCTGTAAAACCATGAGAGGCTTTGATATCGTCAAAATCGAGAGGATTCAGAACAAAGCTCTTTGGGAAGTCTTTCAGTGGTACGTATGGGATATTCATGTGTATTCAGTGTGGAAGCGTATAACACTTATTCATCTGAGTGGTCGTGTGTTTAATATCTTCTCAGCTAGTTTATTATTGTATCTGATCTGATGACCATCACCGTCAAGGTGTTAAAGGGAGACTTTCACTTTTTAAAGAAGAAATGACACGTTCTTATAATGCTTAAATATAATCTGAAATATAAGCAGTAAAATGCACACTTGCTCAGTGGTGAGGTTTGGCTGCTACAACAAGTAGCTTATGGTGGCTTGCGTTTGCCATCACTTTAAGATAGCTCCCGTTCCTGAATGCATCTGCTTGATTTAAGTTCTGAATTTCCTTTTTTTCTAAATAAAGGCAGAAAAACCAGATGAAGAACAACAACGGTGGAAGGAATGTGACAGAAAAAAAGCTTTTCCATGGCACTGACTCTAAATTCGTAGATGTCATCTGCCACACGAACTTTGACTGGAGAATCTGTGGAACTCATGGAACTGCTTTTGGCAAAGGTGAGTTGAATGAAAGGTGAATTTAAAGGGACAGTTCACCTACAAACTTTCTGCTGTTTAAGTTGTCCTTTCATTTTGATATAAATGATTTGCTGAAAAAAAGAATCAATTAATCGATAATTTGGCAGACAGAAATCGAATCGAACAATTGTTTGTCAGTAATCAAACAAAAATGCTAAATATTTGCGAATTTCAGCTTCAAACAATGACCAGACAAATAATTTCTTCAAGAAAATATAATGCAGATTAATTATTGTAGTTATTTCCACATATGATATAATGCCATTACAATAACCCCCAATTTTAATTTCTTTCTGTGTGGAAACTCAGGTAGTTACTTTGCCCGGGATGCCAAATACTCCCACAGCTACACCGGTGACTCTGATGTCAAATCCATGTTCATCTCCCGGCTGTTGGTGGGAGACTACACCAGAGGGTCCTCCGACTACCGCCGGCCTCCTTCTAAGGACGGCGGGGACATAAACTTCTTTGACAGCTGCGTTGACGACGTTATAAACCCTTCCATCTTTGTTGTGTTTGAGAAACACCAGATCTATCCCGAGTACCTGCTGCAGTACAAGAACACAGACCCATACGAGGACATATTTGGTGCTGCGTCAGCACCGGCACCCAGACGAGTACCAGCTCCGAGACCAGTTTATCGACCCAGCACAGCCTCAAGCCAAGCCACAACATCACTTTATAAACCAAGCACAGCCACGCGTCAACCGACCACATCAGTCTATCAACCCAGCACTCTGTCTTACCGCCCCAGCACATCAGCATACCAGTACCAACCTAGCAGATCAGATAACCTGCACATGCTGTCTTCTCCACCTTCTCCCCCAGTCCCAAAAGAAAAGAAAGGTGATTCCTGTGTCATTGCTTAGTAAGAAACGTGAAGTGACTGCAGGTGTGGTTATTTTTTGGAATGGATTATGACTTTTGAAGTAGCTTGATGGAGCTCATGCCAGAATGCTTTGGGTCATTTTGGTGATTAAATCTAGTAATAATATCTATTAAAGTGTGGAATGAGGTTTAGAGTGGCTTTTATGCAGCACACGACAGTGTCCCTTAAAGAGACCAAATTACT
The DNA here is from genome assembly GCA_024633595.2 of Lepomis macrochirus. Classification (NCBI taxonomy): domain Eukaryota; kingdom Metazoa; phylum Chordata; class Actinopteri; order Centrarchiformes; family Centrarchidae; genus Lepomis; species Lepomis macrochirus. The sequence continues at coordinate 7,084,078 of JALXJV020000024.1, read as the reverse complement.
GGTCACACAGAATAGTAGAAAAGCAGTCAAATAGAAAAAATCTGCAGTGAACGGGAAATTTTAATTAGACAAAATTTAAGTGAGATGCTTTGTGTACTTTATGATTTATTCACTACGTCGGTTTCCACTGCACTTTGTCGCATTTTGCTTTTAACAAATCAACAACTCAAACAGACCAATATGTAACGTTTTTTTCAGGTTTTCAAGTTTTTTTTTATGTGCAAATTGAAAATGTGCAGCTGGATAGAAACTAATATAGCTCAGGAAAGTTTATACATCACAATGACATTAAAAATAAACCACCTATTTAATAGCAATTATTGCAGAAAGAGATGCTGCGGCATAACTCCCCAACCAGTAGAGGGCGACAAAATCCCTTTATTCAAAAATAAGCTGTGAAATTTATTGCTTCATTCACAAATTTTAAATTTTAATGAGGTTGTGGTGTGTAAGCTTTTTTTTGTTTCACATAATGTTCAGCGTGTACGGTTATTGACTATTTAACGCACTATTCACAGATTTTGTGTTTAGTAGTTCATTGGCTGAACATTACGACTAAAAACATCGACGTTTCCCAAACTGTTGTTTTCAGCATTATTGATTTTGTGCTTTAAATAAAATAAATGTAATAATCACATTAAAATGACACAGAGACACAGTTTGATTTCAGGTTTGCGGTATATGGCCTTGTTTTCTTACAGCCAGAGCTGCATTTCTTTCTCTGTCTGTCTCATAAGTGAATTTAAAACGCCACCATCTGTCGGGTTGGGCGTCTCAGTGAAATGAGGCAGGGCACAAAAAATGATCAATATGGCTGCCGGTGCTTCCTGTGACATTAGGCCCGCAAATCATCCCACCTCCCCTCAACTCACGCACAAACAGTATACATACACCGCCTCCTGTTGTGTTTCCTGACAAACTGCAGGGGAAATGTGGAAATGTCAATGTGAGATTTCATTGTAGTTGTGCAACCTGACATTTTTTTATTCCCCTGCAGAAAAATGCAGTGATTCACACTAAAGTTTGACTGAACTGATTGGTATACTATCTGCAATGATTTGCCTTTATGCAGTGATTTATATAACTACAAATATTAATACATTAATTCAAGCACTGAGTTTTACTGAATGCAAAATTTCCAGACCACTACTCAGGGCAATTGTAAAGAATTCTCTACCATTTTGAAGTGTTGAGTTTGGCATTTCGGTAGTCGCCGTATTTGGATAAGAGGGTGGAGCTGGGGAGGAATATGCATTGCTGCTCCTGACAGGGCACCATAGTAGCAACTTGTCAATCACAGGGTAGCCTCGTCCTAAAGCATACCCTGCCTTATTGTGCAGTTGCTTCTAAATGGGGCATAATTTACTAAATGAACATCATGCTGTGTTAAAGGAGACTAGGACCTCTAACATTATCAGATCCATAAGGGCTTGTTATAGGGAGCTCTTAGGCTACCATAGTTTCTGATTTCAATGATGTACTGGGTATGCAGGATATACACCTGTAAAACCTGATTCCAGCTGGTTTAATGTTCTTAATTCATGCAATCCTGTGTTGTTTCAAAATAAAATTGTTTTTATTTGAACTTTGAACAATTTGTATCATTTACAAGCACAGGGGGATGGGGGTTGGAGCTGGAGGTTGGAGCTGCTGTGGTTAAGTATAAAAACACAAACTGCGAACATTTATTGATTCAAAACATGCAGCTGCTTTTCTGTGCAGAAAAGGCAAACGGTTGTAACTGTACAGTATTACAAGGAGATGATTCCCAGGGTAAAGATAGATTCACTACCACTGCATCCATTTCTCCGCCACCAGCGCTTCATTATGCATTTACTGCCCATTAAGATGGAGCTGTCCTATAGGCAATGCAGCTGTGCCCTGCAGGATGCAACAGCCCACCCAGTGACAGTAAATATCCTCTGACATTAAGCAGCTACTTCCTGTCTGATGCATGCCCGTTGGCGTCTGCTGTGTCTTGCCCTGGCTGTTGCTTCCTGGTAGTCAGAGCAGATCCTTCAGTGCCGGCTACGTGGAGCTCCCAGGCCTCAGCATATCTGAAAATCTGATCTTCCTGCATTGCAAGAGCTTATGAATTAAAGATGACTCCTTTCCCCTTTGTTAGCGTGCACCCCTAGTGTTTGAGGTGTTTATGTCTCTGCTGAGTCATGGTGGTTTTGTTCCAGCCAATGGAAGAATGGTATAGCGCCGAAACCCCTGGGCAAGCAGGTCTTTATGTGGCTGATAGCAGGAGACGTTTTTGTTGAGTTTCTGAAATGTTTGTGGTGATTCCAGTAACAGCTGCGGTCTGCAGATCTGCTGCATATGCAGCCTCAATAGATCAAGAACGCACCTGTTGATCATCTGATTAATAAAGATGTATGGTAACAGCTGTATTTTTGGTCTGTCTACATTTAATTCTGTTAGTGACTTCAAATTGTCTTTGACATGCTGCAAAAAGCACCTTTAATCTCAGTCTTGTCACTTTGGTTCAGGCTGAAATTAGCATGTAGTATGGATAGAGAGCACATTTGGTGCAGACAATGTATCATAATGACTTCAAAGTTCCCCTGACTTTCTCTCCTGCGGCACCATGTCTTAACAACTATTGGATGGATAGATCATGAAATTTCAATTGCTTCGGACAATCGTATGACCCCCCAGGATGAATCGTAATATCTATGGTGATCCCTCAACTTTTCACGACAGCAGCATCATAAGGTCTACTGTGTCCAATACTTTATTACTTCAAAATAAAAATACTTCATTACCTCAAAGACGAATGACATTCCCATCAGCTCATGTGTTCAATGCTGTTTTGCAAATGCTATAAGCTAAATTGGGAGTATGTTAGCATTTAGTTTAAAGCACTGCTGAGCCTTAGTAGTCCAAAGGCTTACAGAGCTGAGCAAAGTACCATTGTGTGACTATACACCTGTAGTGATGACACAACATGATAGGAAACTGGTAGGCGTCTTGTTTTCCTGCATAGTCCTACTAAGAGTAAATGTGCTATGTAAGTAAAATTCTCTCGCCTTCTGGGACAGAAGGACAGGGAGCAGCTGGGAACATGGGAAATATGGTCCTAATGTAGTGTGGATAAACTACTGCTGTGAGATAGAAACTACCAATCCTCTGAGACTGCACCCTCATCTTAGTTTCTATTTTTGTTCAGTTGCTGCATGCAGATGTGTCTTGCTGTGATTGGATGACAGTTTTTGTACTGCATTTTGGGGTGCAGCCTGTGTCTCTGTTCTTGTCTCTTTTCTTTTTAGACATTGATAGAAAAGGGTTGCCTTTTGCCATGAATCGATGCCGACACCATTAAGCGGCCAAAGAGAAGCTCCAGGCTGAAATGATGCAGCTAAAACACAGGCCTATCTAAAAATTGAGTTGATTTGGTATTTGGCTATACATATCCAACTGAATGCTGACAAAGGGTGGGACTGCAGTGTAACATTAAATGTGGAAATAATTAGTAGCTATCGCAGCATCTGTGAATTTGCTGTTTACCTCCAGAGGGCTGGAAGCTGGACCACAGCTTCTCATTAAAGTGTAATTAGCACCAGTACAATCCCAGGATTTGTTCATTCACTCACTCAGTTATCCATTAATTAATTAAAAGTTTCATTTTAATCCAGCTTTGTGCTTATGATCCTGTTGACTGCACTGCACTCATAATTAGGCTAAGTATGTTCTTATTATTATTCAGACATTCTGACACATGATCGGTTAGATACCATATGAACTTCTGAAATGAAACATGTGATCAAATATTTAAAATATTACCCAAATAACAAACTATACCTTTATGCTTTCAGTCTGTAGTTTAAAGAAATTGTCTTTTGACCATACAGAGAATACTCTTTCAGGCTAGCAAACTCTCAGCAAACTGACTGGAGCTACTCAGTGGCGGCATCATGTCTGCGAACTGTGGGTTAATCAAGATTAATGATGCTGTCATTACACTCTGTTACGTCAATGACAGCTGTGGGTTTACTTGTTCTTCTGCACCTGACTGCCGTCATCAAATATTTACCTCTGCTGATATCAGCATGACAAACATCTCAATCATCTAACTTTTCAGTGAGGATTCGTTCATTAATTATTTCGTCCCATGTAGTCATGTTGGAAGGCAAGTACCAAGAGGGAACCATCACCATTTAAACCATTTAAGCAGTATTAATTGGCCATTTGGGGAGCAGCGGCAAAAACCTGTAAAAACAACGTTGACACGTCAGCAGACATGCAGCAACATCCGCTTTCATTTGGAGACATGTTTGTGTCCACCTGATGAATGTATTTCCGATATTTACTCTCCTTTTGGCTCTCGTTTTGGTCTCCACCAACTCCTAAGGGACAAATCTGTTTATTAGTGGCTTTGTTCAGTAGCTTGTCACTAATTAGCTGTTTGATGCTAAGCAGGTAGCGTACAGTGGTTTTATCAGAGCATCTTAGCTGAAAATAGCTGCCTGAGATTATTGCAAATTATGAACATCAGAAAGTAGAAAAAGCATCATACTTTCTAATATTTCAACATGCACCAAATTTGTATGTGCTAGATAATGATCCAGAGAAATGTGACCTTCGTGTCGTACGTATTTTTTCGATACTTATATTCAAGATGTACTTGTGGTCATTTGAAAGGTTGTCTTAAAGTCACAATTAAACAACATTTTGAGAATGTTGTCCTTCCTTACAACTGTAATAACAGATATTTTTGGTTACTTCAGGGCAGCACAACAAGCTATAGCTAGACTCTGTATTTAACCTGAGCAGTTGCCAAAGAAAATAAACAGTCCGAAATTGCCAAAAACTTAGATTTCAACTCCAGCAGAGAATGATCAGACATTCAAAGCCAACTTTTGATGCATAAGCCTTCAATGCTTGGTGCAATGAAAACATAGACGTATCACATTAAAGTTGATGCGGCCAACATGTTAGCAAACAGTTGCTTATCTAGTCTACATATTTAGCAAAGAAAGAGCAAGGTTAACATGTTAACATGTGTGACATTGTTTTGTCAACTTGATAAATGTCCAATATTTACTCTCTCAACTGCTTGGTCTTCATTCACTTGTCCTGAGGGAAATGGCTCTTTAGCAGCTAAATGCACCACCATGTTCACTAGCTAGTTGCTAACTGGATGTGTCAGCTGTTTATTCATGGGAGGTTAGAGTTGGGATTATAAGTGGGAACTGCAGAGTTATGCGATAATTGTCTGTGGGTGCATTGCATGTGGTTATTTGATCCATTACTAATATAGAATATAACGATTAGTGTAACTTAGCTTTAAACAAAAACATGATCAGCTTGTTCAGACTCATCATAAACTAAAATAGGCTATAGGCTCATCATTGACAGGTGTGGCCCAGCTGTGGCAACTCTGGTTTTAAGTGTCTATCCCAAGACTGCCTGAATGAGAAAATACCACTGTATATAATCAAAATCTTTATCCTTTAAATTATTATTTTTGATATAAAATACATATAGGAAGAATTTTAAATACATTTCCGAGCGGTAAGACAAACAAAACAGTCTCTAAATAAATGACAAGAATAAAATCCTTGTGATTGTTTTTTAAAATTCTCTACCCTTTTTTCCTGATTCCCTTTTTTATTCCATTTGGCTTTGCTAAGAGACGCTCCCTCAATCAAGCTTCATGGACTTACTGCGGTAACGAATGCATTACACCCCTCACGTTCCCGGCATGCATTGTGGAAACAGAGAGAGAGAGAGAGAGAGAGAGAGAGAGATGGGGGGCTTGGCTGGGAGGCTGAGAAGAGGACCTGAGCGCAGAAGAAGAAGCAGCAGCATCAGAGGAAGAAGAAGAAGAAGAAGAGGAAGAAGAAGAAGAAGGGTCAGCATCCGACACTTGCTCATCACTGACAACCGCTCAGGTAAATTATGTGCGCATTTATTTCCAGCATCATTCCCACGTTTTGTTTCCAGTACGTGTCCCCCGCGTGTGTGTTTTACTGCTGCGGGCTTCTGCTTTTGGAGAAATCAGCCGCATCACACAATGAAGCTAATCTTTTCCGGGTTTTTTGTCTCCTGTTATTAATATTATTATTGTTGTTCCTCGGATAAGATGCTGTATGACCTGTGAGCGCAGGCTTTTGCTGCGTCTGACTGGTTGGAGTGGTTTGAGAGCTTGGTGACTACAGTAGGCTACTACAGTAGGTCTGTGCAGGGATTCCCTCAGCCATGTCTCTGCAGCCCACGGTCCAGTCACTCCTCCGTTCTGAGCGTTTCATTAGGGGAGGGAGGCGGGAAGGTGGGGGTATCCATTTCATGATTGTGACCGTGGACGGTGGAGTAGAAAGTCAGTTTACTCGCATTTGCAGGTCAGTCTTTATCACAGTCATTTATCTTATGCATCTCATTTAGAGATGTGAAATGATGCAGAAAAGCCCCCTTTAGCCCTAATTAAGCTTCTTTTTTTCTCTTTTCTGAACTGCTTTGCCTCAAGATAATGGGCAATTTTTCATAGGCCTATTTAACCATATTTTACAAACTGTGCCCAACAATTCAAATTGAACATTCTAAATTATAACCCTAAAAAAGTCTATGCCCATGTTATGTGGGAAAATACCATTGTGTTAGGTAAAGTGTGTAATATTTAGGATGATGTATTGACAGAAATGCAACATAATAGGTGTTGTATAAAGACCCTACATAATGAACCATTATGTTGTTATTACCTTACAATGAGCCATTTCTATCGACATACACTGCGGATCCCTTAACATGGAAGTTGCGATGTTGCACCACCATGCTTCTACGGTAGCCCAAACGGATAAACCACTCTACAGAGTGGTGAATGTCCCACCTCTAGATACCACTAAAATACATGAACTGAACCTTTAATTGAACCCTACAATAGCCTTTTTTTTGGGGCCACTTGGAGGCAGTGGAAAAAACCCAAAATTGACACATCATCTATTAAGTGGATATTGTTAGCAAACAGTTGCCTATAGGCCTACACAACAGGTAGGTATGGAGCAACCCAAGCATTCATTTGAGTTTTGTGTTTCTGGCCACCTGGCAAATATAAGTCCAATATACACTCTCCTTTTAGCTCTGTTTTGCTCTCCAACAACTCTTGAGATAGCTAGCTACTTACTTGTCACGGCTAAATGCTCCATTAGCTAGTCGCTAACTTTGCCTGTCTGCTGTTTGGTGCTGAGCAGGAAGTGTATGCAGTGAGTTTTTAGCACTTTTTCACCCCAAACAGCTGCCTACTGCCGTAACTGGTGAGACTGAAGAATAACTTTAAAGTTGTGAGCCAAAAAACCAAAACAATTAGCTCAAAGATGCTAAAACGCTTCATAGAGTCAAATCTGATCAAACCACACCCACACAGTCCATATGGAGCTCAGTTTTTAATACCTAAAGTTGCTCTTCTCTGGACTTTAACTTTGATTGCTGCTTATTTAGAAACATATATTAACATAACAGAAACAGATATTTAATGTTTTAGAGAAAAACCTTCAGAGGATTTGAGGGTTTTGTGGAAACATACAGATTTATTTTAACTTCATTTTTAGCTCAAAAAGGACTACCTCCATATACAGTGTTTCTAGTATTACAGCATAGCTCTAAATATTGATGATAATGACGCCATATTGCCACATAAACACCATGAAATATTTATCAGGTAATCAGGAGGCAGACACAAGTGTTCCCTCCATAATCAGTTATCTATTTTGTCTTCCAGCAGATGCTCCACAGCATGAAAGGCCGGCTGCAGCCACTAATGATCCTCCTCTCTTTTTTCTGGTGAAATGCAAAATAACAGTGACCTTTTTGTCCTTACTCAGCTGGTTCAGTGCTGCTCAGCATGCACCAGACTTCATGGAGAAAAGTGTCCAGTTTGTGATGGGAGGAGACTTTGATGTAGAAACAAGTTGTAGTAATGTGGGGGCTGGTTTGTTCTGAATGAAGACTTGAATCAATATGCTGCTGATGCTGTTTATATGGAAATGATTCATCAACAGCCTGTTAGTCATTACTTAGATATGAATGGAATGGATGGTGTGTTGTATTAAGTAGGGTTACAGCTTTGTTTTGAAGTGCTGAAAGCCAACATGTTGTTGTTCAGTATCTTGAGAATTAGAAATCAAAATGATTTGTGCATTTTGTTCAGCTTCAGGCCAAGAAATTATTTGGCCCCTCCCACTGATGCTCGGCTTAACCAACGAATGGCATAGGGGTCTTCCCCAAGCTGACAGAAGTTGTCGCATTTAACCTGAAGGTTTCGTGAGATTATTTTGAGTGAACCTGTCTGATCTCTGGAGTAGTTCCCTGTGTATAGGGAGAAAGAAAGGGCTGAGGTTGGTTCTACTTCCTGCCTCATTGTCTGTGTGTACGGATATAAATGTGGCGTCTACTGGGAGAAGTGCGGTGAAGTCACTGCGTGGTGACTCCTCGCCTCACCAGCTCATCGCTGCTGCAGACACTCTCACAGCGGGCTGAGACTGTTGTGTCGCCAAGCACATTCTGTCACTGCAGTCATCGAGGTTCACAGTTCAAGGATGACTTCTCATTTCTGCTGGGTGGTTCTGCAAGTGCAGGAATGATTTTCAAGCTCTGTTGTTTTTTAATTCATAAGTGGATCTGTGTGTGGTGAAGTATTGTAATCATATTTATGTCACCTATTATCTTGGCTTCTCTGTTTGCACTTGACCTGTTTGAAAATGCCTGTAAAAGTCAGTACAAAATAGAGGCAGTGCAAAGAGAACATTTCACTGCATGTTTGCATTTTCAAGCACTGAAATCAACAGCCTGAGTCTAATGGTGTCCTCACAAGCTGGCATTTTACACCTTTTGCATTGGTTGATTAAAATAAGCAGCAGGCTTCCACACAACCCCCCCCATAACAACTCAACACCATCTCTTCCGTCGACGTCTCGGCACAGCAGAGGCGACAACATGCAGGAAAGTCAAGATCTTAGCTTTAATTTTACACTAATAACAGACATAAATGAAGTATAAGATATTGTTCTATGAGTAAGTCCACCTCTGATATGATGTGTGTCTCTGAAGAAGCATTTTTATGGATAAAAAGTCTGGTAAAGATTCAGAAGAACTTCAACAATTTCTTTGTTTTGTTGTAATGTGTCCCATACCTCTCTGACCACTTGGTTGGTTTGATTTAAAGATCACTGGCATGAAATGAACTGCAGTTGTTCTGTAATGATATTAATCTAAAACTGAGGTGTATTCCACTACTGCATACACTGTAGATAAGTGTGGAGAATACAAAATATGATTATGAACACCAAGTATCAACTTTCACCTATTTTTCTAGAGGAATGGCTTCCAAAATGCTGGCTCATGTTAGCCTTACGGAGGTCTCACACACTCATAATCTATCCCATTCAGTGGCATGCATCATATATAGTGTAATGTAGTAAAACTGTCTTAACAAAACAGAAAGTTTTCAGGTGCCAGCGTACTCTGTACACTGTACTGGTTTGACATACGCAGACCCATAGGTCCTTCATTTATTTAAGACTGGAGTTTGGTTTGGAGATTATTAATATTTGATGACGTTTTTCATGGGATAGTTAGCTTCTTGGTGCACTCCTTGTGGCAACATTAAGAGGGTGGCAGAGTGTTGGACACACTATGATGAGTCATAATGTTAGCATCACTGTCCCCTGAGTGTAAATTCAGTGTTACTTAGTTGCGGCTGCCAGGGTCATAAATAAGAACTGTACTGTAGAAACACTGTAGCTTTGTTACAATCTGAATCCTTTCAATTGCAAAATTAAATGTAAAACTAGTTATTCGATGAAGATGCTGGCAGCCATGGGGTATGAACAACAGGAACGAGAAACAGTGCATGACACGCAACAATCAGTAACGACAACACAAAGGATTGAATTGGTCTATGCATTAATACTACTGTATGTGCTATTTGTTTGGGTGTATACATGTATGTATATATGTTTATAAATAACAATAATACGTGTTATTGTGGTATAACACTTAATTATAGGCTATGTTGTGTGTGTAGCATGAAGGAACTACAAATTTTGTTTTGTTATGCAGCCTTGTGTCAAGTCAGGGGAACACCAAATTCAGTAGGATTCATCCTTCTGGGGACCATGAATGTACAAAATTGGATGCACATGCATTTAATAATAAACCCGAACTGGGAGTGTTTAGTTTTGTCGTTCTGGACTGACTGACATTACCATCCCTAGAGCCACTACCATGGCCAAAAACTAGAGTGGACAAGAGAACCATTAAAACTCAAATCATCTGGCTTGTAGTCGTATGTATTTTGTTTAGAAAAATAAGCTCGCTTACAGTCTGTGATTAACTAACCAGAGGCTGTCTTAGGCACAAATAATCTAATTAGCTGAGTTAAATCTAATTAGATGCAGTAAAACAATCTGAAATTCACAGCCTTCTTTTAAATGAAACATAACTAATAATCTTCATCCCAAGTAAAAGCAGGCGAAAACATATTGGGCAGAAACAAAAACATAACATTGATTTAATTATTCTACAGCCCAGAGGCAGGATGGTGTTACAAAAGAGGTCAATGAAATAACAAATTCCAAAGGGTCTGAAGTGGGCTCTCTAAGTTTATGTTCACTCTACTTATTACATTTACATATTTTTAGATATTTTGGACCAGATGTGATTCTAGACAAAAGGTAAGGTGCTCACCATAAACAACAGGATTCATCAACTGACCATGCATAACCATTGTAAATTTCAAGAAAAAGTGAAGAGACCTTTGCAGACCAAAGTATTTGTCAAGGGGACATTTTGGCCTGGTTTTGGCGTTAGAAGAGAAGGGCAGGAAGTCACCAAAATCTTTAGATATCATCCTCTGGGGACCATGAGGGATATTGACCAATATTTGTGTCAAATGTCATTCCAATCTGTTCAGTGTCTGTGGAAATATCTTCCCCTGGACCTGGATGGCAGATGGACAGACCAGCATCGACAAATAAAAATACAGTTGTGGTAATGAACAACAGTTCTGACTGCGAGGAATTTTTTGCTGTAAAACTCCAGGATAGGGACTGTCATCAGCATCCATCTGGCAGTGAGTCCCACGCGTTTATTATAATCCCCCAGAATGCCTCGGAGCAGGTTGAACACCTCCTCCCATCCCAGCCCTTCGTCCCTCAGATATCCCACCTCTCTTTCATTTCATTTCCTCCACTTTGATTGGAGTCCAGTGACCCTCTACTCTAACTGCCTATACCCCCAGCCCCCCCAGCTCAGACTGTCATGAATAATAAAAGCCATGTTTGACTGCATGCGGTGTCACGCCGCACAACAGACACACACTGATCCCTTTAAGCTCATTACAGTTTCCCAGTGTTGGACAATGACTGTATGTTGGTGTTAGTGTCTTGGTGTGGGCTGTGAGGAGGGTTGCAAGAGCCTGGCCAACCATGCTGAAGACGGTTATCATTTTAATGAAAACAGATGCTCATATAAAGTTCATTAAATACTAAACACATCATAATAAATGGTATTAAATACTATGAACATATTATGAGATGAGGGTTTTTAAAAGGTATTTCTGAGTAGAATTTCTTTTCAGACAAATGACAGCACCTTGAAATTGAGTGTTTTTTCTCTTTATCATTTAATGGTTTGGTTTGTGAAATGAAAAAAAAGTGAAAAATGCCCATCACAATTTCCCAAACCCTAAACTGACATGTTTGAATTTCGATTGTTTTTATACGTCCAATACTGAAAGATTTTCAGCTAATACTGTATTAGCCTGTGTCATATTACTGTGTCATATTTGAGAAGCTGGAGCTAATCACTTTGTGGGACTAACATAAAAAAATCTTCTGTCGATCAACTGATGGATTAATTGACTCATCATATCAGTTTACATCCATGTATTAAAGTCATGTATTTTGTCTTTTGTCATGTTCATGCGTGATTAATCTGACGGTAATTTTTCTCGATTAATCCATTTATCTCTTATTCTATAAAATTTCAGAAAATAGTGAAAAACCACAATTTCCTAAAGCCCAAGAAGATGCTTCGGTTCAATTTTTAAAACACTGAAAAGGAGTGGGATGAAGAAAATAAAACATATTTAATCCCACTCTGTGTCTACAAATCAAATGATTAGTAATCGACCCGCTTTCCAAATTACTATCACATAAGACAAAGACAAGGCAGCGAGGTGTCATAATTGAGAAGCTGGAAAGACTGCATGTTTGGGGGCGTCTGCTGACAAAGTTGATTCGATTATTAATTGACGATCAAAACATTTGACGATCAACAAATCAGTTACTCGACCAATTGTTTCATCTGTACCCCGAACATAGACAGTAACTGTTGGGGGCTGAGCAGAAAGTGTTTGGTTGTTGTACCAAAATAATGACCAACCTGAACAAAGACAACACAGACATAACTCTTGATACATGAGGGGAACATAAAAACTGAACTGACAGTTTAGTATCGGCAAATTGTGGCCGTGGGTGCGTCTGTCAAAATTACCCAAAGCTAAACTCCCTGCGTTTTAGAGTGTATTACATCTACCACTGTTCCAAGTAAGAACACAAAAAATGCAGTGGCCCCCGTGGGCATCCAAGACCCCTTGCCACCAATTTCTCACACTTCCAAAAATAAATTCACGTGGTCTAGATTTCTGTTCAAGCCATGAGACAGTATTTATAAGAGGATGTTACTTGAAGACAGTTTTGAGGAACACATCTTTTATTTGGAAGTAACCCTCGCGTTCGCCTCAATTGACTTATCTCATTAAAAAAGTCAACATCTGGTCTGTTCGCTGTTAGATTTGAAAGCACATTTTAGTCATTATTGCATAATTTTGGACATGTTAGGTGGGAAATAGGAAAGCTACATTGTGGGAGAACAATGATACTACTGCACATCCTTTAATAATTAGTCAACAATTCTAACAGGCCTTGATGTGTAAATTCACAGAACAGTCATTCAGAATAGGTGATAGATTCACCAGATTCACAGTCAAGATGCAAAAAATTAAGAGTGAAACATGAAACAATGTGAGACCAGTGGGAAGGAAGCGCCATCTCCCTGAAGCTGCATCTTCATCAATTACATCAATTGTTAAATATAGAATAAGTAACACTCGCACTCCAACACACTCTGCACACCAGCAGGGGTCCCAGAGTCTGGTGGGACATTATCCTGCTCTTCCTCATCATTATAGAGCAAAGACAGTGATTACTGCTGAGCCCAAGTCTTTTTGCTTTTAGAGTTTAAGGACTTCTCTAACATTTCCTTCATACACTACTGTACCATTCACAAGCTTTCAATTATAGGTTTCTATTTGGGGTGGAACACAGTCTGTAAATATTGAGCGTCAAATATGATCTGACATAACAGCCACATCCGTTCTATTGCTTTTTTATAATCAGCCCCAACAGACTCTTACCACAAGGGTTATTAAACGATCATAAATATGCGGATAACCCAAGGTGTTCTTATATTGCTGTTTGTATGTCTCTTTCTGCTACTCAGTCTTTCTTAATAAACTCTTACTGCCACCAGGTTGACAGTAACAGAGCATGGGGTCCCTGTTGTTTCCTCAAATTCTGGATATACTGCAGGGAGAACTAAAAGGCAAAGCCTTCAGGGATTTAATAGCGTCAGAGGTGCTCAGGCACAGAGAGAAAGCAGCTTATGGGGTGTTGAGAAAGTGAGGACTGGTGGGTTAAAGATAGTGATATTCTGTATTTCAGCAGACAGCTCCTTATCTGTCCAATGGGATCAAGTCGTTACAAGGAGGGCTCAGCTAGCAATCAGTGGCCCTGTGACTGTAATAGCCACTGTTTGTTGTTTGTCTTTATTCTGTATGTTTTTTATTTATTTTTTATAATATGACTTAAGTCTGCTGGTTTGTAAGAGCTTTCTGGTGGTTGACACATAAGCATAAATCCCAGGGGGAAGCCCCTTCACTCTGTTATAACCCAGCCTGTTCAGCCCGGTTGCTGGAAGGCATATTACATTTTGGTGTTATTCCTTGTGACAACATGCATCTGCCTTGCTGAAATGTCCTTGGGCAAAACACTGAATCCCCAAAGCTCAAGTATTAAAAGATTTCTGATAACATTCTATATGTTTGCTGTCAACAAATACCATGAAAAGATCCAAGCCAACAATGACAACAATTAATTGATCCTACTAACTTATATTGCCCAAAGCTGATTTAGCTTATTCCTCTACATTTACATCATTTGATGCGTTTATCCCAAGTGACTTACATTTGAGGAACAACATACAAGCATCAGTAAAGTAGGAGATCTACAAGTGACAGTAGATACTAGTAAGAGCAGCAATAAATACTAGTAAGCCCTATTAGCGCAAACAGCATCAATAGGATAAATACCTAGGGGAAGCCATAGACAATCAATAAGCCACACCACTGCACTGGGTAACACGTTCTGTCATTACCATTTACATGTGGATTGTTAATGGTAGCACTACTACAACCCTTGTCCATAAGAGTTCTCAAGAAATACAATTCCTCCTGTTTGCTCAAAACTATATATTTTTTTTATTATTATTATATATTTTTTAAAGCTACACTAATGACTATTTTTGTAGTAGCAATGGGTTAACTAACTTAATTTAATGTTTAAAGGGTAATTTGTAGTGACAAACCCTCAGAGCTTTTTCACCACTCTGCAGCTCTGTTCAGCTCCGTGGAGCGTTTTAGCCCAGCAGCAAGAACACTGTGGAGCATTTAGTATTTAGAGAAGATGATTCCCTCAGGAGTCGGCGGAGACCAAAACAGAGCTAAATGAAGAGTGAGGGTTAACCAGGAGGCCAGAACTAAGACTCCAAATGAATGCCAATGTCACTCCGTGTCTGCTGAATGTGCACATAGGCAACAATAGGGTGATACACACAGTTTGCCTATTTATTAACACCTGGCTAAAACTAATGCAGTCTAATGTAAGATTATGCAATGAATCTTCACAGTTATAATGTTCAGTTTTTACTGAAACAGTTTCAATGAGGTGTTCATTTCACATCATGGTCATTTTGGAGGCTGTAGATTGTGTTGCTGTTGACCTGTATTGTAACTGTATTATATGATATACTGAGGTGTTTTTAATATTTACCACCCTCCTTAATATAAATGGGGGTTCACTCCATGTAGCTGCTGACCTTTAACTCTATGGAGGACGGCAAGAAAAAAAAGAATTTCCCATTTGAGAATCAGTACAGTTTTGGGGAAAACTCATAAATACACTCTTCTATGATCAGCGAAGATCAGTACTGCTACTAACAATAATAATACTTTACTCAGTTGAGCTTAGAGTTTAGGTTTACAGATCTGAGTTCAGTTTCTTGGCAGAAGCTACAACTTCCTCTTTGTATAAAGACTTCCTCATGGTGATTGTCTGATCACGATAACTTGTCAAGATGAAATGTTTGCCCCACATTTTTTCACTCCTGCTGTTAGACCCTCCTCCCCCTTTATCTACAAGAAAACCGGCACAAACACCAGGCTCATCGCGTCTGAGACGTGAAGCCTCAATAAGAAATGCACTTTCATCTCATCTAAGCTCCATTTACTATGAGAGCAGCCTAGTTTTAATCAGGTTTAAGGGTTTTCTTTCCCCCTCCGCTAGCATGCTTGCTTCATTGCAGTTTGATGGCTAATCATTTTGAATGTCTCTTCTCTACCACGCTGGGTTCCATGTGTTATATAATTGTTTCCTTTTTCCCAGCGGGCTCTGTCTGCTTTACAAAGAAATGAGCTGTGAATCACTGCTCCAACTTTGCATCATCACTGCTGTGTCACTGAATTATTTGCCAGCGGTTTCTGTCCCACCCTGTGTGGGTAACTTAGCAGATTGATCTCCCCAAGTTGGCACTAGCAACTAAATGTTTTCCAGGTCTGGCTCTTCACTTCAGATCAGACTTTTGCTAATTAGTGTGAACATCAGAAAGCACAAACACATTTCCATCTGAACTTAATTTACATGTGGCACAAAATCTAGCCTGATCCTGAGGAATACCTGAAAGCCATGAGGGCTCCCCTCCCTACCATGTGCATACATGGAAAACCTGAGAGCAGCAATAAAGACCCCCAGGGTACAAAACAGCATTAATAACAGAATGACATGATTTGTCCAAAATACCCTTATGCAGCTGAAATTAGTTCTAAATGTAGATAAGACCAAACTTATGTTGTTTACCAAATCCAGGACCGGGCCACAAAGCATCTCTCCGGCTGTCACTCTGGGGGGAAGTGAAATAGAGGTTGTTAACTCCTATAAATACCTGGGCCTTTTGATTGCTGACTCCCTGACCTTTAAGCCACATGTGCTGTATCTGGTGAAAAAGCTGAAGCTAAAACTGGGTTTTTATTTTTCGAAATAAGCTGTGTTTTTCTTTTAATGTAAAAAAGCCACTCTTTTTTTAATCTGTTCTGGACTATGGTGCTCTTTTATACCTTCATACCTCTGCACAGAATCTTCATATGATTGACACGATGCTTCCTCAAAGTTCATTACAAATTGCAAAGCGCTGACTCACCACTGTGAGCTATACTCTCTAACCACACGAAGGCTGTGTCATTGGTACACTTTCATATATAAGGCAATCGTAGGTCTGCTGCCAAGCTAGCTACCTATGTGTTCATATCATGCAGAAAAGTAATGGGCGACAGTCTTTGCGTTCTCAGGAGTTCTTTATGCTCTCTGTGCCAAATACCCGTATGGAAAAGGGAAAGTAGGCATTTCTGTATTCTGCACCTTCAGCATGGAATACGTTGCAAAAGGACTTGAAACTCACTGAATTAATCTTACTAAACGTATTTAAATCCAAAATGAAAGACTTAGAGGCAGATGCCTTATTATGTAAATGCTCTTAGATTGTAAAAATGATTTAAAATGACTTCATGAAATGTTAGCTTACTAGTGGTCTGTGTTATTTGTCTGTCCCTATGTGTTTGTATTTTTTTTAAATATGTTGCTGCCTGTCTTGGCCAAGTCACCCTTGCAAAAGAGGTTCTTAATCACAATGCGACTCTCCTGGTTAAAGGTTAAATAAAAATAAAAAATAAATAAAAACAAGATTAATTGGATGTGCCCTGAAAGGAGGAGCTGGGGTGGCGGCGGGTTACGAGCTGCTCGCAGAGGAAGCAGCAAAGGTAGGCAGGCTATAGTAACTTGAACAAGGTGTCTTGTTTGGAATTTGCCAGTGAATGCTAAGACTAAGATGGCTGCGATCAGCTGATGTGCTGGGATGGTGAGTTGAGCTTGACCTCGTTGCTGCTTGAAATAATTGATTTTTGGTCACTTCAGGACAGCACAACTCAACACTGACATTTAATTCAAATCAATTCAGTTTTATTCATATAACGCCAAGTAACAACAATAGATATCTCATTGCACTTTTCATCTGGAGCATCCCTAGACCATAACGTCTCTGACCGTACTCTTTATGATATTATTTACAGAGACCCAACAACTGCCAACCTTGAGCAAGCACTTGGCAAAACAAACAAGGAAAAACTTCCTTTTAAGAGGCAGAAACCTCAAGCAGAACCATGGGTCAGGTTGGGGGTGAACCTAAGATTAAAAGAGGATCTTGGGGGTGAGACAATGAAATAAATAGTAGCATTGTAAACAGATCCTTTCTCCCCTCATTTGTCTCCTCTGCAGGATTTCAGGCTTCTTCCCCATCACCTCCTCTGGCCTGACTGACCCACCAGCCCATCACCATGAACTACCTCCGCCGGCGCCTGTCAGACAGCAGTTTTGTGGCCAACCTCCCCAATGGCTACATGATGGATCTCCAGAGGCCAACGCCTCCGGGTTCATCCACTTCTTCTCCTGCCTCCCCGGCGACAGAGAGGCGGCAGCCCCCGAGCATCCCGAGTCAGACCCAGGGCTCAGGCTCAGCCTCAGGCCCAACTTCGGGCCCGACTTCAGGCTCGACTCCTGGCCCAGGGAGCTTCCTCAGCTCCTTCTCCAGCGTGGTGAAGAGTGCTCAGATGGCCCAGAATGTCGCAGCCGCTGCACATGCCAAATCAGCGGCAACAGCCGCTGAAGGAGCCTCAACAGGAAGCAGTCAGCCACCTAAACCTGCGATACGCAAGCCCAAGATCCTGCTGGTCATCGATGATCAGCACACAGACTGGTGAGTGGAAGTTTCATGTTGTTAGCATCTATGTGGGTGGAACAATGGTACTGTATATTTTCACATTCTGTTGTTGCTCGTGTCTGGCATAAATAAATTCCAGTTTTACTTTTGTGCGTTCCAATGATCTCAAACCACTTCCTAGTTCAACAAATAATGAGCTGAACTGTGCGTTATTTGTTTGAGTGTGTATTGTCTGTTGAGTGTGCTAGTGCCAGAATTATTCCAGTTTATTTTAACTTTAGCTTGCTTGAAAAATCCACCATGGATCACAAAAGCCAATGAGCATCTTAGCTTACATGTTATCTTCATTGACTAGAAATAACATCAATACAACTTTCTGTTACATGATGCAGAGTATTATTTGGAGGGGGGGATTACAGCTCTACCCTTGTTTTCAAAAGGTAGTTTGTTTAACAGAATATTTGCGCACTTCTCGAGCACACTGAATCCCTGGCCTTTCTTTAGCTCAACCTGTGTGGAATCTTTATTAAAAGAGCCGTTTAATATTTTGGGAGAAATAAGGTTATTTGCTTTCTTGTTGAGAGTTAGATGAGAAGACTGATCACTATGTGTGTTAAATATTTATTTTGAGACAGGAGGCTGTTAGCTTAGCGTAGCATAAAGACTGGAATCAGGGGTAAATAGCTAGCCTGGGGTAAACGGCCAGGCTAGGGCCTAACTACACTTCACTGATTTATGTTTTAGCTCAGATAAAAAATAGCTTTTTCTCAGAATTGAGACTAATTTCCTCATCTAACTCTTTGCAAGAAGGAAAGTGTTCCCCAAGAAAGTTTTCCTTTAACATGTTGCTTTGAAGGCAACTTATCAGTAATAATAATTAGTCATTTAGCTGACATTTTTATCCAAAGTTACTTCTAATTGCTATATATGTCAGAGGTCTCACACCTCTGGCGCAACTAGTGGTTAAGTGTCTTAATCAGGGACACAATAGCGGATGTCGCAGTGCGAATCAAACCTGCATCTCGCACATCAGAGGAATGTGTTTTATCCTTTGCTCCATCGCCAACCCGTAAACTAATCAACCATCTACATCTGTTAGCATATGAAGAAAAATGATGGATAAGGTGTAAGAAGTTTTCACTCTATGTACTTTGCTTACCTTTACATTCTTTAGGTGCAGTTTTAAAAGGAGCGAGATGACTTATTGTTTGTGACAGACTCGGCCGTCCTTGGCTTCTGCATGCTTTCACGGCTCTCTGTGTTGGTATAGCAATTGTCATGGTAACAAGAGGAAATGTCTTTTGCTCTGGAGATGACAAAAAAATAAATGAACTATAATGAGAAGAGTTGGGTTCATCTTTCAAAAACAGCCCATACATGCATGTTAGAGGCTGACATCAGCTGTGGAGGAATTGATTTCCGGAGCTGCAGTCAAGATACGCAGCAGCCAATTTATCATGTTTGTCTTACTGAATCAATAAACTACCCTTCCATTTCATGAATTGTTTTTCTGTTGCCTGACATTTGCTGGTAAATTGAGCTCAGTGAAGCTGTTATTAGCTATTTCCAGCCCTTTGAGTTTATCTACACAATTAGCGGGGATCATTGTGTACCGCAGCATCTGTAACCAAGGCCCAGCGGGGAGATCAAGCCGTGGTCTAAAAATGATCTCTAAATTGAACTGCCCCGCTGAAAGCCGTGTCAAAAACACCAAGATTGCTCTCAATATTCTGAAAAGCGAGGCGGCCTCTTTTCTTTAATCTGGCTGGTTGAAATCCCTAAAGGACCCGTTCCTTGTAACATCCTGTGTGTTTCTGAAATGAGTCGTCAGAGGATCATCCCCCCACTGAGCTGTCCAGGCTCACTCCAACACTCTGAGGGACCATCCCTAGAGAACAGCGGGGGTTTTCATTCAACTAAACAAACTCTTTAATTACATAATGAAAGAATAAAGGAAGCTTTAATTCGTGGTTTTTTCAGTACTTTAATCAAAGATCCTTTTTCTGAAGAACTCATTGTGTACAGAGTTGACACAGTAATATTAACACCTGTACAATATAATGCAATCCACTGCAACCGCTCTGCTTTAACCCTACCTTTGTGAAGTGTTTATGGTAATTAGATTCTAGGCTCATTTCCAAAGCCATAGTTTGTGCAATTCCAAATCGTGAACGTAATACACAATATATTAAGAGTAGTTGTAAGTGTCTAATTTTTCTATAGGACTACTTCTTCATTTTCCATTTATTTATTTTGGCCCTTTTTCCTATTTGCTACAGGAGTATACTTGCACTACACTGCAGAGATTTTTTTCACCGAATGTTCCTGCACTCACTAATGTCAACTGTTTCTCATCTTACACAAGATTCCAGGTGGCACTGCGGAAATACCTTAATAATTATTTTCTTTATTTTCTTAAAGCCTGCAATGGTTGCATTCTTAAAGAAAGGCTGATCTGTGTCCATGAGATAAAAATATTTTTCTGGATGCATATCAAGCAAAAGGTGTCACCACTCACAGACCTTTTCACTTGTTTTAAGTTAAATTAATGTGAGATAGAGAATGAAATCAAAGGCATAGTAAAAATGAAATCATCCAATACATCTATTTAAAGGTACTGTAGCAGCTGAAAGTAAAGTTGGGGGACTTGAGAAAGACTTGTATAAAAAAAAGTCCAAATCTAAACAGCAGAGGGTGACATACACTGAGTTTTAGTCCCAGTATGGATCCAGCTCCAAAAACAGTGTATTCAACATTCCCCATAACGTCTTTCATAAGACTCTAAAGATGATGGCAGGATATTTTTTTTCAGACTTTATAGCACTCTCTCCAAATACATTATACAACTGTTTTGCAGTCTGAATAGTATTCATGACAAGTTAACTGAACTTAGAAAAACTGAAATTAGTAAAATGTGTGGCCCTTTTTTAAAAGTGGAGCAACATCAAAGCAGCATAAGTAAAGAGAAATGAGAAGCAAACTACTGTCATTAACATTGATACTGGGGGCCTTTTTGGGTCAGGCACCCCCTAATTGACTACTGAACTGCCACTTTAGCAGCTCCTGTCTCAAACGGAAATGGCCACTGAACATGGATCCAACCTAAGAAAGCTACATATTTAATATTAATATACATTTTCATAAAAAAAAATAGATTAGATTCAATTAATTCTGTTTGATTTTATTTGTAATTCAGCCTTTTCCTTTTCTGGCCACTGAGTGGCATTATAGTTCAACTTCAGCTTCACAGAAAAACAACTGTTTTTTTACACTTATTTCTGTGTAGAAGTGAGGGGCTTTGGCCAGCAGATGGTGATGTGTGATAACCTCTGATATTTATATGAAACAATTTTCCACTGCTGTTTTAGCCAGCTGCACTGCCAGTGTTTGATGTTCTGTTATCAACAGTAGCATTTCCCAGTCAAAGCAGGATATTAGCCACAAACACAGACTGAAACACTATGTCACACTGAAATGATTCTTATACAAACTCATGGTAAGCTGCACATTTTTAGGGCTGACCTTGAAGTTGACAGGGCAGGATGTCCAATATCTCTGCCAACAAACTTGTTTGTCCATATTAACTTAAATCTTCACACTGGAAGAGACCAATCCAAACTCAAGAGGGAATTCCACACTGAATTTCTTGAGTCGATAACTAGAAAAAGCTTCACTCACCAGCCGTTTTCTTACTCATCACATTGGTGTCATTTATCCCAGACCAACCTCAACTGTGTGACTTCTAGGACTTCATCCTAAAGATTTTCTGGAGTTGAACGTCACAGATTTGCCATTTAGAAAGCACGTATTTTTAGCTTGAATGTAATAATTAGCATTGACATTGACACCAATATCTAGATATTTGCGATGCAGTACATAGTAGTGTGTTGCGTTTTCTCCACTGGTAGGTCACCCTAGAGGGCACTTTATCACGTGTTATCTACCATTGGGGCATCCAAGAGGGCACAGTGTTTTTTCAACATGGGGTTGCCAGTCTCATATCAGAAAATCAGCATAATTCCAGGTTTTTGTTCAACACTTTGGATCAACTAGTAAATCCAGACCCTCCAAACGTTCTTGTTTACTATGATGCTTACTTTACAGAGAAAATTAAGTTTATCGGGGTCAACATAATGCCTTGTACGACTTTCACTGATGTTGATTCCACAGAACAAGACACCCTGAGCCAATTCATCCCAGTTTCCCTTTCCAAAATGTTTTATATAGTATCTCACATGAAGGTGTCTTCTTGTCCATTGGATATAATGCCAACAAACATTTCAGTTGATGTAATGGAAACAATTGGGCCCTGGTTGCTCTCAACAGCTCCCTTTCCCTGGGCTGCGTCCCAGACTACTTCAAAACTGCTAGTGTTCAGGCACTCCTAAAAAGCCTGGGCTTGACCATAGTGTTGTTGAAAAGCCTATGGTCAATTTCAAAATTACCTATTTCAAAATTACCTTTTATCTCCAGAATACTTGAAAATACTTGGCTAAACAACTTCTTGCTGCTAACAGCATGCGTTTATGTTTTATGTGATCTGGGCTTGCTGTATATGCTATAATAATAATAATACCCCTACTCATCATTGAATATTTTATTGAATTTGTGAGTTTAGATTTTCCCAGTCATTGCGGTCAGACTTTTCTAGAAAAACAGTATCTAGTGGCCATTGTATTGAAGAAATAGAAGTAAATATATCGTCTCTTTACAACAATATAAAATAAGCCTCTCAGTCTGCAGCAGATTAAGCACTATGTTCTGCTTTATCTCCAGATCAACCCTTTCTGTGGTAGTTTTTGTGCAAGATATCACTGAAAATTGTTAGGTGTGAGAGTGTCCATGATGCTACTTAGGTTAAAGATAAGATGGCAACAGCACTAAGGTAAAAGCTCGACCAAACTAGAATGGCCATTTCAAAAATAGAAGGTAGAGCATGCAACAGTTAAAACTCGACCCCCTGAGACAAGTACACCTCGTAAAAAAAGACCAAATATTTGGCTGCTGCTCTGGCACTGCGTCTATGTCACGGTGTTGCCTTTTTCAATCACAGTGTTGGTTTTTAGGACAATGTGAAACCTGCTTTTAGGCAACTGAGTCCTGTTGTTGATTCATGAGGACAACAAAAGGAAATGGGCCTTGCTGTTGAAATCTCTGTGCTGGGTGGCTGAAAAAGAAAGGTCAAGATAAAAGTTTCAACCACACTGGCCAAATTTACTACTAATTTACTTTACGGCCCTGTTGTGACTCCAGATGTAATCTTGTTTTTATTTTTTAAGCCGCCATGTGTTCCACGGGTCTTCTAACACTCACCCTCGGAACAGATCCGTTGTGTTTTTCGTGCATTTCCATAAATCAACATTGATCTTATCCCGTCTGTGGTCACCGGTTTGACAGGGGCAGCCAACATAACTGTTTTATTTGGAGACAAAACCGTGATAGACGGCTAAAGCCACAGCACAGCTTTACTCTATTGCATTGGCAAATGTTCACCAGATAAGTAATCACAATAAACTTTTCCATTCACCTCTACCTATCCTCTCTTATCATCCGAGGCAACCACACAGCTGTAGTCTGTGTTTTGCAAATGTGAAGACCCAATACATTACATATTATCATCTCAGGAAAAATATAAAAGTAAATTCCCCCACTGACACAGGACAGGTTGCTAGTGACATAGAGCAGTCTTTCTGAATCGTCCTGGCTTGAAGGCACGGTGAAGTGATCACAGCGGATGGCGAGGGTGTCCGTCCATCCAACGCTCCCTGCCTTGGGGTTGAATTTCCTCTTGGGCATTCCAGCAGAGAGGCTGGGGTCTCTGGGGAAACACTCCTCTGTCCTGACAGGCTTGGCCTCCAGCAATGACTGATACACAATAGCAGTACACAGCACTGAGGCAAAGTCTCCGAGAGCATCACCGCCACCACCGACAAACCCTCCTTTTTCAGTTTCGACGTCCCTCTCTCCCGCCCTCTCAGGCTGCCATGTAAAACGATTTGCCAAGAAGCTGCCGGTCTGTCTGCACTGTGTTCTGAATGATATGAGCGCTTTGCTCTGTCAAAGTGTTTACTTCTGCATGTATGTAGCAGAGTACTGCTTGGCCTCTGGTTGTCCTTAGCCACATGAAGAGGGTTTTAATTTCATGTTTTGTCTAAAGAAAAAGGAGAGAGCCCGCACACTGCTGAACAAGGGCAAAAAGAAGCAGAACATCTCATTTTGGCAGTTAGCAATCCATGCTGAGCCTCACGGCACCAGCAGGCCAACATTACAACGTATCAGAATTTTATTAAAAAGCACTGAAACGGTTAAGACATACATTTACTTAATCAGGACAACCCACTATCTCCTATGTCTTCTGAACAGATTGGAGTGTCCGAAGATCCATAAACAAGGCATCCTAGACATCTCTGGTCAGCATGTTGGAAAATCTATCTATTATCTATCTATTTGTTGGCCTCATCAGGGTCCTGTGATTAAATGTCAACAGTTTCAGCTTATTCGACTGCAGCAACTGTGACAAAAGATGCGGATCTCACTACTGTATGTACCAGCAACCATTCTTATTCCCAAGTCATCACATATGGACACATGGTCAAGAGCCCTTGCTGTCACTTTGTAACATAAAGGGGCTCCTTAGCTCAGCGGGGAAGCCCGGTAGCCTAGTTTTTGAACGCTAAAGGTAGGTGTAGGATATTTAACAGAAAAGTCTAAATAAGGAAGGTCAATGAGGTAGATGGAGTGGATGCAAGGCCCAAAAACCGGACCAAACTGCGACATTTAACAACGTTAACCACCAGTTTTATTTTGACATTGCATGTTTATAAACTTGACCAGACTTTGCATATTTATTGTTGCTAACTTTACCGTGGAGCCCTATATGTCGAAAAACAACACTAAAGAGGTACCAAGAGCATTAATACCAAGTGTCCATATGTGAGGAGTTGGGAGAGAGAATGTGTTGGTCCCAGCATTTAAAAACAAGCTAAACGCATGTTCATGGAAATGACATAATTTCCCAAAAGTTTTTATGCTTTGTCTTACCAATTTGGAATGGTCATTTCCCCTGTATTGTGACCATTGTCACTCCTAACTCCACTGTTGGCCTTGGGAGAGCATAGACAGCCAAGGAACAATCGCAGTCATACATAGCAAAACGATTTTGGTTGATGTTTTGTTGTACAATCCGTCTATCCCGACCTCCTCCCTACATGGTCTCTCTATGTGCCATCTGAGTTCCTCCTTTGCTCCCTTCATAATTACTGCGGCAGCTAGAAGGTTTTGTCACCTGAAAATAAAGATCAGCACGGGGCACTTCATGAAATGAAGTTGTCTTTTTTCTCAGCACTGTCTCACTATGTTATATGTTAAAGTTCTAGTTAAAGCCTCTCTAAGCCATTCTAAACCAACATTTAGTGAAAAAGTTTACAATGCCAATATTTATATTTTTATATCAACCATCAATCACACGACTACTTGTGTATGAAAGGGATCACTGGTGATGAACTCAGAGAATTATCACGCTACTCTCCAGTCCCCCTCAGCTCTACGGAGTGTTATAGTGACTTTCAGCTTATTGTTTTGGTTGGTTTTGTCTGACCTGCAACTTTACTGTGTTGGTTCCCTCTCACAGCTTTTGTCAGTGAAAAAGCTATGATAAACTTATTGTACACTACCTGCCCGGCAACAAACAGTAGATAAGGTTAGCAGTTAGCTAATGAACATATAGGACATTTTGGCAGCTAAAGAGTCAGATGTTTTCCCTCATAATTGCTGAAAAAGCTAAAAGATGCAGTTAAGGATTGATAAAATGGTAATATACATGACACATAAGCCATGCAACGATGATGAAACGGTTTCCTATTACTGGGAACCTTGCATCCTTCACAGAAGAAAACACGAGCTAAACCAACTCATCAGGAATTTAATCTTCTTGTAAAAATATGAGTCCAGCACAGAAAATCTCATTTTTAAACACAGCAGTATTAGCACAGCATCAAGTTTAGCTGAGTGGGTACAAATAGAAGCAGGGATAACTGTAAAAACAACCCTGAGGGGGTTGTTTTTACAATATCCTGATTTTGTCCACATACATGACTCATACGGTTCCTATTAGTGAGACACTAAAGAAGGACTATATTCTCATGATTTAAAAAAAAGGAATTCAGCTCCATGGTGTTTATATAGTGGGTGTGTGCACAAATGGGAGAAGGAAAGCCCAGACATCTTTGCGGAGCTGAATGTTTAGGTTTGATGGCATGTAAAGCGGTTGTTCAAACCAGAGAGCCCAGCGACCTGTAAATTAAATTGATCACTTGGAGTGACGACATGTTTTGCAATACCTTAAAATGCATACCAGTCATTTTTAGGTGGTGAGCCTGCGGGTCCTGGCTCATGCTCTGTGGTCGTGGTGGTGGTCCAGGGTGAGAGGGGGCATTGCCTGTCTAGTATGTAGGTCAGTCGTTCTGAAGATTCACAGCTTCTAAAACGGCAGAGAACAAGACCGCTAGAGACCCAAAACGTTGAAGTCCCACAGCTGGGAGATGTTAAGAGCAAGGTCCCCCTCAGTGTGATGAACGTTAATGAACGGACTGAAAAGGATAAATGAAAAACAAAAAGGCAAGACAAGTGAAGAAGGAAAGAGGCTTTGTTAAGTGAAAGGCTCTGAGAAAAAACGCTGCAAAAGGAAAATGTGTTTTGGTGTGAGTAGGTCGAGAGGCACTCTAAATCCCCAACAGCCTGTCCCAGTAACCCGAAGGCCTCTAGCATGTAGCCTAGATCCTCGGCTACACACAGCTCCAGGCTGAAGCTCTCGACAGATTGTTAAGTGTCCTAAGCCTGCAAGGGGTGAGAGTTCAACAGTAATCTGTTTTAATTAATATTTAATTTCAAAACGGTTCTTTTCTGGAGGGAGGTTTTGAGAACTCTTAAGAAGACTGTCAATGATTGAGCTTGTAGACAGAAATCCTGCAATGCAAACTGGGGGCATTAAAGCATCTAGCAATTTAGCTGTATCATGGGAAATGTAGTGAGCAGCGTTTTTAGAGCTTGACTCACAGGGGGGGAAATGTCTCTTGCAAGCCCCCCAACTTTATAGAAGCACAAAATCAAATCACTAGAGTATCTATTCAACTGTCCAAACATCAGAGAAGAAGTTACAGGAATTGGAATGTGATTGGTTTTGACTTTACCCTGGTGGGATTACATTTTAGAAAAAGTCCAATAAAAGAACAAACAAGTTCAATTGTGCAAAGTGTGCTTTAATGAACCAAGTATAAACAACAATGTCAACTTTCCACTGTGGTTTTTCTGTATACAAACTCAACCTTTAAAAGGCACAAAAGGATCTAAATACTGCAGGTCTGATGGTTTGGAAGATAACTCTTCCAGTAACTGGAAGTTACAGGTTCAGTCTGCAAGAATACAAGTGCATCAGCGCTGGATGATTCCTGTATGTTCTTTGAACATCAGCTGTCTCCTAAACTTTAGAGTTGTAACAGTAAGAGAAATATTAATATAATGTTGCCGCTGTACTTCAGTTTCACCTTGACCACAAACTGTCATACACATACACACATAGGGGCTATCCTTCTCTTTTTTAACAGCACTGTATTCCACTTGTTACTCCAAGAGATTGCCAAGAGATTCTGTTCACTTGAAGCCCTGCAGGGTCCGATTCTGTAGTTATGGAAAATATGAGTCATTATTTCGCCCTCTCACAAGGCATTTTGGAAGGTTTCGGCTCTCCTTCAATCAAATAAACAAAGGATATTTTAAGGTTGTTTTGACTGTTGGGATTGTTTGGAGCACGCAGTGTGCTGTTGTTGCAGGGGAAGAATCCACATGTTGGGGCACACATACCTAAAGATAGACAGATCAATCCTTGCAATATAGTATTTTATACTGTTTGATTGGTCTCCATTGTAGAACTGTCATATCTGCAGAGTGTTAATTAAAGAAAATGCTCTAACTGGATAGAAAAAGCACACTCAACCGTGTCAATTTCTTGACAGTTTGTCTTTTGTTTCTTTGCAGGGCAAAGTATTTTCGAGGGAAGAAGCTGAACGGAGAGTATGAGATCCGGGTGGAGCAGGTATGGTGGATTTTTTACATGCATTTTTGCCATGGTAGATACGTTTATAAACACTTTTAAAACTGTGATATTTAAAACTGCTTTAATTATTAAGTCAGAATTTAATTAAATAATATTGTTGATGCTTTTCAACCTTGTAAACTATGCATAGGCTACCTGCCCCGGAATTTCGCCCGGGGCCATTAGATTATCTTAGCAAAGAGATTGAAAGCAGGGGGAAACAGCTAGACTGATCATTTGTTTTTACAGGGAGTTATTTGGTCTAATTAGTATTTGCTAAAGTATTAACAATTAAATATTAAATGCTGGTTGTTTCCCTGTGCTTCTAGTCTTTATGCTAAGCTAGGCTTAGCTAATCACTTCCTATTTTTGACTGCCAACGTAACAGACAGACATAAGGCCTTTCTGAAACTACTTGCTCCTCCCTCTCCCTACCTACTTCCACTCCGTTTGTGCGTTCATGCTGAGGGTCTGCTACATTGAGTGCTATCCAAAACCAATGAGGGCAGAGTGGTAGTGGGTTGTGAAATCCTCAAATGCTGAGGGAGCATCGAGGCCGGCTTGTTAAATGTGTGTAACACCATTTGCTGCACGATTCCTTTCAATGTGAGTTCCCTGTCACATCGGCCGGTTAACGTAGGATTTTTAAATTCTATAACTACACTAACCTTTCATATCACCATTCACGGGTTAACAACATTGTGTTGCTCTTGTCTGGTAGTAAATACAACTGTTGTTTTTACTGAATCGTATTTATCTTATATGAAAATCTTCAGCCAAAACAACCCACATTAAATGACAGGATAATAGAACACAACTAGATACACAGGGGGATCACATGACAAGCTACAAAGGCATTGAAAAAGTGTTTATACGTTTAAACTGTTTTAAATTCAGACTATATAATACTTCAATATTATGTTTGATTCATTTTGAAATGTTGTATTTGTGAGGTTGAAATATAGCCTTTTATAGAAATATAGACTTTTCTTTTACAATGATTATCAATCTTTTCATAAAAGAATAAAATATTTCTCTTTTGTAAATATCTAAATCATAGTCGTAAAGAAATATTCAACATCTAACCAAAATAATTTGGATCAGAAACAATGCAAAGTAAATGACAAATGCTCTCTGTTTCGTTATTGTAAAAAATACACTTTTCCTCATCATCAATCCTGAATCTTAATACAACAGTTGTTTTATTTGATACACATATTATAGCAGTGAGTGCAGCAGTAACGTCAGATCCTATTTACACTGGGGAGTGGGTAGTTTGTCTGAAAGTTGGTCGCTGTATTTAAACCCTAGGTTAGGGAGCTTGATTTGGCTGTGAGGGTGACTCCCGACCAGAGTTCACTCCGTGTCGTAGTGGAAGTGGCGAGGGTCTAGTTTCGGAAAGGCCCATACTGTATATCATACTTCTCACTTAACTCTTGGCAAGAAAGCAAAGAAGCACATTTCCCTAAATCTTGAACTATTCCTTTAAAGTAGCCGGATTTTAATTCAACACAATTGTGTCAATATCATATACAGTATGCACAGTAATGTGTGCATAAGTCTAGACATACAGTATTTACAGTGTGTAGATAACATCTAATTTACCTCAACTAACTGTTTAGTTAAACATCTGCAAGCCATTGTTGAGACCGGAGCTGTTTTTGAAATGGAGTGGTGGGTTTTTATGAGAGAAGAAAAAGGGGACCACAAAAAACTGGACCGGTGATTTTATAGCCTGTATAGCTCAACTTTCTACTGTTGTGGTCAAATCCTCTTTCTGGGACGGGGTGGGGTTGGAATATGAGTCAAGATATTCCTGTTAAATGTGAACCTTTTTTAAAACCTTGTGGTGTCACAAATTTTGAACTTCAATAAAAATGTGGCAGAGTTAATTAGACCCCTCAAGTTGATAATGAGGGGGCCACACAAGCCCCAAAGTTTAGCTAGAGCTCCTGCTGACCTACTTAGATCTTGTTGGACCCTCCACTCTTTCCCAGAAGCTCTCTGCGTTGGCGATAACAAGTCATTCGCTAATTGCCTTCAGCAGCCAGACTCTTCATAGGCTGTTAGTGCACCTCGCTGAGAGCCTTAGGATGATGGAAATCCAATCTCTGTGTGAAAAGTTAGCGACATGCTGAGATGAACCCTTTTAGGGGAAGACAATAAAAGCAGAGAGACCCAATGTACTTTCTCCTTTTTTTAACATCTCAACTGAGAAAACATTTTGTCATTAAATAGACTTTCTTTTCAATATATATAATATGCTAGCTGTCATCTGTAAGGTTCATGCTGTTAAAGCTCTCTGAACTAGTGCTCACAAGCCACAAACTAACATAACTCTTCTCTGGCTTACTTGCTGCCTTATAAGGTACCATCTTTGGACTCCAGCACAGACTCACCACCGCATGTGATACTGCAGTGTGGAGGCCTGATGCAAATCTGCATCAAAGAGTCAAAGAGAAGAGAGCATGGCTTTGATTCCTCAATGTAATATCTGTCATTAAAGCTGCCCTGCTACTCGTACCTTCCCCAGCCACTGTCCCACAACAAATTTGTGAGCCCATTGTTGTGGATCATTCCCTCTCATTTACATGGCCCGCTTTGAAGTTACACTTGGCAGACGCCTGAGGTCTGAGGTATCCACTGGGTAGCTCTTTCTATCCACTAAACAGATCCTCATGGGAGCACCCGTGGTGGTTCTTTGCACTCTGAAGTGACTAATAAAAACATGCTTGAACCATTGCTTTTTGAATTCTTTTGAAAATAATGAATTATGTTTAGTAGTTCTTGATGATACGAGGCCTGAAACATATGCGATTGTCAGACAGCGTACCTTTTTGATTCCAAATAAAAACACTGCCAGAAATGTAAAGAGAGGACCTCACTGACAAGGTCGAGCCAAATACAAAAAGGTCTCTATAACACTTAAATAGACCTGGGAGTTGTATATTACCTTATTTCACTTTCACTCTGTCAGTTAATCCCTTGTGGTTTGAAAGGAGTTAATGTGCAGCTACATCAGGTCAGTGCTCATATTGTGACCCTGTGACTCACTTAAATTATGAGATCCAGAAATGTGATAACACTAAGGCTAAACCAACACAGTCATACAGTTTTCTCTCTAGTGTTTACCTCTGTTATCTTTTAGCAAGCATTTTATAATCCTTGTACAATTCTACCGTAATGCTAGCGGCTTTGGGAGACTTTGGGAGACCTTGGGACATTGGTGCTTTGAGCTAAATGCTACTGTCAGTATGCTAACAACCTCACAAAGTCTAACATCTTCATCATCAAAGTTTACTACACTAATCACAAAGGACAGCTGAATTAATCACACAGTAAGTAAATTCATGTAAAATCACAGATTTTTTGTTTTTACATTTTTGTTTGTGTATGGATTAAACAAACTAGACAGAATGTCTCAATTAAATATGTTTAGATGTTTTGATAGGACTTTATTTTTAGCCAAGCTAGCTGTTTTTCCCTGCCTCAGTCTTTAAGCTAGCACTGACAGCCTCCTGGCTCCAGCTCCACACAGTGACACGAGAGTGGCATCAATCCTCTCATCTAACGCTTGGCAAGAATGTGAACAAGCATATTTCCCAAAATGTTAAAAATTTTCTTTAATGGTGCAATATGTGAGCCAGATGTGCACAGCGTCACCCCACCACCAAAACTGAACAGAAACAGTAATGCAGGGAAAGACCTGGAACCTGCTACGACTCTCTGTTATAATTAATTAGCATTTTTTTGATAGATGAACAAATACAAGACAACAAGTCAAATTAATACAATTAACCACAAGTTTTCTAGTTCTGTCGCAGTGTTGCAATGAGTTTTAACTAACCTACATTTTCAATTAAAAACACAAAATGCTAATTACTAGGAACAACTCTTCAAATATGTCTGTATCCCAAATTGATATGATCCGAAAAATAAAAAGTAGGGTCTTAAAATTGAGAGTTTATAACTGCTTAAGAAGTTAAAATTATGGGATAATGCTAAAAACACTAAAAAACAGGGTTTTAAACTTACTTTAATAGCAGCACAAGCAGGAAAAGTTGTGAAGCTGTAACGTTTTTTAGCAATATTTACCTCAAGAATGTTAACAATGCTAACATTAACTAACATTAGCCACCATAAGCTGCTGGTCATACCAGATCAATTAAGAGAAGTAAGCAAAAATGCTTTTAATTTTTTATATATTTAACGTTTCACTTTTAAGAGGAAAATTGTGATGTTCCTCCTTTTTTTAAAGTTACATAGTTTAAAGGTCGAGCCCATCATCTGACCCACTTGTGTTGTGTTATTTTTTTTTTTAGATATTTCCTCTGGGAGTTTTATCTCACAGTAGGTGCCTGGAGATAATTTGGCCCACTGACTCAACCGATTTGTTATCTAAACACTTGCTCACCACTTTACACTTCGACACAGAGATTAGGTGTGTTCATTCAGAGTAGTGGTGCATTCCAGAGATCTTTGGAGTTTAGAGGATTAGGTATCGCCTACAATGTCTTTTGTTTCCTTTGAAGTATCTCAGATGTGTGTAGCATGGTGGCAGTGCCAGGCTGAGGGCCTTTTGAGCTGAGCTCTTGTGGGCTGAAAGTTGTCACCTTGCTTGTGATGTTTGGCACAAAATATGACAGCCCGTGGCGAAAAATGTCAAAATGAATGTTCACCTGCTGCAATCAAAGTTAATCGCAGAAATGATGAAACTCAACAAAAGGATGCCAAACAAACGGCCTATTTGCTACCCACAAGCCCTGCAAAGTCATAAACACTGCAATTTGCACAATTTGAGAAAATGAGGCAGTTAAATTTGAAAGGGGTCTGTTGTTTGTGAACGAACAAGGGGCAGTTCTTTAGGGTTGCCGGACCATGTGTGGTTTGGGTCGGGCAGGGCAACATCTGCTCAGCAGGCTTATGACCTCAGCGCCAGCCACACTCTTTTCTGCTGCAGTAATGGCAGCTCACAGGCAGTTGGCTGTATGTTATCCGTACCCTTTTTTGGCTGGCATTTGCACATGACATAGGGCATCTGGGTAGAACTTGGTCAAGATGAATGATTTGGTTTGGTACTTGGTCCAGACATTTGACTGATCCAGCTGCCCCCATGCCTTCTGTTGCCCTGTTGCCCTGTTGCATATAGCATCTGTCTTAGATTTCAACATTTAGTGCCTCAATGGATTATTTCACTGTTATACAAGGTGGTAGTGATTAGCGGCAAATACTTCTCTGTGGTGCACATGAATGGACCACTGTACTTCAGACCTCTCAATTGCATCAGTATGTGATTCAACGGAGCTTATCAAGGGTTACTAAAATTCAGAGGTAGTCAACAAAATAGTCTGCCATACAACTACAAATCAAATGACTACAGCCTGTTCTCACTTAACATTTGTACACAAAACTGAATAGCTTCACCTCATATAACTCTAACATGTCAGCTTACCACTTGCCAGACAATTTTCTGCACATTCTTATTCCCCAGTGAGCATGTTCACTGCTATCCACGAGTAATGTAACAGCTTCTTCTACGCAACATTCTTTATTCAAAGCTGTATTTCATCCAGGTCTTGGTTGGTCAAGGTTTTCCCCATTGAAATTAAAGAAGTGAGGTAATAAAAGAAGCGCTTTGTGTCGCAGAAAAAAAAAACAAATCTATTTTCAGATGAAAGGAAAGGATACAATAAGAGGCTCCATCTGGGCTAGAACGATTTTATCAACCAACTCGGGACCAAACTAAAATAAGATATTAGTGGAACAATGTCAGTGTTAAATATAATAGGTATTTGTGGAGAGGAAGTTCAGTAAGGTTAATTATGACCAGTGTTGGGCAAGCTACTTGGAAAATGTAGTAAGCTAAGCTACTAGCTACTCTACATTAAATGAAGCTTCACTACACAGAAGCTACCCCCCAGTGAAATGTAGCAAGCTAAGCTACAGCAACGTGGTAAAAGTAGCTTAGTTACATCTAAGCTACTTTTAATTTTTTAATAGTTTATAGTTAGGTCATTTATATACAAATATTTATATACACACACACACACAACATAGGCCTAGTTTATATTGAACCAACTTCATTCCACAGTAGCAATAGAAGAAAGACTAAAACCTGCTCCAATGTGTGTGAGAGCTAAATCAGACACAGAAACTGTCCTTACTACCATATCATTGCTGCTAAATGTTCTTCCTCATGCAACAAACGGAGAACCATTGTTGTTTGTATAAAGCAACTTAATTGTCATATTACTAATTCATTTAATTAATTAATTATTAATTAATTCTATATTTTTTATACTTTATATGTGACTTTGTGCTCTGGCAACATTGCAACGTAAACATTCATGGCAGAGAAAGAGCGAGAGAGAGAGAGAGAGAGAGAGAGAGACTCCGTCGCACGTGTCTTTATTCCCCTGCAGCAAAGTCGCAAACATCAACCCAAGGATCGGTACGTGATGTCACCATCACAGGGAAGCGCTTCTGCCGTCTGCACATACAGGTCTGTGTGTGGCGGTGGTGTCACTTACTGATCCATCAGAAATGCTTGGGAAAATGTAGCGTGTGTGGAAGCTACCGCGCGCTACTCGGTCAATAAAAGAGCTTCGTTACTGAAAAGCTGTTCGATTCAGAAAATAGCGACGCTACCACCAAGCTACTGAGAAATGTAGTTAAACTAGTAACGGCGCTACTTGTAGCGACGCTACTGCCCAACACTGATTATGACTTGGATCTGCATAAACAGTTAGCTCCTTGTAATAACTGCATATGTTATTAGAAATTCTAATAATGATGTATAATGTATAATGTATAATGATACATTGTGTTCTTTTCCATAATCATCATGATAAAATATACTTTATTTCCTAAAATGTTTTGTATGTTTTCGACAATCTCCATTGTTTAACATTTCTATACTGGCACATTTTCATCTAATTTTCACAGTTCAACTGCTTTAATGGATCAGACGTTGACCAACATTTCATCTGAATTCGTGTTGTGCTCTTTAAGACATTTCAGCTGCTTCTAATGTCCACATGTCAAGTGACACGTTAACAGATTGTGGCTCTGGTAGTTCAACTACTTCATTTGAGAACTCCTGCATAATATTCTTGCTGCCAAGACAAAGTTGCAGATTGTCGTTGAAGTGCAGCTTGACCGGTCCTCCCAAGTTGTTCTTGCCAAAGGACGAAAGACCCTGTTTACAATTTGTGACCAAACAAAAGGCACCTTAACCACCTGAACCTCAGTGACACGGGTTAGTCCAATTCTAAAAATACTCACAAAGATTCCAGATGAGCTACTGTCAAGTGGTGTTTACTGTAGTGTCTGCAGGTTCACATGGCTTGTCAGGACAGAGCGCACGTGGCACTGCAGGGCTAAGCAACAACAGTGCCTAATACAGCTTTATTTTTTTCACGTATGAGATATTGATAATTCAAGCAGAATATTGTGTTGATGAAAGTGCCTATATGTCTGTGTTGCTCCTGTCTTTTTACAACCAGTGATCCAGCACATTAAAGAGGTGGTATTATACTCATTTTCAGGTTCAAAATCCTATTTAGGGGTTGTATCAGAACAGGTTTACATGTTTTAATTTTCCAAAACACCATATTTTTTGTCATACAGCACATTGCTGCAGCTCCTCTTGTCACCCTGTGTTGAACGCTTTGTTTTAGCTATGGATTGACACATCCTGTCTCTAAGTCATCTTTGTTGTGAGTTGCTCATGCACAGTACCTAGTTAAGGACTTCAAGCCAATCAGAACCAGAGATGGGCAAGTCAGTCTGAGAAGCCAGTAAACACAGCTTTGGTT
The DNA here is from genome assembly GCA_024633595.2 of Lepomis macrochirus. Lineage (NCBI taxonomy): Eukaryota > Metazoa > Chordata > Actinopteri > Centrarchiformes > Centrarchidae > Lepomis > Lepomis macrochirus. Next base: position 7,048,066 of record JALXJV020000024.1, on the reverse strand, counting down.
CAGCTCCCCTTACCAGCTTAGCAATATGGACTGGAACAAGAGTTTCAGAGTGGTGAGTTATTAATCTGTAACAAAAGTATCTTTCATCTATAAAGTTTTAACCGAGCTCTGTCTCTACATCACATTAACAACTTTATGTCCATTGACTGCCTGGAGGGCAGCTAGTGTTTGAAAGGGAGAGGAGAGGTGTGCTGCAGCTCAGTGTTTTGCCACCGGTGTTTTTGCGGGCGTGTCAGAGTAGCCGCTTGGTGAGCATTATAAGACACACATTTTGCCTAAAATAAAAGGGAAACGGCTGGACTACAAACGAGCTGGTTTCAGGCAGTTCAGAGCACTGTTTTCTGTGAGAGATGGGAACTCCCTTTGAGCTGGACTTTTCTGGACTATACACAAAAAAGGTTTATGAAAATATGAAAAGGCGAAAAAGCATAATATGACCTCTTTAAGTCCATGGAATCTTTTGCATTAGTTCCATTAGATCTGTGGTAGAGAGAAAGAGATTTTACATTTGCTTGGATTACTGTAAATAAACCAACGAAGAACCAATGAGTGCTAGCAGTAACTCCAAGTGCAGAATCTCAGACAACAGAAGAACAAGCCCCTCAGTAAGGAGAAATATTCAGCTTAAGACATTATTAAACCTAATCACAACCATACTGTCTTCTGTAATTCTGTTTGTCCTGACTTGGCTGAAAGCAATTTTTGAGATGAGGAGAATCAGCTCTGAAGGCGGTTGTCCCATGTATCACTTCCTGTTTTCCTTTCCCAGGGCAAGAGCTGTTCCAAGACAAGTGTCTGAATGTGTTACCGTGATGGTAACCATGGTGCTGTGAAAAGCCTCCTGTCCTGGCTTCTGGGCCTGTGCCCCGCACTAGCCACTTCATCCATTACTGCCCAATGACAGTGGTTGTTAGCACTCCTCTTACCCTGAACCAGCCAATCAGAAAAGATGTGGAATGCTCAGTCTTTGCCAAAATGCTGCCCACTCTCTGATTTTATCTGGTCGCAGCAAAAGTCAATGTAGGCCCCTGTGTTTGGGACGAGATTTGTTTAGAAGATGCAGTGATGGAGGGAGTGTGTGTGTACATGTGCTAGTGAGAGTGTCTTTCCGTGTGCATTTGGGTTTGTTATGCAGTCTTTTTAGCAAGGCATGTGCTGCTGAGCACACAGATGTTTCTTTCAGGGGTGGTTATCAGTAGAGAAGAGCTGAGAAAAGGAAGGGAGCCAAGTGCATGTCCTTGAGGCACATAGAGTGTGAGTGGCGCCTCGTTGTCCCCTAAATAAGATTACGGCATTTACTGGCCCCCCTACTCTTCCTCTTAGAGTGCAACACAATAAATAAAAGAAGTGGGTGTTTTTTTCTCTCTTTCTTGGCAAAAAAACCCAGTTTCATTATGTTGGCACATTCTTTTCAAAACCAACTCACTCCCCCATACAGAGTTTACATGGGCCACAGCGCTGGATGAAAGGGAAATTTATCTCTGAGAGAATATTGCTGATAATATGTCCTTTTTATGTAGATGAAAGCCCATGTAAAGCTTGGTAAAGCAGGCTTAAAGTCTCAAATGATGATCACAGTGTGAGAATGGGTAGATAGCAAATGACTGAACGTGCTATGGAAATTGGCAGGATCTGGGTTGAGTAGAGGGTCAGCTGGAGGATTTGCTTCCATCCCCATCCATGTGACGTTTGTAAAGGCTGATCTATATGAGATGTGCTGCACTGCCTACAAAGCGGGGCAGCTTACTGCAGGTTTGTGTAGTGAGGCTATCACAGCATCAGCTAATGATCAGCTTGCTCACATTCAAACAGCTGCTCTTTATTGTGCCAGCTGCACATTTTTTTCTTTAAATCACAAAATGTTCATAAACCAAAATAGTAATAAAGATAAAGTTTCCTGAAGTTTTGAAATTGCTGCTAGTTCCTCTTTAATATGTGGCTTTTTCACCGCTGTCTGAACCAAAACAGTAAAGTCATGGGTCATAAAACCAAAACAGTCGACTGAAAGATGCTAAAATGCTCAGTGGAACTGAGGGGACTGTTGGGTTGAGTGATAAGTCTCTGTGGTTTTGTCACTGTCATTTGACTCGTTGCTAATATAAAATTTTTGATCAGAGCAGCTTTAAAGCTCTAGGTTGATCCACCACATCATCTGTCAAGCACGAAAACAATGTCAAAGTCACAGGGCCCCATTGTTCAGAGTGGGCAGGGGATAAAAATAAACTGTGGTACTGAGCATCTTTGCAAACAGAAGAGACTCCTTTTTTCTACACAAATGCTTCATGCAAATGTTACAAGTGCAAACCAGCTATAAAGGCTTCCATGCTGTGCGATTAGGCTTTTATTTATTTATTTACCGAGCCTGTCCACAGTTGTAATCCATCGATCCTCCAGTCACAAGCCTATTTATTTGATTAGCTGACTGCCATTTGCTTTTTAGACATGTGCTGCACATGTGTGCAGGGCTTCTCTCCAAAATGCAATATATCCTTTTGTGGAGGAATGTGCTCCCTGAGTGTCTTTGGGAAATATTTAAACAGCATAAATTATTCTGTTCACCCAATATAAAACAAAACATCTTAAGATCACTTTGCTAATATCACGTATCACATAATATCGTGAAAAGTTGAATTGCGTGAAAAAATTGCATGCAATTATAAAAAAAATTGGTCAGTCTCTCCAGCCATAAGCAGTGTGGAAACACAGTGTGACTGTGTTTTTCTGTGTTCTCAGGGGCAGCATGCTGCGTTCACGTTAATAGCAAAGCTGTTCTCCTGGCCTCATTTTCATTTGATTATGTTTTTCCTTTGAGTAACAATTCATTGTCAAACACAACATTCCTTTTGTGCTCTGTAAAAAGGGAGTGAAGGATTGAATTTGGTCCATTGCCGACTCAGGTTTACAGTACTCACAGACAAATGAAATACAGCCATGGTCTCTTCGTGGTGTTGTGTTTGGTAGTCAACCACGTCATGTCAAATTGAATTTTTGTCTTTCCACAGAGAGTCAGCAGGCTGCTTGTTTAGGGCCAATTAAATCTACTACATTAGTGTCTCTCCTTATACTTAAAAGTGATGTGAAGACTAACAAATGGCATCGTTTCTTGTCTAAGGGTAAACTGGCTGCTGTTTAGCATCACTGCTGAGCTTTTCTGTACCTGGAGTTTACAATGATGCAACCTTGAGGTTGGACCCTGTCTAGGGGAACCCGGGATATACAGATTCAACAGTGTAGTAGATGAACTGAAATCATTCTCTGTAAGCCAAGCAGTCCTCCGCAATACTGTACCTCCACCTCCCCTCTGAGGAGCACGGTCAGAGTGATGAGGCAGAATGCTCAATTTTGTTCCAGTGCGATTTCCTTAGCTCAACAACCATAGTCAGGAACAGTTTCTTAGTTGGCTGCTAGTTGGCTGCTAGCTGTCCTTCACAACACAATTATTCACAAGCCCCTTTGTTGTAAATATAATGCACGTCTTAAAACTTGTATTATACTGAGTTGTATTATCCCTCAACTTTATCATCAATCAATGTCACAAAAAAATGACTAATGGTGATGTTCACCCTTCACAGCATTCCTTTTATCACAGTGGTTTTGAGCTAAATGCTAACAGCAGTATGCTAACATGCTACCAATGACAATGTTAACACGCTCATGTAACGTTAAAGTGTAATGTTTACCTTGTTCACCATCCTAATTTGCATGTTTGCATGCTGACAATTGGTAATTAGCACTAAACACAATGTACAGCGGAGGCTGATGGGAGTGTCATATCTGTTTTGCAGTATTTGTTCACTAAGCAAAGCATTTCGCAAATTAAAAACATGGTTTAAAACAAGAAATTCCCTGTGCACAGCAACAACAGTCAGGTGCTGGTAGGTTGCAGGATTTAGCGATGAAATGAAATAAATTAACAATACAATAAATTATTAAAAAGTCATTTCAGTGTGTGGTGGCTTGTTTTTGATTTTTTTTAATGACTGGTATGTTTGATGTACTTCCGACATTAGTGTGATGTATTGCACCTGTAACCACGCCCAGTGGCAGTGATGTCACAGTGTACTGACACACCCCGTAGAAGGACACTTCTGCATCACTTTTCAGTTACTGCTAAGTTGCTCTTTAAGCTATATTTTGAGTTACAGTAACAGGTTTTTGACAAATACTTTGGAAAAATAAATTTCCAGATATTTAATGGGAAACCTTTTGTGAAAACGCTATCACTGTGACAGAAGAAAGTTCATTTCAGGAATGCTAAATTTGGTCAGGACATTCACATTAATAGACTTCTCGACCGCCGTGACAATCATTACCAGGAAAATTGAATTGTCCCTCTCTGGTCCATGTCCATCTAAAAAGTCTGTTCCCAGAAGTCGACTGTCGCCCCTCCTTTTGAGTGTCTCTGGGAGTTTGAATGACTGTTTAGGTAGCCGGGCTACAGCCTTTCACAAGGCTCTCACTGTCCTGGAGGCCACAGACTGGGGATAACTCAATTTGCCTCCTCCCACCAGCTCTTTCTGTTTCTGACTCTTGTCTTTTTCTCTCTGCTGTGCAAATGCAGAAATGTAAAATGAAGTAAACCTGAAAGAATCTATTATCTGTACTGTCTTGGTGGTCAGAGGTACTCCTTACCCCTTCCATATAGGAAAGATGTTAAAGCGCTAGAGTCTGCATCTGTAGCTCCATCACATGACTTCCATGAGTCCTGAAAAGAAGAGAATGTTTTTACTTTCACTTTTAAAAATTAATATCTTTCTGACAGAAAGACCTTTTGTTCATCCGACGACCGAGTCAGGGAGTTCTGTTACTATAGAGAAACTTGACCTTAAACAGTATGCTGAATCCTTTTTTTTTTTGTGCTCCCCAGGCGGAGTTCTCAGAGATCAACCTGGCCTCCTATGTCAACTCAGGATGTATGGTGGACATGCAGGTCAACAAAGGTGGCACCAAAGTCGTCAGGTAAGATGCTTGAGGGGGGAAGAGAGCTTGAGTCCTTTGACGCATTTGCCCACGCAATCTGTAATCTGCCTCAGTGAGTCTGCACAAAGACTCTAATTCTTTTCTCCCAGTGGCATTGAGCATTACTGTGTAGGCTATATATGACATTGCTTGCACTCACTCAAATCAAGGCTGTAATGTGATTATGCCATGGGAAAACTAAAACAAGACTTCTTACCCTATTTCAACCTTGGTGAGAAATCTGTGTGACAATGCAGAAAAAAGGATTAAAAATGTTTAATCTTGTCACTGTTTTCATGTGCCTTTGAGCACCATTTTAGCTCTACTTCTCACAGTGTCACCATAATGCTATTTCATATAGCAAAATGCACATGTAACAGCAAGTTTTAGCTAAACAGATCGGCGCTCTGAAAATACTGATAATTCCCATTAGGCAATTGGTTGCAGTACTAGCTCTTGTGGCAACCTGAAAATTAGTTTGAAGCTATAAGCTGTGCACATGTAGCTACTGCTACTGTACATATTAGATTACTTTTTATCACATAACCTGTCATTACCGTTATTGTGGACAACTACTTGTACTTTATATATCACGTTAGCTTATGAAAGTAATGGTACATTTTGCAGCTCAAGAGCCAGATATTTCCTTTAGGAGTTGGCGGAGACCCAAACCAGAGCTAAAAAGGTAGTGAATATTAGATATTGTTTCAACTGACCCAAAAATCTGTCAGTCGTTGACAGGGTGTATTAAATACCAGAGCAATATTCAGAATAGCAATAACTTATATAATTAGATAGTTCTGGTGTTTAAGTACATTTGTCTTTTAAGTACATTTTGGATCTGCAATATTAATCCCCTATGTCATCAATTCTCTTTATAATATTTAATTGTTTATCATGGTTGCAAATGATCAGTGTCATTCCATGAAAGTCATTTGTACCTAGTACTACTACTAAGTCACCTACAGTACAACCATTTTTTTCAGATGGCTTTCTTCTTGTCTGGTGGTCATGTTTTCCCCTGTTAGCTCTCTTCGTGACCCCCAACAATTGGCGTTGCTGTAAGAGTGATCATACACACCATATCTTCAGACTCTTGTGACAAAAGTCTTTTGCTTCTTGTTCTCCAGGCTTCTGAACTTGCCTCAAGTCCACACGATTTTCTAAAATAACTTTCTCATCGGCGTTGAAAGTAGCATTTGTGCTGGAAAAGGCCTCACCAAGCAGTGCGGCCTGAATCAAGCAAGTATAATCAAAGAGCGGGAGCAGTGACACAGCTGATGTCACAATGCAACCTGTCAGAATCGAGGTCGTTGTGTGGGTAGACTATTTTTTGGTAATATCGCCGTAATGATAGAGAAGGCAAATTGGCTGCAGATGGCCTGACTGCTGGCTTGTTCACCAATTTGTTGTGGTTTGTCATTTATGACTCTGAACTTGACTTTAAATAGGATAATGGTAACAGTCAAAGCCACAAATTCATACGACCACAAGAGAATATCTTAACACACTGAAAGGTTTCTCTAGATAAAAGATCAGCCAAAGACCCCAGAGTGTAAATAGATTCAAATCTGTTCTTGTCTTAGATCATAGCCAATGAAAACTCATTATTTCTTTGATAGTGATGTTTTTTATTCTCAGCCAGAAGCATGTTGTAATACGTCCACAGATAGACACAGGAGAGACATGACACTAGTTTCCCAAGCCCAAACTAAATGCACTCTGTCTGATTACATATTTCTGGGTGTGTGTCTGTGTGTGTGTGTGTGTACGTGTGTGTGTGTGTGTGATCACGTGATGGGTTCACACATGCATACGGGCATGTGTATATTTACAGCAGGTTGCAGCTATTCCATGTGTCTTCTGGCTGTTGTTGTTCACGGCGGTCTGACCTCTGACCTCTGTCCACAGGCATGCCCTCTGAACACATCTCCTCTCATGGTTCAATGCAGCAGCACACTTTCTCACACTTCTGTGGTTTCAGGGTTGCTTGCTAAGTCAGGCTTCTCCCGCTTGTGTCATCGCTGTGCAGAACAAAATTATGAATCTACAGTTGTACAGTTAAAGATACCCTATGTGTGTGTGTGTGTGTGTGTGTGTGCATTGTGTGTGTGTGAATCATGTTCTTGTTTATCATGTTTAGGTCTCGTAAACTGTTCCATCTGTCTTTACACCTTGCATAAACGTGCACACTGATTACATTGCATGTGCTGATTAGCTCTGTCATATGCAGGTGTAAATGTAAAGATCCAGTCATCCAAACAAGCTTTGAATGTGATCATGTAAACATTTGGCCTCCTTTAGCATCGAAGTGTTTAAAGAAGTGCATCTGTAACCGAAATGCTAGATCTACATAAACAAGGCTTAACTTTAAACCTGGACTGAATTTAATGACACCAGTGTGCCAGATGTATCTATATTGCATACAGACACAGAAAAACATGCATATTTCCCCACACAAAAACTGGTATTTAGAAAGGCAGAACGTGCGTACACATTTTCTCCTCAAGGGAGCTCAGTCTAATATTGTTAAATGAAATTGAAAAAGCATGGTGAGAGACTGAATGAATGAGTTTGCGTGATTTGTTGCGAATCTACAGCCATAAATCATGGTGGTCAAATGTGCAATTTATTATTGTTTTTAATGTTGTGTGGGCTTATTTTTATTATTTGTATTGTATTCATTATATCCTTTATTGGAAAGCACTTTAGAGGCTGTTTTAATACAAGTCTTATAAACTAAATCATTAATTACATTCTTAATCTTTGATGATGATATTAAGAGATATGCCTGCCAATAACTGGTTCATGTTATGTATTAATAGTAATACCACCCAGAAAAATGATTAATGGTGTCTGACTCCATTTACGGCTAACTGCAGGACTGGAATTCACGGGCCCAGTTTCACAATGATTGAAGCACTGTGAATGCACAGCTCTAAAAAAACAGATAAAAAGTATGTGAGTACCTTTGTCTGGCTTTGTGCATCCAGAGGTTTGATTGTGAACCTGTGAAACTTCCAGGCCCTATATCTAGAAACAAAATGTCAGTGTCAGGGCAAAGGAATCATCATTTTTTGCGTCATAGTTTGGAGGATGTGTTACCACCATACTTTTGTTTTCGTTAACTTAATAATAAGATGCAACAAAGCCTGACTGCTCATTCCTGCTTCCTGGGCAGAAGAAGTGCAGACTCCATGCAATGTTGCCGCAACTGTGTGCAACGTGGCACGCATTGCACAGCCTGCAGTACAGCAGAGTGACACACCACGAGGTACAGTAGTTATTGCGTGTTGTTCCCAGCTGCACTGCTGTAGTCAGCCCTTTAGCTCCTCTGCTCTCTGCTGCCAAAACCTCCAGCTAGCTGCTCCACCTCAAGTGACAACACTGGTCTGGCTGAAGGACAAATCACCAAAGTATGATAAACCACACAGCAACATTTTATTTCCTCCGACCATCCTTACACAGATCTGGGTGTAGTTAACAAAACCTGTTGAATAATTAGTGGTGATTAATGTCGGAGAGGGGTATGTTAACGGTTGGAGATTGAGGAGTTTATTGAGCTTGTTTTACGGTTGCACTCACTGGAAGTGGTTTTGGGTCGCAGCATCAGCTAGATGGCTATCATCGGATGTAAAAGTAAATGTGAGGTGGATGTTTGGAGTTCAGCACAGCAAACTTTAGAACTCAATAAAAACATTTATTGCTCTCAGAGGGCCTAATTAACACTAGCTGCTCACATTATTGTACATGTGGGGACACTGATACCTTCGCTAATACTTAATTTCAAGGAGCTCTATTTAAATGAAGCGAGCTTGTTTTTTTTCTTAAGACACAGCAAACTTGACAGAGTTTGCATCATGAATCAATCATTATGCTACTAACATTCACTCATCCAATAACCTTCATTAATCTTTTGATCATAGTCTCGTATTAGCTCTAAATATGGACGTGTTCCTGTATTTTTCGTAAAATTCTTTTATTACAGTTCTGAAGGTGTCCAATATAATAGTATATAATACAGCTGAAGTATCAGCGAAACCTGTGAGGTTTTCGTCGTAACGGACAACAACTCTGGGGTAACACTAGATCATGACCAATAAATAATGACAACAACAACAAATCTTTATTCAAAGTAGCTTTAATTTAGCTTTCATTCCAGTCAAACCGGCTTCTCATTGGCCCGCCCTTCTCTGGTTCTGATTGGCTAGTAGTCCTTAACTAAGAACTGCACAGCAACTCCCAACAAAGATCATTTAGAGACAAGATGTATCACTCCATAGCTAAAGCAAAGCCTTCATGAACAAGGTGAAAAGAGGAGTTGCAGCAATGTGCAGTATGCCAAAAAATATGGTGTTTTTTGAAAATGAAACCAACTCCTAAATAAGATTTTTAACCTGAAAATGAGTACCACCTCTTTAAATCATTCAACCTGGTGCTGTGATTATGTGAGCTGACTTCTTGTTGGAAGAAGGGCATTATTTAGTAGGGAGTTGGAAGTGATTGACATCTCTGTCCTGCTGATGTCATTTTTAGTCGACATGGATGTTGCGGTAGCCGCTGATAAAGTTAACATTTTTCACATCAGCTGGGGGAATGTTCAGATTTAGGAGTTGTTATTTCTGTAAGTCGACATGCACTTCATAATTTTTGACATCATTTTTCAATGTAGCTAGCTAGCTATGTAGGAAGACAACGACCACCTTCTTAATCATGTCCACTAAGCTCTGATTGGTCTGATTGCTTTCTGTGACAGCAGTCAGTGGGCACAACACTAGACTTGTTTGAATTGCTGAGCATATCAAGGATGTGCGTGGTGATTTTGAGGTATGTACTATAGGTTTACACTTTCGCCTAACTTAAGGTGCCCTGTGGATTTTTGTTGTAAGCAAAAATAAAGTTTACATTCACTATGTAAACTAAATAATAGTAATAAAGCTCCTTCTGATTCTAATTCTGATTTAAACAAGAATTGTTTACATCCATGTTTGCTTGCTACAAGTGTTCTTCACTGCGTCTGTCAGCGCATTGCTATGTTTCTTAGCATTTTAACGCCACCAGCTGTTGATGGAAGGAGGTAAATCGCACCAACCCGCACGTGGGTAGGCTCAAAGACATAGATATAATGTTGAAAAACAGTATTCCTTTAACTGAGCTGACTTCAACTCAAGTGTCCATAGATTTATAAAGTCAATTTAGTTGATGCTTATTATGAATTATCAGAATATTATGAATTATCACCAAGAGCCATATTTGGTAAGGGCAACCAGAAGTAGCTGATGTAGATTCCCAAGAGTGTAAAAGTTTTTATGTGCAATTCCAGCTCTCAAAAGTCTATAATGCAATTCAGTAATTTTCTGTAAATATATAAAAATATTTTAGATGAGCTGACTGCATTTGAGAAAGTTCTCTAAATTTGTTTTAGTAATATACTGAATTACGTGTGTGTGAGTGGTTCCCGACCTCATGTGACAGCCTTGTCACATTCTTCAACATTCTCGGCCCCATAGATGGAAGGAGGGAGGTAGTCAGATGACATTAGCAGATCCTTGTCAGATTTCTTCTTGTTTTTCTCTCCTTCTATTTCATTTTCTGTCCTGAAAGCTACCAGGCTCAGCCAAACAGGGTCACCCCTCTTTCCTTTCCAATTCCCTACAGAACACATAAGAAGACTCTCCTCCTTTAGTTACCTCAGGTGGCGATTTACTGCTTAGACAATAAAGAGACGATTCACACACACACACACACACACACACAAACAAGCCTTAATCACCCCTTTGCTTGACCCCCGTGAAAGCCCATTTTAATCAGTGAATGAAATGTCTGCTTGGAGCAGCCTCAACACCTAATACCTCAGTTAGGTTCATCTTGTTACCGAGCAAATAAATCCCGCTCACAGACATGCTGAGTTTAGACATGGCTTTAAGGCCTGAGGGTGGTTTCCTTTAGGACTGCTGTGACTGTAACGACAGCATACAGTGGCCGTGAGGCCCACTCCACTCTTTTGTAATATAGCCATGAATACAAATGGCCCCGCTAATTCACTCAAACGGCTAAGAACACTCATTTCCCCTTCTGCCAGAGGTCATTTGGTGCTCTATCGCTCTTGCAGCTCGTTTCCTCATTACATCTGCCTCCCATGGGACTGTTCTGCAAATCCTCAACACAATCACTGTTAAGCAACTAAACATTCTGTCATTTGTTTTGCTAGTAGATGTGCTGAAGTTACACCCTCTCCTGTTTGGATTTTAGAGGTGTAATTCAAATTAATCTACAAGTCTTTGTTATTTTAGTTGTTGGCATGCGTCCTTTGTTTTCTTTGTGACCTTCGCCACGTTCAGTGTGATGTGGGGATGAGCCCTGGAATGAGATCGCAGCTGGAAGTGGTCCAGAGCTTTGGCAGCCCTGATCGGGCCACCGCCCAGGATCTGAGCCACTGCCAGGTCGCTCTGGTGCCACAACCGCAGGGAGTCCTAGATCCAGGCCAGGGGACCACAACATGAAGCTAGGCTACAGGGAGTTACTGTACACACAGATAATGGAGGGTTCGTCAGGGTTCTTTGGACAATATGCATACAGTCCACGATCAAAATCTAAAGAACTGTCAGATTTGTTTAAGAAAAACACATAAGTTTCATGAAGTAAAACCTTAAAAAACTAATGTACAGCATCAACATTCATTGTGATTAGATGCAAAGTGTTCTAACTGAATTTATCTTTTTACATTTAAAACAGTTTTCAACACTATTCTCTTTTTCTGTTGAAGATTGCTTTCCCAATATTCACGCTTCCCACCTTTGATAAAACTTCTGTCGCACATTTCAATTTTTTTTCCTATTGTCAGCCAAGTAGATCTCAATCCACCAGTTAAAACAAACTCAAATGTTGATTTTTGGACCGAAGGGTTTTGGAAAACCCCTCTCCAGTTGTTTCTGAATGATGATGATTATCATTTAACAAAAGCATACATAGTTTTCATAAGCAGAGCGCCAGAGTAAGTATTAATGTAAACCCCAAAGATAATATCTTTGTTTAATGTTTGACGGGACTAAACATTTTGTTACATAAAAGCAGGAATGCTCTGCTACAGTGCTGCCATAAAGCATGACAAGGCATTCCCTCTCATATGTTAATGACTAATTTAATTTAGGGCTGCCCCAAAAAGTGGAAGATTCAATGCCTTGACGGGCGGAGCCTGATTCGACTGTCAATCTCACAGTTGAAGCTTCACAGCCATTTGGCAACATGGGGGTGTTCAATGTCTTAGAGAGAGAGAGACAGAGAGAGAGAGAGACAGAGAGAAAGAGAGAAAAGGGTCTTCAAAAGCCTCAGTTTAGCTGGAAATGTACAGTGTAAGTTAAACTGACTAATGAATAGAGGTTGCAGCTCTGCAGCTTCTCAAGATTAAAGCAGAGCTACCGTGTGTTAAATCCCCCCTCCTAATACGCTTTTTCAACAGGCTGGTTAAATTTACACAGTGCCGTGGGTACAAGTCACTCTAGCCTGATAAAGTCTGAAGGCTTCTAATGGAGCCGGATTTCCTTTTGCAACCAGAAGAGTTGACCCCTGCTGGCCGTTCGATAGAATGCAGGTTTAAAGGACTTCCGCGTCTCGGACCGGAAGCTTCCCGCTTGGATACAACTAGACTCACATCCTTTAGAAGCTTTAACCGCTGAAGTTAAAGTACTTTTCAAATGGCTGTCTCTTAAAGAACCTTACCACTTTGAAATAGACATTTTGGGACATTTTCTCATTTGCCTGAGAGTTAGATGAGAAACTTTATACCCCTCGCACTGGATAAAGGGGGGAAAGAGCTGAGCTTCCTAACAGAGTGTTTCTGGTTTGTTTATTATGTACACAAACACAAATTTAAAATTTACATTTTGTGTTTTTAACCCCCAACGTATTGCTGCATTCATGCATTGTCCACAGAGGGACAAGAAAGACTAGGGAAACCTCTTGCTATTCTGCTTGAAGGTGTGCACAAATTATTCCAAGATACTTTCCTTGCACATACATACACAGGTTTTTACACTACTTTTACACTACTGTGTATGGATTAAACAAAACAGATAGTTGTTACTTGTGATCTTTGGAGGAGTTGCTAGGCATATCTTTTTAACTTTTGAGAGAGCTAGCATAGCTGTTTCTCCCTGCTTCCATTCTTTATTCTAAGCTAGCTATTCACCCCCAGCTTCTTATTTATCTCACAGACATAAGAGTGGCATTAAGTTTGTCATCTCCCAGAAAAAGAGCAAATTTCCCAAATGCTGAACTTTTTTGTTACACCATAAAATTAGTTTTAGCTGGAGCTTACAAGGCAATTTTAAGGCACTATAGAGGTTTTTGTTTTGCTATAGTGTCTGTCCTGGTAACAGGAAAGCACAGACTTTTCTCTCTAAGGTGCATTTCCCTCCGATGACGGAGAGCCAGTTCAGCACAATGCACCATTGTGTACAAGTGCTGCGCTGATCCTTGGCATGTACTGTTTGACATTTGTGGCGAGTTCTACCCCGATTATCCTTATCATTGAGAGACAGACTGATGGGACGAAGATAAGGCCCTTACCAGCCTTTGAGCCAGGCACAGGGCCGATATGAAGACAAATGTTCCCCGCAATTCAGACATCCCTGCGGAGTCCATTAGAAGGTCAGAGATTCTGTATGATAAATGGATCTGGAGAACAAAATGGCAGCATATTGTCTTGGGTTTGAATAGTTTTCTGCTTTAGGAATGCTGGTGAAAACATTCTGTTGGCACTGTTGTACTGTATATTGTACATTGGTTTTGCAGTGTATTTGTAACCATACAGATATAAAGAGTGATGAACTTCTTTCTCGTCATTACTGGCTTTAAAAAAATCAAACTTTTTTTAGGCCATTAGGGGCAGTGAAAACAAGCAACATGGAAATGTCATCAGATTATAAAGTGAGTTAATGATATGGGTTAGGGTAACATCAGCATTCATTTTATGTTGTGTTTCTGGTCACCTGATTAATCTAATTCCAATAGTTAACCTCGGTTTAGCTCTGTTTTGAGTCCCCTTATAGGCATATCTGCCTCTAGTAGCTGAATGCTCTACTGTGTTTACTAGCTTGTCGCCAACTTCTACCATTTGGTGCTGGCCAGGTTTACAGTAAGTTTTTCACGCAAATAATTCAAGCTGCAGGCCGAAAACATGCTGCAGATTATGGTGATTATTCTATGTGGGTTCATAACAACTAGTGACCACTTTCACCTACATGGTTATTATATACTTTTAATATAAAATCTGTCAGTAATGGGAAATAATTTTCATGAATAAAGTTTCACCAGTCGAAACATATTTTACTTAGAAATAAGTTACAAGATCAACATCAAAGAAGGTAGATTCACTATTAGATACATGAGACAAACTGTTAAGTTTTTATTAATTTAAATGATGTTACCTTTTTCACAGATTTATTTGACTTGACTTTAAGAATGACCTTTTAAAAATGGATATTTTTTCCACCACGTCTGTACCTATCTTGCTCAATGTACTTTTCAAGTGGGCTCATGATTCCACATGGATCCATTTCCTCCCCTTGTCCTAATCTATGATCCTGCGATTGGCCTATCAGTGCCTGTTATCAACCTTTATTGTACCACTGATAACCCATTCAAAGGGCGCATTAGCATATCGCCTGTGAAGTGATGACTGTAGGGCCCGAGCGATTCGGATCATAAAGCATAAATGTGCGGCTTTAGTGTAATCCACAACCCGCAGGGAGCCCTGCTTCTGCAGAACAAGTCCGAGTGAAGAGACAGAAAAACAAAGTTAATGGGTGACAAACCTCAGTAATGCTCTGCTGCTATAGGGCACTGGCTCCATTAAACGTAGCCTGGCGAAAGCCATCCCACTGAGCTGAATGTCTCCTACATCTGTCCTTTTTGTGGTAATGAGGTAGCGCAAAGGTGTCGTCTACCTGGTTTATTGCATACAAGCTTTTAGCATCGCATAGAGTAAACAGTTTTGCGAACAGATCATAATAGATAAAAACAAGGGATAAGAGGTTGTCTCTGCTCTACATCTGCATTGTGAATACATCTGACACTTTGAAAATATCACTGCTATAACGTCCTGTGATGACTGCATTTAAATTTTGGGTTAATCCCAAAACAAATTAATTAATCCATACAATGTTGCATTCATCGTGTGTGGATTGAAGTGTTTGATTTACAGTAATATGCGGGAAGTGACCATGTTTAACAGGAACCCCACAAGAGAAAGCCCAATGAGACTGTGAGTGAGTGAGTGATTTTTTGCAACTGTGTTAATGCCTGCACAGAACTTCCTTCTGGAGTGAGCAGTCGATTCATTGATTGACTGAAATGAAATAAATTGGCAACAACGCATTTTGACAGCAAATGACAGCAAGGAGAGGCGGGATGATATGCAACAAAAGTCCCCTTCTTGCTTCTGTACTCTGATTCAACCCCTCTGATCTGTATTGGAAGATTTTCAGATTGGGTGATAGGGCAGGAGTATTTTAAATCAATGTCTTGGCTCATGCAGCATTAAAACGTCACGTGCACACCTTTAAGCAGAATGTGGTTCTCTTTTAACTTTGAGTGTTTGCTAGAAACAGCACGTTAAACAAATCAGCCTGTTGCATTTATCAGGAACTGTTGAGTCTGGTTTGGTTCTGGAGCCTCAATAAACAGCTTCATCCAGTATAAATAGCACAGCCTTTGGTCTGCTGCCACTGTGGGTGAGTGCAGCAGCAGCGAGGAACAGCTGCAGTCGCTCTGTCGCCGAGACAAGATCACTCCTCAGTCGTCCTGCCAGTCCTGTCCCCGCCGTCTAACATAAGCAACACTTGAAGACCCAGAGCCTGTTTGAGGGCCTGGTTGTAATTTCACCCTAACCTGCAGTCCTTTACCTCCTGTGTGTGTATACCTGTGCGTATGTGCATGCATATGTTCATTGTGCATGTGTGATGTGCAAGTGTTTGTGCCTGCAAGTCAACAGAAGGCATTTAGCAAGAAAACAAATACAGACATTTTTACTTTAACTTGCTATAAAGCAGCATCTATGAATATTTAATTTTTCACATTGGATCAAATGATCAGTGTGAAAGGGGTCACTTGTAGTGACAAACCCACAAAAAATAATCAGCCTTCAGCTCGCCTCAGCTCATTGCAGCATTTAAGTGTTTTTCAGCTCATGGTTTTGTTTTACAGACTGGAGCTTTACTATTTAGGTCCCTTCTCAGTGCTCTCATCAGACTCATTTCTGACTGCAGCAGGCAGCTGATTTCAGTGATGAGCCCACTTTACCCAACTACTCAGCACCAAGACTCTATGATGTAAGTCCTTGATAATATGAGTTTGCAGTTGACAAACAACCCAGCTCCAATATCAAAGCATGCTGCTAAGTCTCCCTTTTACCCCACCCCCCACACACACACACACTCACACACACACTGCATTGTGCACCCACTGAACAAAATATAGCCTACACGCAAGCCACGTCTCTCTCTCTCTTTTTCTCTCTCTCTCCATCTCACACACACGTACACACAAATTCTAAAATACATTTCTCAGAGTGGAGATTGAATTCTCGCACATTGCTGGCGCCAGATGTTAAGGCCGTTTGAAAGCAGTCAGTACACCGGGCATCTGATCAAATGTGTGTGGTACTTTGAGAGGAAGTGCTGTAGAGTCCGTGATTAATTTTGCAAGCTGACAAGAACACAGGCATCGAGTGAGGCGAACTGACAAAGACAGGAGGACACACACAGGCTGTAAATCACAAGGCGCTTTCACACTGCCTTATTTTCCGGGAGTATTGCAGCAATATATTGGCTCGCTGCACTGTATGAAAGGGACAGAGCTGGACTGGGGGAGGGGTCCGAATTGATTCCGGTCGTCTTCCACGCTGCTGGTTCCAGAAAGCACACGTGGCTGCGTGATTATGCCGCAAACCTTTAGTATGAATGAGCGAATGTGGGGGGATACTACTGGGGGATATTCTTTCTGGGTATATTGTGGGATGTCTCTGTATGAAAGCAGCTACAGAGAGGGCAGGGTGATTGAAAACAGGAGAGACACTTTAGGACAGGTGCAAACAATCAACCAAGGAACCAATTTCTTGACCATGTCAAAAAATGTGTTACTTTCTGGGTTCAGTGCAACAAGTACACTAATTAACTGTGAGTGCGCTTACGGAATCAACCTCTCCAAGTACTGAATCAATAGTGCTGTAGTACTGTCTCCGAGATCTGTTTTGTCATCCTCTTTGTCCTGTAGTTCCCACAAGAATATATTCATACATATTCACGTTTACAATGTGACTCTTCATAGGTCTTAGCGATTCCATCAGAGAATGAATGTGACTAAATGTGATGTGTATTGTAAAGCGCTTTGAGTGGTCAGAAGACTAAAAAGGCACTCTATAAGTACAGTCTATTTACTATTTACCATCTCACACACAGCCTCTATTCGTATCTCTGCACCATAAGCCAGCAGAAAGAGAGTCAGTCTCAGTCAAAAGAGATGTTATGGAGATATTGGATGTTAGGTTTTTGTCTATGACAGAAACTTTCACAGTTGCACAATACCTGAATCAAAACTGAGAACAAGAACAAGTTAAACATGACTGCAGTCAAAGTGAATTTCCTGTGTTAATGTGAAATTTGGAGTGCTTTAAATGAGGCCTCCAGGTGCCTGATGGGTCGCTTGGCCCTGCTCCCAGAACAGTTCGTAAAGGAAGGATTAGGCTGTGTTAATTGGATAGGTGGTCCAAAAAGATTAGGTGCACCGAGGAACATTTCTTCACCCCTTCAGCCTGACACAGTCGCTGAATAACGGAGCCCTTGACTGTAAACACAAGGCCCAGATACAGTGTGTTAATGTGCTGACAGAGCTGTCGGACCCGCAGGAGCCAATGTGGTCAAAGTGTCTGACCCGAGCACAGTCAGGTTAGAGGTGTTAAACTAAACAGTGCATTTTTGAAAACTCTCATTTAAAATCTCGAAAATGCTGTTTTTGTAGCATTTAAATTCCCTCGTTGAGTCCTGAGACCCCATGGTCAGGACAAGTGACAGCTGACAAGATGACTGACAGATGCTGTGATGGCAAATCAGCCAACTGAGTGAGGCGGAGGGAGGGACCACGGCTTTAATATTCAAAATGTCAGCAGTAAAAGCTGTTAGGACTAAAACTATACACTACACACTATAAGCCTGTGAAATGAATGAACCTTGAATTTACTTAAATCTTGAATAACTTAAACCTTGAATAACTTAAATCTAAAGTTGAAGTTGAGTACCACAAGTAAATATTCCTCAGCTTTGTTCCTCCTACCTCACCACATTCTGAGCAAAGCAATTTGGATGAAGAGGTTCTTTGAGCTACATGCTAACATCAGCATGCTAACATCCCCACATAGACGACACTACATGTTGTTGTTTAGCAGGTATAATGTTCCCCATGTTCACCATTTTAGTTTAAAATGTTAGCATGCTATTGTTTGCTAATTAGCACTAAAAACAGTACAGTTGAGGCTGATGGGAATGCCATTGCTGGTATTTAGTGTTACATTTGGACCTGAAGATGGCAGTCATAGATGAAAAGTCAGCCATACGTATCGCAATTTATCCTGAGGAGGATATCTCTGAATCTGATGAATATCTGTGTCAAATTTAATGGCAATCCAGCCAGTAGTTCAGTCTCTACCAAAGTGGTAGATCAAACTATCATTTCCATTCATAGATCCATCTGACAGCAAACTAAATTAATTAGTGTTAATGAATACCTCACTACAGACAGCCTTTAATTTTACCATAGAAGAAACGTCAGTTTACACTCTCCCTTGGTAACCCAAACCCACCACGCTCCACTATCTGATGGCTTTCCATCCATCCTGATGCAGGTCCTTCAAGCCAGACTTTGTCCTGATTCGTCAGCATGCCTACAGTATGATCCCCGGTGAAGACTTCAGGAACCTCGTGATTGGCCTGCATTTCGGCGGCGTTCCGAGCATCAACTCTCTCTTTTCCATCTACAACTTCTGCAGCAAACCTTGGGTGGTAAGCATTTTTTTAATACTACCTTTGCTGTACTTTAACCCACACAAAGGTGTCGTAAGTCCCTCCCTCGGCAGCTGCCTCTGGCTGATTTATTTGGGCTATTAAAGGGAGCTGTAACACCTGTGTCTGGAGTTGGCGGAGCAAGTTGCCTCCACCACCACCATCGCACGTTATTACTCAGTCTGTACTGTGATAAAGCTAGATACAAGACTGCAGTGAAAATGGCGTGAATGAGTGGTTTTGCCTTGCCAACTATAGTACATAGAGTAAGTTTAACGGAGCAGGTATATGAGACAACACAAACTGCCATTATTTTGGTAATAAAAATGCACTTCTTCATGCTATCTACGAGATATTTTCAGCTCTGTTACCTAATTTACAAAGCTATACCATACGTTTTCAGATAACCACAGTGTTCTATTTAGGTAATCCATCACTATTTATCATTAATGAACGGTAATTTACTGCTTAATTTACTGTAATTTACTGCTGCAGCACTCAGATTAGGATCCAATGCCCAAAATCAGTGGTCAATGGTGTGTCCATTTTGTACTTCACATGCATTTTTGCACTTAGCAAATTATTGTAAACCCTGCTAGCCTCAATGAACTGTTGTTTGTTGTTGGCAAATGATGATTCATTGCCTCAGTGCACCCCAGTTGGGGGACCACTGTTCTAAATGCATTACCACACAATGATAATGTCACTTTGATAACTATGAAGGCAGGCATGCTCTTTGTTTTTATTCTGCAGGTTAGCTACTGTATTTTTTCCATCTAGGGCAACAGGTGTTTAGACCTCAACAGCCAGACTTTGGTCTTACTTTGCTGGGTCACATTTTATCAGCATCCATGAGGGCCAGAAAAAATTCATTAATTCAGACAAAACACACCTTTGCCATCCAAAACCTGGATGTTGAGGACTAGACGATCCATCATGCAACATGTCCTCTGGTTAGGAATGTCATGCTGTGAAAACAAGTGTAAACTTTGAAAGCTTTTATCGAGCCTCTCCTGTCCTCTGCTCCTTAAATAATTATGTATGACTGTCCTGTTCCTCTCTGCTTGCAGTTTTCTCAGATGATTAAGCTCTACCACTCCCACGGTCCGGACAAATTCCCTCTGAATGAACAAACCTTCTATCCCAACCACACGCAGATGGTGAGTGCCTCGCAGATATTGCTCTTCTTTTAAACAATACAGCACAGACACACACTCATGCACAACAAAAAAAAAATCACCACAAACGTTGTGTGGCCCGTTTTTCATTAAATCTTTATTATAAAAATATAAAACACAGAAATTAAGTCAAACATTTCCATAACCCCTACAAGCCCCTTCCCCCCACACACGCACTTCAGGAATCAGTGATAACACACAAACTGTACACAGCTTCCTTAATTGGATTTTTCATCTTTTAAGGATCAAACTTGACCAAGTGTTTCTGTGTTAAGCAGACAGTATATTTACACAAACATGAACCACAGAAATAGTGACACAGATATGCCAAAGCAGGAGAAAAAGCCTTTTCTTACACTTGTTTGCTTTACAGAAAGTGTTTTCCCTCTAGAGGCCAGTAATTAACGCTTCTTATATCCCCTTAAAAACACAATGCTACCTAATAATGTATGTTGCAGCGCTGTCTTCCTCCTCTAATATGATCAAACTTTAGAGGAAATCTTTAGGATCTGGAGGGGGTGTAAATGCTGTTTAAGAGAATTTCTGTAACCTTCTCATGCCTGTCGGTTAAATATAAAGCTACAGCCACGAGAGGGTTTTCTTAGCTTAGAATAAAGACTGCAAAATGCTAGCTAGGCCAGTTTGAAAAAATTGTCGATAGCTTACTAATTAACACATATCTTGTTTGTCCTTTCAAAAACCTTTCTACAAATGGCAAGACTCCAGAAAATTACTGTGCCTGGACAAGAAATAGTCCAGCACATAACTCCATGAATATCTCAACTTATTGTTGTTACACTTTGGTATTTCTATCAGTTAAACAAAGGAGATATGATAATGTGATAGCGATGCTGGTAGGCAAATATTACTTTTGAGCAAAACAGGTTAGCTGTTTCCTGTCTTTATGATGCTGTAAGCTAGAAATGAGTTTGATGTAAGCTGCTGGCTATAGCTTCATATTAAGCGTACAGACATAGGAGCGGTTTAACAAATAAGTGTATTTCCCAAAATGTCAAACTACTCTATTGAAAACAACTAGCCACAGTTTGTGTCATCAGTGCTGCCTGCATTAGTGATGCAATATTATTTTAATGTTAGTAATGAAGGGGCTGTTACCCCCTTTGAGGCAAATCTGTGTCTGTTAATGGAATGGACTGAAGGTACGGCACCAGGGAAAAAATAAGAAAAAACCCTGCATGGGTAAAAGGTGAAGAAGAATGAATTTAGTGACAATATTGTCTATATGTATATATTTATATATATAATGTCCATTTGAAATAGTTAAATACAAAAAGATTGAATATACACTTACAAAATATCTCATTGTCTGAAACCTCTGCTTATACTTGACTTTCATTGGATTGGTACCAGTCAGGGGAAGTATGATCAAGCTAACCAAAACAAAGTACCATAAGTACCATACCACTGGAGATGTTGGTCTTTCACTCTGGGCAGTTACACAGGCTGTGATGGTTGTCACAATGTAGTCTGACCTGTTTTATATATTTTTGCAGTTATACCATATGGTTACAATGTAATCCAATAAACATATAAATAAATGTATTACAGAGGTTTCAGCTGAGTTGATAGTTCATTTCTGTAGCTTATGTTATATACAGCAAAAAATAAGATATCATCATCTCTGCAAGAAGTGAGCTCTTCCGTGCGTTGGCACTGTAACAGACAGACATTTTTAGCATTTCTCTGATATTCATCAGTGCTGAACAGAAAGGGTGTTGTTTGTGATATAACTGCAAAATGAGTTACATTGCAAACATTCAGGTAAGCAGAGATATCACTATCCATAAAGACACATGTTACAGTAAAAACTGTGAACATAATCCATGTATACTTCACTGTAAAACAATACCATTTTCAAAACGTTTTTTGGAGCCGAAATAAGAGGTATAACTTTTAGAGATCATACCTCGCTTTGTCACTCGATCTGTATTGTTGAAAAAATTCTTGGCTCTGCTTTGTATTGCTGATGTGCACAACTGCACAAGTCTCATGCTAGCAAGTGCAGTTCAGTAGCAACAACGTAACCGCTTTACATCTCAAATTTACATAGTAATCATTGGCTGAATATCAATCTAAGACTGAACTTCATCTGATACTTCATGACCTTGAGTTTTGAGAGTCCTTGCTCTTCAAAGATAAACTGCCTCAATGCATAAAATAACCATAATACTAGGTTAGCAGTAGGCTAATTAACACCAATGATTTGAGATTACTTCTTCATCTTTGAAGATCCCAATAGAGGCCTATTGAAGTCTTACACTTCTTATTGGCATATTTACTCTATGTCTTTGTCACCTTTTAACAGCACTGGACCCTAATGGGACAGTCTGGTGCAAGGACTTTGAATTGGGGCTTGGGAAAATGATAATAGAGTTCACCAGGGTGATCAGCACAACAAAAAAGGTATTGTTTTCTATTAGAAGTGCTACGAAACAGGCACTATAATGGATTTGATCTTTTTTTTTGCCCCTTTTAAAGAAGCTGTCACCCAGGCCAGTGAGCTTTAAGAGTCCTGTAATACTCTAGAAGTGATCGGGATGGGACGGAGTCAGGGAGGTGGCAGTGGATTTTGGGCAGGATTGGTGTGTTCAGGGGTCGGTGGCGTTGATGGTGGTTTTGTCGCGTGTGCTCATGCCCCGGTACCAGCTGCAGTAGCCCTCCTTCTGCTGGATGCAGGCGTAGTGCCGGGACTGGTAGCCGGGATAGCCAAAGTGCGACAGCATGTCCGTCCATAGGCACTCGTTCTTTGAGGTCACAAAGCAGGGCAGGTAGTGGCAGGGCTTAATCTACAGAGACAGAAGCGAAACTAAAGATGTAGCCTTGAAGCAGGAAACAATGGATAAAAGCAACGACTAGTGTAGACTCACTGTGAGCAGGCAATTAGCTCAGCAAGTATACAGTTTGAAAATGTGGGGAAACTCTTAAAAAGTCAAAGTTTACAAAAACTAACTTTTAGTACTTCTAACCCACTAAATAACAAGTTGTATATTGTTTGTTTAATGTGTTTATTAGTGAGCTGGTGGGTACTTTGGATAGAGCCAAGCTAGCTGTTTCCCTCTGCTTACAGTCTGATTGCTAATGTACCGTTAAGCTAACACAGACTTCA
The DNA here is from genome assembly GCA_024633595.2 of Lepomis macrochirus. NCBI lineage: Eukaryota > Metazoa > Chordata > Actinopteri > Centrarchiformes > Centrarchidae > Lepomis > Lepomis macrochirus. Next base: position 7,024,748 of record JALXJV020000024.1, on the reverse strand, counting down.
AATTTAGCATACAGATGTGAGAGTGGAATGGATCTCTTCGCCTAAATCTTGCCAAATAGTATATGAAGGACATGTCTGTAATGGCGTATTGTGGTTATTTTTGTGTTAAGCTAAAAGTAATTGTACAACAACAGTGAGTCTACAGTCTAGAAGTTTGTGCAAAGCCCAAAGTAGAATTAGTTTAATGAGTCTTTAACATATGAAAAAAACCTCACAATTGTACAAGAGAAATAAGGCTTGGTTAATGAATGAAAAGGAAGTGATTATATGATTTGGATGAAATATAAAAGGGTGAACATGCACTTGGTGAAACATCTCTACAACATGAAATTTCATCTTTGCTCTACTGCTTTTCAGCTTTTGCTTTCATTGACTGCAGCAGATTAATAGAGGAGGTGTAAAAAGGCAGATTCTTAAAGAACTTAGTGGAATACCAGTATGCATACGTCGGCATTCGTATGCTTTGTGCTGTGGAAAATTAAATGAACCTCGGCCATCTTCCTGAAGCAGCGATGTTTTTGTTTCTCAATGATTCGTTTAGATTGTACTGAGCTTCTTTCATGCGTCACGCCTCCAGGTGCTCACACAAAAAGCAACTTCACGGATGAATATGCTGCATGAATTGGCAGGAAGACTCACAAATGTACTAAGAGAGGTGATGAACAGAAACGCTCTTTTTAGTGTCAGCAAAACAGAGTCATCAGCAACGTAGAGCTGCACTTATCTGAATCTGAATGAGCCAGAAAATTCTATTAGCAAGTTAGATGGGACACTTCCCATTTTGGGTGTTTTTGTTACTCAAGCCTGGAGTCTGTCCTCCATGGTTCAGAGATGTTCGACATAACTTCCTGGTTTGAATGGTTTTAAAGATCTGTGGAGAATTATTTTCTAACTGACACGTTTCCTGCTTTCCAGTGCAGTAAATTATCATTTGTGGAGGAATGCGGAGGACTGTGGAGTGCGTTTAATGAGTGTGTTGCTTTTTATGCCTGCCTGTGCTTACTGACTCTTGCTCTAAAGTCACAGGTGATTGTTGGCCTTCTCTGGATGTCTCTGGGCTGCTGCCATGTACACACTGAACACAGGTTTACAGGCGCTGGCCCGCACTACGAACAAACAGGTCTCTCGGCTAATCCACTTATACTGATAGGGACGATGGTGTTAGCAGATGTCCATAACACTGCTGTACAGTAGGACGTTTGGAGGAGGGGTTGGGGGGGTCAGCAGCTGCACAGCAGCAGGCTACATGTTTGAGTCCCATAAAACTGGGAATGAAGACTTGAGCGGATTCCAGAGCTGTTATTAAATGACTCCCAATGGTAGTGGTAAAGTAGTTGTTTTCTCCCTATTTCTGTCTCTGCTGAACATCCATGATGTATAATATTGGGAATTTGACTCATAATTCAGTTTAAATAACAATAAGACAGCACAACACTCGTGTAACCATGAGTGTTATTTAAGTAAATGATTTCTGCTCTCAGTGTCTGTTGGTTGGTTTGTCACTTTAGAATGGACGTCCAACAGTAGCTTCAATGAGCTTGAATTGGTTTGACCCTTCACATACAAAAGGCACCATAGATAATGTAAGTATTTCCTTCCTCCTAAAATCATTAAGAAGCAGTTCAGTTTTAGTTGTAAAATGGAAGAGCAGTAAGCTCTAAGCTCCTCCTTCTCTTCATCCTCCTCCTGCCTCCTCTTCCCTCAACTTTCTTGTCCTTGCCGGGCTGAGGTTGCTGGTTTCCACTCACCCTGCAGTTGCAGCCCAGCTGGTAGCGATGGTTGATGCCTTTCTTCTGGGCCAATGACAGGCGCTCCCACCGCTCGTTGAAGTTGCACAGCCCTGTGTAGACCTTGTCATCATACACTCGGCCTGAGAAAAGAATGGAGGGAATTGGTTAACGTGTTGTGTCGGCAATTTCAGAGTTGGGATTTCAATTTTTTAAATTTTGATTTAACTGTCAATACAACATTCCAGCTTATCAGGTAGGGTGGATTGGACTCTAATCTCTTTTGCAGACACAAGTGTAGAAAGATACTGAAAGGCTGATAAAGCAGGTGCTTTTTGAAAGCAAATCCTTGGCATTAAAGGTACAGCTTAAAATAATCACATTTGATAATGGCCTGACGGTCTACAGCGTAGCGGTGCTTTGAGCTAAATCCTGCTGTCTGAAACCTGTTCACAATGACAATTCTAACATGCATATGTTTAGCAGGTATAATGTTTACCATGCTCACCATCTTAGCTTAACGTGTTAGCATGCTAATTGGCGCTAAACACAGACAGCACCTACAGCTGAGTGATAGGAATATCATATTAGTTTGGTACAAATTAGAGGAAAAGCTGAGGGATAACCATAGTTACTACAATTCACCCTAATGGGAACATGAATGTGTGTGACATGTTATGGCAATCCATCCAAAGGTTGATAGTTCAAAACTATCTAAGATAGTTCACTTTGGACCAAAGCAGTGAACCAACATTGCCAACACAGCAGCACTTAATCGAAGTTGGCATCATATTGCTGGTAAGCTCCTTTTAGAAAAAAATATTCTTAATAATTACTTATTCTCGTACCATGACGCCATGAAAAGCACTCATGCTCTTTTGTTATTTGTCTAATTTCAAAATCCACTGAATGTAACGTAAGATAATATAAACATACCACTCATGCAATCCAACTTGTTTATGTATGGTAAGACAATCTCATGCAGTAATCCCATATTAAACCAACACCCCTATTTCTGAATATCCTAAAGGTCAGCAGACGTCTATTTTTAGCGCCGGACCGTTTGCAGCTTACTGACTCTTGAGACAGGTGCACCACGGCAGCCTGCCAGCTCTCAGGAACATCATGATTTGTGACCATATGTCTTCTTCACCGTGTTGTCACCACGCAGGATTTTGACAGCTCACAAATATGTGCTTCTTCGACCCCCCTGAGCCTCCTGCTCTGCCTGCATCTCCACACTGGGATTACTGGAGTCCCTCACAGGCTTATTACATGGTGTTGACTGTGTGACATGCTCCTAAAATACTAATCAGGACCGGCGCACTCAAGGCTTGATCAAAGGAGAGCCAAGCAGGCGTCTCACAAGCCCTGGTGCGTTTAAATTGCCCGTAATGCAGTCTTGATCATATGCAGGACTTTTTATAGATGCCCTGAGAGCAGTGAAAGACGTCAGTGACGTCACTCACACTCGGAAGGGGTAAACATAGCCGTTGTTACCTGGCAACGCCAGCTCATTCACTTGCACTATGGGGTGTAGCTGCAGTATTTACAGGTCGGGACTTAGCGACAGTTATACACGCCAAGCACAGCAGGGTCCAAAGTAAACTGCACCTCAGTTGGAAATATCAACTCATAAAAAGCTTGTGCTAGAAAACGACAGTCACTTCCTGCTAGCTTTTAATTGCAAGTTGTGTGAGAGAGAAAACTGCTTCTGGCCTGAGAAGTTGAGGGAAATGAGGGCCCCTGCTTTGCCTACTTTGCACAGAGGCAAATGGTAGGTTATAAATAGTGGGAAAGTTTGTGTCACAGGACAAATGAAGGAGAGAACCGAGGGAGTGCGTCAGGCTAAACAAAGTCACAATGCTGCTAGCAAGACTTTGAAATGCCTCTAAGTAGGAGCAAGCGTTTATTGGCAACAGTAACCTGATTTCAGCATCTCTCTGGTTAAAATGGATTTTGCTTTTAAGAGATGTGTCCAAGGCTGTAACATAGGGGGAAAATGTTATCAGGGACGAGAAAATAAAATTAGGGACAGTCACGGGATGGAAGGTAGACCTAAACTAAATGTTTTTTAGTAAAACTGCCATTAAACCAAAGCTGTAGATTTGTGACAGAGTGCAGTCTGTCACAAACAGTAAGAAGTTGAACCGCAACAGTGACATCTGAATATACAATGGCTTCCTGCAGTGGTAGTGGGATTTTGCGCATTGTGGGGTTTTAATTATTGAAATAATTTTATTGTAGAAGAACTGTTATTTTATAATTGAGATGGCTTTTGCATAATTCCCTCAAGCTTAATTAAAAGGGACACACCAGATATTTAGTATTTCAGTTCCGTAACGTTGGCGGACTTGGAAAAGACAGAATACAGAAAGAATGGTCAGAATCAGACTTTTTGTACACTGGATCCTACCATTCCCATAATGCAACTTCAAGACTTGACAGGCCTATACAGCTGTTTTTACAGGCTGAGTACTACTTCCTGTGACTAGTAAAGTGATTTAAAACATGTCCCTTTCAGCAATCATCCACATACAAGCATAAAGTAACATTTAAGGGTGTAAATTCCGCTTACCTGTGATCAGGTACTGGTACTTGTTGATGTCAAACTTAACACCGCACAAACTCTCAGAGGCGTCTGTGTAAATGTGCTGCACATGCTGGACTTTTTCAAATCCTTTGTACATCTGCAAGACATGGGAAACAAAACTTGAGTTAAAACCTGAATAGAAAGTTCAATGGCGTACCCCTAACCCTGGCACTACGCACCTGACTTCACCTCCTCAAAAATAATCAGGAATGAATACGTCGGCTTTATCAGATGACATTCCTTAAGGAATGCTTGGCGGCAGAAGGAGTATTAGGCTCTGCCATTAACTAAATCATAGATAACATGATTACATTGTGTAACGTGCTCTGACTTTAATGCTTTGGCAAGGTCACTGCTGAACCGTGGACTTCAGCTCCTTCCATTCAGCTCAGGTATGCAGAGCCATCAGTCAGCGTTTGCCCTTAGAACTGGGGGGATGAGGGTAATTTATTTGTCTGGGAACAACAGGAAATCCCTGTTTAGATGCATCACTCCCAGAAAAGCAGAACAAACTGTTACTTAAGCCTGAAACTGCAGAACTTTGGGAACGCCAAAGGCATTCATCTCATAGGATTTGTTGAAATTTGGAGGGAATTGTATTCTGTTATAGCCTGCAAGGAAAACCACTGTTTACAGTATAAACCAGCAGACTGTAATACAAATAAATAACACAAGAGGTGCAGAGGTCATATCTGATTCCTGAGGATAATCCTTGCAGTGATGATGGGTGTGCTTCACTAACAAGAGGCCACTTAATGCCTTTGTACAAACTGGGACTGAACTGATGTAGCGCATGACTCTGTTGAAATGTTTACACTCAGAGCAAGGAGTTTGGTTGAGCTGTAATGCCAGTAAGCCTGCTAATCCTCCGGCCTGGCTCCTGTCTGAGCAGCAGGCCGATGTCAGCATCTGTCAGAAATATGCAGCGTTATGTAAGAATATAGAGGAAGTGAACAGGCTTTCAGGCTAAGTATCTCAAACTGCTTTTCAGCTATCATACAGCAGCTGAGGGGGCGGAGAGACAGTCTTGTAAGTAAAGAGTTCCTGCCACATCCAGTGTGTGACATTTTATGTGCCTTTGGGCTTTTAAATAGGACATCAAAGAGTATTCGTAAATGAAAAAATAGGCTTGTTTCTTATTTCATTTTAATAACACTGCAGTGGCCTTGTGGTTACCAGCAGAATTAGTCATGTGGGGTCATTGAGCATGACATCTCTAACTGATTCCTGAGAGCAGATCATTACTTGAAGCATGATTGATCAAAAACAGACATCACATGTATTTCAATGAGACTTCTTGAACCTTGACAGAGCACAGTATAAAAGCAGGAGGCTACAGAAGCGAGCTTGTGTCCGGGAGGTCGCCGGTACAATCTCCGAACCGGCAGGATAAATCTGGGTGGGGTTAAGTGGAAAAAGCAGCACTTGCTCCTCCCTCATTAACCACTGAGCTGCCCCTGAGCAAGACCCTTCATTAAGTTATGTCTTGTGAAACTTCAGCAGAGGATTAACACACTCACCTTCATTTGCTTGACCGTGTAGCGCATTGTTCCAAAAGGTCCATCTCTCACGAGCTTCTTGCCCACCACTTTAGCTCGAATCACTGTGAAGAGAAGACACAGAATAATCAGTGACTATGAAATGATCAGACCAAACTGTCACATTCCGCTAACATATAACCTTGAGCTTTCCTCTCCAATCCATCAAATAACACAATGACTCGGCCAGTAGGAGGCATTAGCAAACCCATTATAAATACCAATTCAGGACGAGGTTGGCACCACAGTTAATCCGTTTATCCGATTTTCTGCATTGCTGCTGTTTGCAAAGGGAGGGAAGTGGGAAAAACACTACAGGGACTTTTGAGTTTGATACACAAACTGAAGGAAATGAGTAAGAGGCCTTGTTCATGTATCAAGGCTGCAATCTCACTGCGAGTATTGAAGATTTTTTGGATGACTGCGCATATCTACGATAGGACTTGAAGCAATCACAGGAAACGTCACATCCACTTTTTGTATCTTTAATTTGACTTCTTATTATTCAGAATCAGAATTGGCTGAACGTGACTCCCATCAGCTTTTTGTGAGTTAAAAACACCAGAACACAGTCATCGGGGGTAGCTGGGTATTTAAACAGGTTTCCTGCTATATTGGGATCAGGGTTTGAAAAAGATCTTATCTGTGTGCAGGACCCTCATGTAAACATTGGCAAGGTGAAAATGTTCGGCAGCAACTTTGATTTGTTTGCTTTCACTCATGTAGGAGTAAGGGGGCTTATTGTGGAAGGCCAGGGAGCTGGGAGTGTAGAAATGAGTTATACTTTGAGCCAATGAATAGACTAACCAAAGCTGCGGGCCCTGCTTAAGCGGTCAATCCTCTGATGTTCACCTGCTACCCACACCCGACTGGCCACAGACATAACTAACACTGGCTATGTTTGTTATCTTCTCCCAGTGGCATTTTCTTACACATTCCTCGGGGGCTCACATTCCCCATAAAGGAAAAAAAATTTGAAGCCTTTCTTTGTTTTTTGACTGGAGAAAGAAATGAGGCATGTGGCATCTTCTGTTTAGGTTGTGTTTGTCTAGCTGTCCTACTTCCAGGCGAATGGAAATGGGCATAAAAATAAAACTCAAACAGGAAGCAATTACAGCACGGCCACCCAAAAGTGGTGACCACATATGTATTTTGGACATGAAGACCCCAATATGAACCAAGTGTTTATTTTGAGCCAGTATGGACAAATTTAAAGGAATGTCCAGCAGCTTACCAAAAAAACACAGTGGACTCTACTTGGTTCATTTTAATTTAATTTAATGTTTGAGTGCGAACTACAAAAGGATAATTCTTTTTGATTTGTTTATGACAAAAGGAGAGGTCAGGTGAGTGGCTTTGGAAGGCTGTACTTAGGCAGTTTGGGCTAAAACATGGGCATGTTAAAACACATTCTAATATTAAGCAGGTAATGTTTATCACCATCTTGGTTTAGCATGTTAGCATGCAAACATTAGCTAATTAGCACTTAACACAAATTACAGTTGAGGACTGTATTGGACAAAGTGAAATTTTGACCTGATGAAAGTCAGCTCACCAAAGCTGTACAATAAATACTGTACTTCACTGAAAACCACACCATCATGGTGGCAATAGGTAAAACGTTTTTTTTTTTTTTAAATGGGACACTGGTGAACAAAACATCAATGTAGTTTAGGATTTGGCATCATTGGTTTCGTTTGAATATATCCAAACCAATTCAGTGTTGGTTTTTATTCATATGAACTTAATCCATGCAGCTCAGCAAAATAAGTTTGTAAATATGTTTCAAACTGCATGTGATGTAACACTCAGCTTCTTCAGTAGAATGTATAGGGTTTTTCTTCCCTCCTGCCAGCATTGTTATACTCAATTTCACAGCTTCACCAGAAATCACACAGCCCAGGTAAATGCATGTAATTTCAGACCTTTTGGTATTAATGTACCAACTGCATTAATGTGCCTGCCCTTTCACAATAACTTGCTGCAGAAGCTTTAATCCATCAATCATCAGTCAACTCTTAATATGCACCACAGAATGCTATTGACTCATTGACCTCTGCTAAATGTACCCCAATGCTATTTGACAGACGTTTGCTGCTGCAATTACAGAGGAACTGGGGCACAATTACAGAGGAATGCGCAGATATAACAGGATACTTTTGCTTCTGTTAAATACACTGCTGCCATTATTTTCAAGACACCTCAAAACCAACCCTTGGAAGGAACAAATGTTCGTGTTTTAATAGGCACAGGTTGGCTGATTTGTCTACATTTAGTACATCCAGATAGGACCCCTCTTGTTGGACGGTAGCCACTAATTGGCAAGTGATGGTGCCATCACCCAAAGGAATGTTTGTGAAGGGCCTCAGCTGCTCCAGTGACAGAAGATTTTTGTCATTCCCTGATTGACCCCTTGACCTCCTCTCCATTCAGCAAATATATTTAGGTAAGACCGCTGGGCTGTCTGCTCACATCAAAAAAAAGTCTACATTACCGGTGTTTCTTTAACCCAGTTTCATAATGTCATCTCACATTACCCTGATTAAACTGGAAACTATAGATATACTGTGTAGATAAAAGTTTTCCGTTTATTGTAGCCCCATACCCCTTGGACTTAACTACCTGTACTTTTACATTTGCCCGTACATATTTCCTCATAGCGATGTATATTCACCAATTCCTACTTTCAATTTTTATTGAAGAAAAACTGACACCACTGCCTCTCCTACAGAGGGTGATACTATGATCAAAGTTTGTGGCATCTTGCTGCGTACATTTACATATTAATATAGAAACACTGATTAGTTTTAATCTGTTGTAACTGTTTGATGCTTCACAATACAATTTTTTAGTATGGTGATATAGAAACATTTGTACGTTCCCAGCCCCTACCCCTTGTCAACAAGTCCATTTAGCTATAGCTATCAACCATTAATTTAAAGGTCCAGTGCATATAATTTAGGAGAATCTATTGATGGAAGTGCAATTTATTTATCACAACTTTGTTTCCAGTGGTGTATAAAGACCTTACATAATGAACTACCTTAGAATGAGCCATTTCTATCTACATACACATATGTTGACAGTTTTCAGAGCCTATTTGTTGATTAAATTGATATACGGTACAACCTCATGGAGAAAAAGTCAAAATTAGGTTTTGAGGATTTTTACTACTGAATTTACAATTGCCATTAGAAGTTACACACTGAACCTTTAAGATGTCTGTCCCTTTACATCATTCAACATTTGGAAAAAAAACTCTGTGTGTAGAGTTTGTTTTCCACTTGAAAAGCGTATGCTAGAAAAATTAGGCTACTAGCCTCCACTCAGAAAGTGTAAGCTAGTTAGCCACTTGACCAGTGAGCCAATGGTACTTCTGATTTTGTTTCATGCCATTTCAACACATGCTAATTACAATTTCACCAGCTAGTATCATAAACATAGTTAATTGTACCAGACTGGATAATAAGACTATAAAGCTGAACTCAAATACCAGTGTATATTTTATAATTTTATATAGTTTGTGGTTACTGAGGTTTCCACACAGCAATGGGCTCGCTGTCTGAAAGCACCTTAAAGGTTATGCGCACTGGTGACATAGTTAATAACCCAGAAGTTAATTTAGTCAAGTTGAAATATCTATCTATCTATCTATATCTAATACGTAAAATTGCCTCTTACTTAGCTAAACATGAGGAATAACAGCCTGGTGCCGTGGCGCACAAGTATTCATCTTTTGCAGAGGATCTGACATACATTTTCAAGAGTGGGAGGCTTTTCCTGATAAGAGAGGTAAGGAGGGCCTGACAGAAAAGAAAAAGAGAAGTGAATCCAATTTTCACTCAGTATCTCTGGCCTAAGGCAGGGGATTACACAAGTGTGAATGCAAATGCTAAACCTTAAGGTGAGCATGTAATTTAGTTAAACATCTATTTCAGCCTACGTACAATGTGGCAAGCAAACTGCAGGAATGACAAGAATAAGGTTACTCATCTGTGTGTGTGTGTGTGTGTGTGTGTGTGTGTGTGTGTGTGTGTGTGTGTGTGTGTGTGTGTGTGTGTGTGTGTGTGTGTGTGTGTGTGTGTGTGTGTGTGTGTGTGAGAGAGAGAGAAAGCGAGGCACAGGGTGAGTGACGGTGATTTCAGAATGCAGAAAGTGGTGCAAGTGTGAGGAGGCGAGTGGGAGGATGAGGAATTCTACACACTACCACGCTCAAAAATAAACACTTAAAATGAATCCTCTGAAACACCAGAACATAAACCCTGTATCGTCCACTTACTGGCGGCAGAGGAGTATCAACTGAGATTTTATCAGTGCCTCTGATACTATGGTGGACTGTTTGTGCCACAAAAGGGAAAGTTGTCCACCTGTGTTAATATCACAGAATTTTTAAATTTACCATAGGGTTCAAAAAGCCTATAAACGTGTAGTTGTATAGTGACTATGTAACTTTTGATGAAGCAAAACAGCTACACATTTCTGCCACATTGTCCAAAAAATATTGTTTGACAAAGTGATATTCTTCCAGTTTTCAACACGGCAATACGTTTCTCTTTCACTAAAAGCTCCTATTGATTGAGGCACGGGAATCTCCTGATCTGAGCAACTAGTCATCTAAATTCAAATGTTGTGCAAGCTGACCTCAAAAATGAAAGTTGTGTAAGCTGAGGTCTTTAGTAAGCTTTGCCAATGTATTTAAAATACATTTCTTCACAACAAGCCTATAACTCCAAAGTAGTGAGTATCTTTGAGTGCACTGCAAAGACTGTCACAGCCAACTCCTGACAGTTGGCCTGGCGTTGTCTGTGCATCCTTGCCTGCTTTTCATATCTTTTTATCTTCACCATTCATTTACTCGCCCAGCTTTTTTTGACTGGCTGCCTCTGATCTCTTTTTAGACTTGTTGGCCAGGTAACTGTTGTTTAAATGTTAATATTATTAAATGGAATTCCTATTTGTAGTTTGAGCTCTCCTTGGATTCAGTGACTTGTACTGCTGTGGTATGTAAAAGCCTGACTTTTTACAGGCCAACATAGCCAAAGGTGGCATTCTGATGACAAATACACTGTATTAATTCTCAGTAAAGGTCAAATTACTCTCTACCTACTTTTAAAGTATAAAGTTTGTGGTGCAACTGTCATTGCATGATCATGAGTGTTTGCTGGGCTGATGTCCATCGCCCCTGTGCTGGCCTCCTGTTTAAAACAGTGAACCCCTGAGGGGCTGTGTGGTCACCGCAGAAGGGAGGAGCGGAGTGGAGATTTGATATGCCTGGTGCAGTGGAACGGACATCCCAGGCTTGCACGGAATCCAGAACCTTTGACATCTCATCGTATTTTAGCAGACTTTGGGGGAAACAACGGATATCGAGTCCAAACTTACATAATGCTTCTCATAACAGGAGTCCTGGCTTAGCTCAGGTTATCATTCGTCACCTGTTGATCTGCAGATGAGGGGTGGGGTTGGGGGGTGGCTGACTTAGGGAGTAGTGATTTAACTAAAATAACTCATTAGCAGAAGGTTGCGGATGTAATGGTACCAGGCCATGCATCGATCTGAACCTGCTACGCTGCACTTGTTTGACAAAGCTTGTCTGTGCAACAAAATACCCAAAGCAAAGCGGGATTTTCAATGCCCAACCGAGCATTCACACGCATCACGCTAATCCTCAGCAACTGACCGGGTTCACGGTCAGGCATGTAAAGGTTTGCCCCTGTCACCCGTAGCACTTGGAACTGGCCTTGTTACGCAGCGATATTAAATCTCAGGGTCAAAGTTTACTGTGGGGGCCTCTAATCTTGCTTTTGGAGGTCTTTGGAAAAACAAGCACTGCTCATTCCCCCTTGTGAATGGGCTGCTTTAACCCAGCAGCCTAATAGCAGCCAACTAGTTCTCTGCATAAGAATTCAGCCAGGTCATTGCCTTGTGCCCGGGTATGTTAGCAGGGGAAACTGACAGGACGTCTCTAACCTGACCAGAACAGAGTTAACCCGGACAAACGCACTGTGGTGAATTTCTCACTTATCTGAATGCAAACCACAAGAGTTACATATTATCAGAAAGTGCTTGAATGGCAGCCAAGAAAATTTACCCAAATAACTTTGACTGAACATGCAGTAGAAGTAAATATGACCTAGATTAATAAATGTTACTAGCTGTGACGTCTGTGCTCTACGCCCAACCACTGTTTCAGAAGTGTTTCCCTCAGAGGACCGAGGTATATGGGGGACTGTGAGCATTCAAAGCACACCTCGACCTAAGCCCAGACCTTGAAAATGGGATTTGTGGGGCTCACAACTGATCCGTGAACCCATTGAAGTCAGTCCCACATTCTGGGACACTGACAAGTCACAGCGGTTGCCAACACCATGAGCTATCTGAAGATCTGAAGGACTGTGAAAGGCATTGCACGAGTGTTTGTGGAAGCGGCATTTTCACTCACTCCAACCGGGTCACTTGGCTGAAGACGCTCCCACAGGCCTGGCTGTTCAGGGGTTACCAAAGCGCAAGAGACAGAGTGACCATTTTGGGTCCTTATGTTAAAGCATGTGTCCTAACTTTTATAAAAAGGTGCGGTCTTCAGAAGGCTAGTAGGCTAAACTGGCACCTCCTCCTCTACAGAGGATTCACCAAAGCATCTCTGTGAGCTCCCGCCCACGTCAGAACCAAAAGAAGTGGCTTACGCCTACGAAAAAAATACACCGCTTGTGTCCTCCATTTGTGGGCAAAGAAGCCTTATTTTCTTGGCTCCATTCGGAAGAGCCTTTGGAAAAGGATAACCTTGTAGAGCAGTGATGATGTAATGAGTAAATAGGACACTGCTAATGAAACTGCATTTTTAAAAGGCGTGGTATGCCATTAATGTGAAGTATTTCTTCTTGTTGTGGTGGAATTATTTATAAGTCTAAACCAACAGGGATCTGTTAAAGAAGAGTTATAGGGACAAAAAATCTGATGTATTATAAAGGGTTTATATTTTCACATAGGGTCATATTAAAAGGAATAGTTCAATCTATTGGGTATTTGTTTTGAGTCAGATAAGATTGGTACCACTCTTTTGAAGCTACAACTGGCAGCCAGTTAGCTTAGCTGGAAAGGGGATAGGGGCTAGCCTGGCTCTCTCCAAAGGTAACACAATCCACCTACCAGTACCTCCAAAGCTCACTAGTTAACATTTTGTATCTTGTTTGTTTAATTTGTGCAAAAACCCAAGAAAAGCTAGATTATTTTAGCCTATCTTAGCTCTAGCTTCATATTTACTTTACAGACATTAAATGACAAATTTCTTAATGGGATTGTGTATTTAACATTAAAAAGGTGTTTTTCATTTCATGGTGACATCAGAGCACCAATAAGAGATTTGTATTTGATCGTCATCAGCCTCTACTGGTGAGCAGCAGTAAGTGCAGCATCATTAAAAGTGTAATCTGAGTGTGTATGTGTGTACAGGGGCGTTGCTGCAGAAACTAGGTCTTCCCTTGTAATGTGTTAGTCGACACTTGGCAACACGGCGAACAGGGGCTACACACATGGCTGCAGTGTGTGCGCTCAGTTTAGACTGAGAGATTATTGTTCGACTGTGTGTCAGGGAACGAGCCTCATGATGGCTTTTGGGTCAAATGGTATTGAAGCAAAATATCAGCTGCACTCAGAAAGACTTATCAGCTTCTGCAGTGTGACTGTATGTGTGTGTCATGTGCTGTGTGTGGCTTTAAGTGACAGGTTACGAGTCAAAGAAACTCATGTCAAGAAATCAGGAGCCCTCCTGCCCCATCTCAAACATTTCACCCTCAAAACTGCCTGCAGGGCAGATCAGATAATCCCAGAGTCTTTACCAGAGTTATCTAAGGCAGATCTTAACTGTATACTATTCTTGGGAGTCAGAGAAAGCATAACCACCAGGCAGTAAAACAAGCTATGTAAACACACCTCCTCCCCAGTGTTTGTAAAACCACAGTGCAGAACTATCCAAGTTACAACCTGGTGGCTGAAATACCAGAGTGTGCATATAAACAAGCACAATTTTAAAAAATCTAAGCAGACTGTGGATCCTGTTATCAGCTGCTACCAATTCACACCACACATATTTCAACTGTGAGCCACAAAAAGCATGCCTGTTGCTTGACAGGATAATGAAAAGCACAGCAACGTTAGGGAACCCTTGACTTCTATCGTTAAATTAAATAGTGAAATTAACACCTGACTTTTAGTGGTTATAGTAGTTACTCTTAGGAAATGACACAAACAGAAATAGCAGTGCTGGTGCTAACACTTGAGTGAAAGTAAAAAGTAGGTCCTTAAAACGTTCCCATTGATCTGAAGTTATTATGTGTCCTATATACTTAAAAGAGAGATTTAGCTGAAAATAGGCTTAACCTAATGGCAGGCTGCACTTTAATCTCAACATCTGCTCTCAGTATGGGGGTTAAATGAAAAAAAACGGCAGTAAAAGGGTCGAGAGAAGCCGTTACTTACCTATGTCGGAGTTGCAGAAGGCGTCCTGCGGGTGCGTCAGAGCGCACGAGCAGCCTTCCGTCAGCTGGTTAACCTGCAGGCTGCTGAAGACAAACAGCAGGCTGATCAGGTGCTGGTACACTGACTGCATTTCTTCAAACTTTTTTCCTTTCTGCGGCTGGAATAAAGTGTATGGAGTCCGTCTGGATCTGCTTCGGCTGATGCAGTAGTAGGCAGTGCGTAATGTCCAAGTCTCTGCTCTGGTTGTTGTCGCTGGTGCTTCTCGCTTGGCTTGAGCGTTCTCCCCTGATCCCGGAGAGGCGCACAGCCGTACATATAGCGCGCCGGAGAGACGTTCACGCCCCTCTCCACCTCTGCAGCTCGCGGGCAGAGTGGCCAATCAGCGGCCGGTGATGCCATTAGGAATCTCAGACACGATGACATATTGGAACTTTATCCCGCTTCGTCTTATTTTCCCAGACTGCCACAAGAAAAACAAAAAACGGACAGAGAGAGATTGCACATGTTTCAAAGGTGAACAGACTGGCTAAACCATGTTTATGCATGTCCAAGCTTGGTCCTGTTTTGCTACACAGTGAGAGCTAGACTGAAAATGGTCACGAGAATGGTTTGAGATACAGCAGGTGTAGGAGATGTACAGAGAAATATATTTTAACGTTAGCAGGAAATATAATGCATGAGTTGGAATCTTCCTTTAGTCCCGCACAAATTACAATAATTATGTTATATAAGTGGCCCTGCAATGGACTGGTGACCTGTCCAGGGTGTACCCCGCCTTTCACCCAATGTAAGCTGGGATTTGCTCCAGCCCCCTGCAACCCTGTAGCAGGATAAGCGGTTGACAATGGATTGATGGATGGATGTTATATTATTTCCATAAACTTATCATTAACAATACAGCAACAACAATACATAGATATATATTTAAATGAATATGTAGAGCTGCAAATAACAGTAGCAAAATTTTCATTGGGTAATGAGCAAATTATCTCAAGTCACTTTAATTACATTGACTAATGTGTCAGCGCTGATATATTTGGCCCATGTAAACACGTTTCTTCCCCCCAACTATATAAAAAATAAATACTAAAAACTGGCTGCTTTATTCTTGTTATTTTGTTAAGAGCATTTTCCTTTCGCTCACTTCACTTTCAGTCTCACTTAGTCATCCTGCCCACTCCGTGACGCCCCCTTAATTAGTAATACTTCCAGTATCCAGGTTGAATCCAAGGTGCAGCCAGATTCCTTCAGTCTGCAGCAGTAATCAGAGGCAACCAGATGACTGTTTATCTCTGAACAGTTAGAAATAACATTGAACAAATGGAGGCCCTAGTTTTCTTTGACATTTCTTGGCATTTCAGTGTTACCTGTGGCTGCTAATATGGCCTTGCAGGCAGCACTCACAGCCCCACTTAGTCATATTTCATTCTGAAATGGATTCACTCAAGTGACTTGCAGGGCACGATCAGTCAAATTAGCCAATTAAACCCTCTGTTCTCTTCTTCCTGACCGTGTTCGTGGACCTGAGTGGAGCTGCGTTATCGCTACAGAGGCTTATCTGCAGAGACAGAGGGAGCTATGTTAAGGGTTGACGCTACTCATAGTTATGTAACCAAGACAGAAATAATCAGGTCGGGGAACTCTGACCCGTAATGTGCCTTCATTAACAGTTATCTCAGTTTAAAGAACCTGCATGGCCAGATATGGACTTTATTTTATACTTGGCACTGATAAGCTAGTGCTTCAAATTTCTTTTTAAAAGTGAGTTTAGTACTAAAATAACAGCTGAAAAAGGTGTCTGTTTTTTCCTAAATGAGATATTAGGAAAATTAGGTAACTAATTGGCCACTTAATGAGACTGTTTTGTCCTTGCATTACAAATCGAATGATGAAGTTGAGCTTTCAAAAAAAACCCAAACAGGATATATTGTTTTAGACTAGAATAATACACAGGACATACCACACTGCCATGGACGATTTCACAGTTTCCACTCACCCTTCACCCATGACTCAGAATCAAGAATTCATCATCCACTATGTTTGTCCTTTCACTATTGCCCAGAAAATAAGCCAGTGTTTGTTCAACGGTGCATTCAGGTACAGCACATCAACACATCTCTGGCTTCAGTCTAGTTGATAGGAACAACAGCACATTTATCATCTGTGGAAATTTAACATCACCCACATGGAAGTCGTGTTTTATCAGAGGTACGGTCCCATCGGCAGGTCCAGAACATGTTGGTTGGCTCAACATGGAAACATGTCAGCTGCTTAGCTGTCGTTAAACATTGATAATAGGCGGTCAGGTATTATTTCAGCCTCTGACCTGAAGCCTGAACCAACAGATTTGTGACATTCCTTAGTTAGACATGAGATCGGCATGTGTGACAGGTGGATTTATATTTTGAATGCCCAAATGAGGCGACAAAAACAGAAAGGTGATTCACTTGGGCAAAATTACGTATGACTTCACTTATAGGCCTACTTTAAGAGGTAAAACAGCTTGAATCAGGCCAAGAGAAGGAAACCAACCTAATAAGGGTTTCTGTTACAGTATCAATTGCTTTAAAGGGGCGTCCACCCGCAAACACTAATGATTATTGAAATTAAAGATGAAGAGTTTCACATTGTAGTTTTAGAGAGGGATATTGTGGTTTTGCATGGTACTGATCATCAAGAGTTAGTTTAACATTAGCCCTAGTAACTGCAAACAACACTCCAGAAATCCTGTCCTCACCTTGAAGCTGCACCCTTCAACTCTGAACAAAACCAAGTGATTCCTAAATTTAGGTTTACTCTTGGCTATTGTTAGCAAGCCAGCTAAAGCTGCTTGCACACTTCCCAGACAGCACCCAACTAACACCAACATTCTAAAGTTGGCAGCAGTTGGTTTCAGTCAGGAGCTGCGTATTTCCTGTTTTGGCAGAGGCCACAGGCTGTACAAACCATAGATGTGGTATCCGTGACGTGACCAATATGCTCCGGCCGTCGCCATCTTAGCCATGCCTAACTCCTGGCTAATTAAGCAAAGGGTAATAAGGTAGAGCATCGGTGGAGCCAAATGAAGCCTGGTTGCTGCGGACAACCACCTGTGAACAGCACCCACCTTTCACTCAAAGCAGCCATGCCCTTGATTATGCATAACTTTAAGCCTTAATATAATTTAAACGGATGAGTTATATAAAAATTCATCCCCACACAGTGGGCGTAAACGGGGAAATTAGCTTTAGAGACCAAAACCGTTTTTTGGACCAGGCTGTAAACAAAAGGAAATCACGTTACCATAGCACGTTACTAGGTAATGCATTACTGCCCAACACTTTTAATTAGTGAGCTTTACCAAAGTCCTTATAGCCGCCATCTTGTCAATGTTTCCGTTCAGTTACTAACAAGACCAGGCTCCTATCTGAATGAATGGGGAGAGAGCCAGAACTACACTTTTACCCCTGGGACATAAAAACTAGATGACTGGAATCTAGCAATAAAATCTGAGTAGAATTGCTGAAAAACTTTGACAACTTTGCCCCAAAATAAGGTTTAAAATGCATTTTTCCCAACCGGTTATACTTCTAATACGCATGCACAGTAGACCCCTACCTAAATATGTTTCCCTGTTGGCTGTAAAAAGAAGACAATTGGCTTTCTAGCAGGAGGGGCAGGACATCTTTGGCGTTACAGGCTTTATTGAGGATTCTTAAAGTTGCATGTCTCCTCTATATTGTCTCTGACTTTACTGTATTGGTGCTGGTAGGTGGATTTTCTTGCCTTTGGACAGAGCCAGGCTAGCCTATGCAAAGTCTGTCCAGATGTCCAGTAGCTATAGTTTGGTAGTGGCAGTAAGCAGAAAATAGGCCACAAGCATTTGATTTTTGCCACAATTGATTGTTGATTGTTGGTTCCATGTTTAGTCCTTTAGGAGTCTGTCTGTGATAAAAAGCTATTTATGAAATTGCACCCCCTTCCTCGCACAATTCAGTCTGTTTGTACTCTATTCTGGACAGAAAGCAACAAGTTCAACCTCGTCCACAGCTTTCTGTCAACAGGCCTTCTTGAAAATGTAGAATGTCGCAAACCGGAGAAGACATTAAGGAGGCAAGTTGATGGAAAGTGGCTTAAAAATAAAGGCAATCTAAAGTGCAGCATTTCATCACAAAATATTTCTTTGAATGTAGCAAAGTATCAAGAAATTACAAGTATATGAGGGTGAGTTTTCCTTTAAGAATGAACAGTTGAATAGGGAGAGCTGCTCACCATATGTGTGTGGGATCAATGTGTCCTGTAGGCTTGCAGCTGTCCTTACAGGATAGTTTAGACCACAACAGGATAGACGAAGCCTTCTTCTGTGTCTTAGCCCAACAACAAGGTCACTCTGTTTGAATATTATAGCAAAATCGTGGGCGACTAATATGCAAAACTGCATGCTCTACTTTAACTTTAAAATCAGAAATGGGACAAGATAAAACAGAAGACACACATAACCTGAATATTCTGGTTATGTGTGTCTCTCACAGCTTGTAACTATGACTTGAGCCTCTGGAAATGATGTTGCCAAACTAGGCCAACATACTGTAAGCATAAAGCAAAGTGCATTTTATGTGAAAAAGTCCAATAATAGGAAAAGGCCCGGCTGTGGGTGGGGGGGTGGGGGGGGGGGGGCAAACAGCATTGTGTAGTGGAGGTCTTTAAGACCTGCGTGGTTCTGAGTTGACAAAAGAGAACAGAGCGGTGACTCAGAGGAAATACCTTTCATCCGACTGACAAGCCGCTAAAGAGACACAGGAAGAGGCGAAACTTGAAAAGATAGTATCGCCGGGAGCGACGGTCACCGAGGGACAGTGTCCAGCCCTGACTCACTCAGCACTGTTGCACAGCCCACATGCCATTCCAGTTAAGTGGGACAGACAGCACGACCCCTGCTCTGCAGCTCTGTGCTGCGAGGAGGACGGGTAGTGGAAGTCGTGTCACAGGAAGAAAACAGTAATTGGATGTCTCCTAGTTGCAAAGAGTGCTGACCTCAGTTCTCAGGTCTTGAGGAGGATTTGGGAACTTGTGGTTTGGCAATAGATCTTGATCCAACTTCTTGGGTGGCTGATTGGAAAGAGAGGAAACACCTGTAGTCCACTGAATGTAATACTGAGTGTGGCTATAAATATCTGACAAGTTGCTGTTTAATGAGATTATGGGTAGGATCATGGCCGCAGCTCGTTATGAGGTCACTGAGGTCTGGACCTCTGTAAATGTGTAGCCTAACAATAAAAACAATTCTAAATAAAAACCACTGATAACACTTTCAACTTAAAAGAAGGCTTTAGGACCATGTGGACGCAGCTGATTACAGAGAAAAATGCCATACAGACTACAACAAAATATGCTAGATTTCTTTTTTTTTTAAAAGAAAAAAAAAGAAAGAAACAAGAGGAAACCAGAGAAAAATGTGTCCACGAGGACAGAGAGAAAAACAGAGAGGAGGAGAAGATAGAGGAGTAGGAAAGACAGAACAATTGAGAAATTTTTTTGGTGTAAATTATCATAAGCTCTATTAAAAGAATCAAAAATCTGGACTTCACTAAATTTATAAACCCTGGCTATGGTCCTGGGTAGGATGGTGATGTTACATATGATGGGTATAGTATTTTCCCGAAGTATTTTAATAAGATTAAATCTAATCATATTGAACTGTTTTATCATAGTTCAGCATATTAACAATATCAGCATATGAACAATAAAGCTACAAAAGAACAAATAACAGTCAACTCATAAACACTCCACTATGTTCACTAGCTTCTAACATTGTCTGTTGGCTGTTTGGATTTATCAGAGCTGCCTGATGCTAACATGAAAGCTGCCATAAGTGCAACTTTATTGTAGTTTCGCATTTATGTTCACACAGGCAGGCTTTTCTTCACTGGTGAATGCTAAATTCAACTCGATTCGACCATATAATCAAAATTTAAACACTGAAAACACTAGCATTGGTGGTGATGAACTGCTACCCTGCTTACCTAACACACCAATGGACTAGTAGCAGGACATGCGAGACTGTTTCTGGGAAAGTAGCACAAACTAAGAAACACCCAGTGAAGACAGAAGAAAGAAAGCAAGTGCTGTCAGAATTACTTTGATTTGGAGTGGCATGACATTAGATACCCTTAGCTATTATTGTTGCTTTTATCTGAACAACGCAGGCTGAATTGTTGGAAATGAGCTCAAGGCTCAGTATCTGAGACCTGGCAGCACAGTGAGATATTGGTTGGTTGAGCGGCGTTCTCCTATCTACTCTCCCAGCTGAATAGGAAGTGATATCAAGGCCTGACGACGCTTTTGTTAGCCGTTTAGTCCGTCCACTCCACTGAACATTTCAACAGATGCTCACCGTTTTCCAACTCCAGCTCATCTGTCATGTGATGGGGAGTGAAGACATCAGAGAGGGAAACACAAATATGGCCCTGACCCATGATACCACTCACAATGGGACTCCCCCTGCAATAAAATATGATGAACGGTCAGTAACTTCCTACTCAGGCGGGCCAAATGCAACCACAGCGCTCGCTGCTCAGACGCAGGGTCCCCTGTTGTATTCTACTGTACATATTTGGTGCGTGTGCGGTCAGGAAACCCCACAAAATGACTACGTTGTAGTACGACATGAGACACCAGGCCTAACCATAAACACGGACATATGACAGCATGGAAATAGCTTTGAGGAATTCCTTAACGTTGAGGGAATGCCTAAACTGGGCTCGATGCTGAGCACAGTAAAAACTAAATGGCTTTAGTCTTATAATGCTTTTATCATTCTCTCCCAAACTAGGTCATCTTAACCATAACCTGTGACATTTTCATATAAATAAAATATGAGCAATTACACCCATTCTTTGGGAGGCAAAAGTGACAATGATGACATGTTTGTGCTCTTCATTCATAAGTTTTGTCGGGTGCATGAAGCCAAAGCGAACTTCCAGTTCTTCAATTCGCAATTTAAAGGACTTGAAACATGGATATTAGCAAAGGATTTCATGACCATATATAATGTGAGAGGTGTCACTCATAGTGACAGCCCACCAGAGAATTATCACCTGACTCTGCACTTCTTATGGAGCAATTTAGCGTTTTTCTGCTCATTGTTTTGGTTTTACGCCGCAATTTTACTGTTTTGGTTCACCATCAGCGTTCTCATCAACCTCTTTTTCATCAGAGAAGGTAGCTTTTTAAAGTGAGAAGGTTATGACAAACCAGCTGTACACCGGCTGCCTAGCACCAAAATGGCTGACAGATGAAGTTAGAAACTGGCTGGTGAATACAGACACCTCCTCCGCTCCAGCTAGCACAAGAAACCCGTGTACCACTGTACTCGTCACTCATACCTCATCAGCGGGAACACCAAAGGACTTCACATTATTTGTTCCACTGTATGATTGACAGGTGTTCACTGGGAATGAGGTAGAAGTAGTGATGGGCTCTTGAAAGATTGAAACTGAAAGCAAAACCTGTTTCTGAGAAAAACACTGTTTTGAGAAAGGAGTACAAACTGACAAGTGTGTTTACCCATACTGATCCTCTATAAACCGGGTTATTCCTTGTTAGTATCGTAGTGTGCTCTATTAATTTGCCTCAAGTGGATTTCATTTGGGAGACACAGTAAATCATACCAGTGTTTCCTCTGTTCAGAAAACAGTAAAAAGCCTGTGTTTCCCAGAAACATGAGCTGTGGGCCGAAGGAGTGTGTGGGAGGAGGAGAGAGAAAGTTAATTTAGGGAAGATGGTCGAGGGAGAACCAGTGAGTCAACAGCAGGTCAGAGGTCAAGGGTGTTAACAGTGTCCACATGCTGACGTCACACCGGGTGGCAGCTTCAGATTTAGAAATTACATCACACTGTCAGGATAACCCTATCAGTTTCACATGTACAGTTTTATTGCAAAACAATTTGAGAGCTTATCTACCTATTTTTTTTGGCAGGAAACTGAGGCAATTACTAAATTACTGTTTTAGGACTTAGTCATCTGACCTTTGCTTGAAGAAGAGCTATTATTTTTAGAAGTGTCTCTGTGGGAAGGGGAAAACGCCACAGAAAGGACTGCTTATCATTAAACATTCGAACAAAAGACAGAAGAATCCTGTGAGACCTTTGGATCAGCACTTAATTCAAACAATATTTTCACACAATATTTTACACAGCTAATTGAGAAGAGTTTATTTTTTGGTGTTAGTGAAGTTTGAGTAAATAAAGAGTTAATTCTACATTTGATAGAGCGAAGTGTCACTGAATCAAACCTGTTAAGTGTAGTTGCATAAATATTAACTCTGAACTTCTTACTCTTAACTCTGATCCTGGCTTTTACACTTGAAGTGTGAATGTCACATCGCCCCCACTGCATAGGCCTACACACGCTTCACGGCTGAAGCCAGTAGAGGCTTCATGAGAGCACTCCACTGACTGCTGGGAAACTAGGGACTGTGCTCTTGACCTGGATCTAAACTTAAACACTGTTTGATAAGTAAATGAAGTAGTACCTGTCAATGTTATATTTCATATTAATATTGCTCTACTGGCACCTGGTTGTTTTGCAATGGTGAGCCACCGTAACTCAAAGCGGTCATGTCACCACACTGTTTGTAACCACCCTCATCAGTTGCTCAGATAAGAAACGATTTGCGCTGCGCTGGTTACTGTGTTCAGCGTCAAAGCTCAACTAACTTGAACTCTGGCCGCATGTTGCTCAATACTGCAACCAAACGCAGTGCAAGCTATTGGAAATAATGGGTTTCATAGTGCAGCGGTTCTGATGACGTGATGTGTCTGAAAGGCCCATAGTACCTTTATTTTGCAAACTTTATATTCCAAATATTTGATTTAGGAATATGGGAGAGCAATATTTATCTTTAAAATGTTATGGGGCTAACTTATTTAACCAATGAGCCTCTCAGAGAGTTAATGTCTAACATTACAGAAAAGTGTTAAAAACTCACACTAGTTGGTGCTAAGAAATTTTAAATTTTAACTCCAAAAAGAGTAAAAAATTACACTAAAGTAGTGTTGAGGTACCAACACTCCTAAAAAGAATAAATGTAACTCTCTGTGGTGTGGACCCATATAGACACTTTAAAAGTATTGAAATCACTCTGACAGTCTTCATTAGCGTATCCTGATTTTACTGTGTATTAAAGCTCTTCAGAGTACATTCACTGTGGTCAACCAGTCTGGTTGCACTGTGTAATGATGTATTATTTTCTACTCATTGTACTGTAGACAGACATAGGCCACTTTGTCTCTTCAGCAATGGATGTGGATGTTATATATGCAATCATTACTGTGTCCACTCATGGTCCTTCACCACCCCTAAGACCCTGAGATGGTTAAAGGTTAAAGGAAATAAAATACACCAGTTTCAATGGAAAGAGCCTTCATACTTTGCCAATATTTGTTTTAAGCTCTGACAAATTGTTGTTGGTAGTTTTCCCTTTAAAAGCTTTATGGAGTGGTGTGGTGAGTTGGATGGCTCAGTGTTTCTGTGGGTAGTGATAAACCTACCCCTGGCTGAGACCAGAGGGTGTGGGCCGTGTTGACCATGATTTGCTGGACAAACGTTTCTTTTTATGACTGGAATCCCCCATTAACCAGACAGGAGACTCAGCACAAACATTTATGCTCAGCATGGAAACACAGTCACATAACGCAATTATTTTTCTAGCTGTTACGAAAATTCATAACGGTATTTAGATAACTCACAATAACAGCGTCTTTGTTAAACCTGAGGAGGGGATCTCATTTCCATTATCCGATTCATATCACAAACACTCGGCCTGTTGTGTTTGTTCCTTTGTTTCATCTGGAATTGCTCATTTCATTTAGACACAGGTACCTTTGTTTAACTAATGCAAACGTCCCCAAATTGTTTTCTATCACAATCCCTTCTGTGTTTGGTGTAATGTAGTGGTTATTTCATGTCAACATTTCTGTAGAGCAATGGTTCCCAACCTGAGGATCGGGACCCCCAAAAGGGGTCACAAGATGAATCCAATCATGCTACACAGATTACATTTGTTTTTTAAAATATTTTAATAAATGGCTGCTTTTGACTTGCTTGTCAACAAATTTTGTAATTGCTAGCCTACAGTTTGTACCGATATTCAAAAAGGTCAAAAGTTTCCATTAGTGCTCATAACTAACTCCTAAATCATGAGGGATAGAAGGAGAAATGGCATGTATAAGTCCAAGACAATTTCTATGCATAAAAAAAGATGAATTAAAAATAAATAAAGTAAGGGCGTGCCTTACTAAAGATTTACATAGTCAAGCTCTGTCTCTTCCCCTCTTCAACCCCACCCACTACGCCCACACATGCACACTGACACTCGTTAGTGTTACAATTTTGATTTTATTCATGCACGTTAAAAATATTTATTAAAAGTTTCTTTCTTTTCATATTTTTATTTACAGCATTATATATTGATATTTATGTCATAATAGGCTATACATTAATTTGTTGGGAGAAAATCGGTAGTTCTATGTAAAATAAGACATTGAGCACCCCCATATAACCAAAAAGGTATGATCCTAGTTTCACAACGCCTCTGCCAAGATTCCACTGTCAGATTGGCTCCGCCTTTTGAAGCATCAAATCTTTGACTATTCGGGGTCACCTCTCAAATAAACATTTACAAATTGCTATGAACGTTATTAAATCTTGTTTTCCAAAATTCCATACCATTTTCTGGTAATTGCCTCATAATTAGCACATCCACAAGCAACCCTGCAAATCTCGATTGTATTTCAACAATCAATTGCACCACAGTAACATGATACATTTAAATAAACATAACTCTGCGGTTCTTAGTCTGTTTCTCTTTAAATTTTTAAGTCATCCTCAAATTAGTTATCCAAAAAACGCTCCCATCAGCTAATCAGCACGATTATCACCATGTGTATTTAGATTTCAATCCAGAGGGGGATGATAAATTCCTTTTACATCTTTTGTTATTAAAATATATTTAGAGGCTTGTACAGCCTGATTGCTTTCTAATTATTGATGATAACTACGTGCATCACAGCCATTGCTTTAATATTGCTGTAGTGTATTACAGAGTACCACCCATTCCTGCTGCTTGCACAGCTGGTATAAATATAGACTAGATTTGCCACATCCAGCTGTTCCAAAACATCTGCCTCCTTGATGTTTCTCCTCTCTCCTCCCTGTGTACCGGCTCCTAATTGAAAACAGTGGTGTTGCTGACATTTGGGCTGAGCCGTGGTATGCACTCTGTAGAAGTGCGCCTTTCCTTCCTCTGCTGTCAGAAATGTTGCTGACGCCTCATGTATCCTTTCACTCACTGTGCCTTATCACCAATAGAGAGCAGGAAACATGTCTTAATATGCCCTAAAGTCGTGTTTTTTGGCTTACTGGCATCATTAAAAGTATGCTGAATTAGTTCCTGTTTGCCATGTACCCATAGATGCACAGACAACTACCACTGAATAACTTTAATACGGAAGGAAACTTAAAAACAGCTGATTCTCCGGCATGGTCTGGAGTTAAAAGGACATATTTTTTTCTGTGATTTCTAAGCCAATTTATGGATGTGTCTGTGCTTTAAGGTGTGACTAAGTGATGACTCAGAGGAAGAGGCTGATTTTCTAAGCAAATTCTTACAATCTGTTGCTAAGGGTTTTAAAGTATCTCTATACGTCCATTCTTTCCATCGCAGTGTTTTTGCCTCATGTGACTTATCTCTGTTCATATCCCCCCCTTTAACCCACTCACACTTTGAAAACCTCAGGTCTAAACATAAACTTGTAACCCCAATTAGATATCCATAGCTGTGGTTTTGGCTTTCAAAATATATACACTCTGGAGAGAATGAATTATTTCAACCCCTGGGCCTGGGTTTACAGGTGAAGTAAATTGAATGGGTTCATTGTTGAAACATTTGAACAGTTTAACTTCCCACTCTGCCTACTTTTGAAAATAACTTGATACTAACTTTGTGGGATTTAATTGATGCTTTGGCGAGCTGTAATTTTCTTGACAACGTTGCATGAAACTGTGGTAAACCACTGAGTAAAGCCCAGTGTAATGGTAGTTAAAGCAACACTCCATCCGCGCCATCAAATTCAGACTCTTACATCTGCTTAGTATCCTGAATGAAGCTGCATGTGTAGAGCATCCAGTTCCTTTATTTCATGTATTTTCTGTGGAAATAGGATATTGGGGTGGTACATACAGGAAGGAAATATTCAAGCAAAGTCTGCGTAGATGTTTTCTTGGAAACCACGTGGTGACAGAAAAGCGACTGAATTGTTGTACGGCAGCTGAATGGCTTTCATGCAGGAAAAGAACTGCCAGCAAACTGTGACCTTGACTTCTGACCTCCCAGTGTGGGAATATGTGTGTAGAATTATCAGAAAAAATACATGTGACCTTATCAAGTCAACTTCCTGCCTGTCTTCATACACTTTTATTGGTAACTTTGCTCACAAGTTTGGATCTGTGATTGTTTTCTTCAGCATCACTAAGCTGAAAGGACTGAGTGAATGATTCCATTCAGTCCTTGGATCATGGGACAGGGAATCTGAAACTGCACATAGTCACCTTATTTTTGCTCAGCCTTTCCGAGACCTAATACTGCAGGAGCCCTTGGAAAATGGGAAAGAAACATAATTTTTCCTTCAAGACTCAGGAATGTGGCACAGCGTTGATGGGTTTTGCAGGATTGGCTCGCCCGAGGCCCGTCTGTCCTTCTGAAGCAGGAATGTAGGTTAGTGAATTGATTAGCGATAATAAGGCCTGTCCAGGTCCCCATTACAGCACGACCACAGAGAAGCTGGACTGAAATAGCTCTGCTTTAGTACAGTCTGGACATGTACTTAACACTGACTTTCAAACAAATCTATGTTTATTTAAAATTAATAGACTGGACTCATGTAGTGGCTCTGTTCTGTTATTAAATGATATTGGTTAACCATCTGTAATATTAGCCACCTGTGAGATCACTGACATATTACAAGCAACTCTCTCATAATATTCTTGAAGACAGCATAAAGGGGGATTTATAGTTGTGTGTTCGGGTGTAGCTTAGGAGCCTACACCCATAGCCTCCATAGCTACGTTACAAGCTACAGGCTACAGCTAGGAAGCTGAAGATATGAAACTATGTGAACATGTAGACTACTCAACAGCATTCTCCAGTGAGTAGTGTTACGTCCTAAGGTCTAGGGATATCCAGGATATAACATAAATGTGTGGCTTCCCATTACCAAGCAATGCCAAATAGGGATATGACTTCATATACAGTCCAGTGTTTTCCATTTTCCCAGTCCAGTGGGTCCGGCCATAGTCTCATAATGAAACTTCTTATAATAACATAAAAGGTCTCTAACGTTGTTTTGCGCCATTGCTTTAGCAAAGGATCTGTCAAACGCACTAATCTGGCTTTGTGCCCTCATCAAACCACAAAAGACTGAGATTGAATTAAATAAGTATAATAAGAAGGCCTATAAATAAGATATTAAATCAGTATATTTTTTAGGAGGTTAAGAAAGTAACTAACTTTTACTCTAGTAAATTTTAAGTGAGCTACTTTTTACTTTTACTTGAGTAGATTTTTATAACGGTAACTTTACTTGTACTTAAGTAAAAATTCATCAATGTAACAGTACTTTTGCTTAAGTACAGTATTTTAGTACTCTTTCCACCTCTGGTTTGCAGGTATTTGGTCATTAACCAAAGTACTGAAAGGCCAATGGATCACCAAAGGAGGAGGATATCTTTATTAACACCAAGGGGCGAGCTTGTCACTAGGCGAGCATTGTGACACGTGTTACAAAGCGACGCCGATAGATTGCGTAGAGTAGAGGCTGGACTACAATTGAGCTGTTTTCAGACAGTTCAGGAGGAATGTTTTTTGTGTTAAAAGGTTACCTCTCTTTGCAGTGGACTTTGGGCTTTTTCAAAAAAAGATATATACCACAATAAGGGAAGAGGGAAAAGCCAAAAAGCGTAATATAACCTGTTTAAAGTTGCTGACATATTTTGGTCTGGACAGAAGAGGTCAGGGCTGACCCACTGACAGACATTGCTAGCCTCACTAAAAAATAATAATGACTAAATGATATGCACATGAAAGACACGACCTGGGCACAACATCAAACACTGACCTAATATGTAATATTTGGGCAGCATATTAAGGTTTTTGGCAGTACACACTGCTATTTATTGATTTCGGTTTTGATTTAATAAGTAGATAACCAGCATTTGGTCTTGAATGAGACCTCCAGCTTGAGACAGCCTGTCATGGCAACATCCTCAAAGCCATCGACTTTAGTGACACCTGTAGTGATATCAAGCAACTTTTGCTTTGGTGATTTGACACTGACTCAACTTTTAATCGAAAACATACTCTTTACAGATGGTAGCTCCACTCTAAATCTAAATTATTTACAAACAATTTGGTTCGGTTTCATTTTCCCAGAATGCAAAGACCCTTTCATTAGTGTTAAAAGCATGTCACAAAGCAGGACATAAAGTTTTGGCTTTGACTTTGTATGGTCTTTATGGTATGGTAACAATGTTTGTATGGCTTGAGTAAAGTCGCAGTTGTCTTCTGTAAAGATAAAGCGTAACACTGTACTCTGCATTTCTTCCTCTCACTATCACTTAGCAAGTTTTGATGATAAAGCAGGTGGCTTGACCACCAGAAGACGCCTCCTATCAGCTCCGTCACTTCTCCATCGGGACCTCAGTGTTGTCAGGGAGCGTCTGTCCTGGAAACTTCCGTCCTTAGGAATAAGTTGTGTTTTCCAGACAGCTGTCATGGAAATACCCCGGGACCCTAATGGAAGCCAGATGAGCTTAGACCACAACAACAATAATTACTACCTGTATACACTTTATCCCAACGGGCATCTACTGTTAGCTACAGTTTTGGGCAGATGATAGTCTAATGGGGTTACCATGACAACTTTTAAATTTCTGTTATGGGTGAATATCCAGGAACTACTTTAGGCTATGTGTCACGCTTACGTCACTGCAGGATCTCACTGAGTTTGGAAACGTGTAGAAAATGTTTTCAAAGGTTTACACTCTAAATAATTTAGCCTGCTGCTGTTTTGTTCACTTGAAACTAATTTCAGGTAATCTTATTTACAAATTACATTTTGTATCTGTACATTTGGAATTTTTTTATTTGAAAAATAGTAGTAAAACACCACAAACAAGACAACACTAATTATGATGGGTCAGAAAAGGGCTTCATGTTCACATGAAAAGTAAAGACACACTCACTGGCCACTTAATTAGAAGGCACAAACTTTTGCCATCAGAACTGCTTTAATTCTCTGTGGCATACTTGCAGCAAGGTGTTGGAAACGCCCTTCAGAGACGTTGGTCCATACTGACAAGATAGCATCAGGCAGCTGCTGCAGATTTGTCACCACATCACAAAGGTGCTCTATTGGATTGAGATCTGGTGACTGTGGAGGCCATTGGAGTACAGTGAACTCATTGACATGTTTAAGACACCAGTTTGAGATGATTTGATCTTTGTGACATACTTTCATGTTTTTTACCCCAAATTCTGACCCTATCATATGAATGTTGCAGCTGAAATCGAGACTCAGACCAGCACATTTTTCCAATCTTCTATTGTCCGATTTTGGTGAGCCTGTGCGAATTGTAGCCTCCGTTCCCTGTTCTTAGCGGACACGAGTGTGTGGTCTTCTGCTGCTGTAGCCCATATGCTTCAAGGTTCGAGGTGTTGTGCCGCTCACTGGATATTTTCTCTTTTTTTAACCCTAACCCTTTTTTGGTGGAAGAGGCAAAAACAAAATTATTGATTTTTTGAAGCTGTAAAATTGCCTCCAATCACAGCTTACGGATAACAATAACTGGTGTCTGTGACTGTTATACAGTTACCCTCCCTTGATTCTCCAGTTTTATTGCTCTATATAAGTGTAGACAGCTGAAATCCTACACCGCTGCTGGTTAATGTGTTCAAAAGGCTCATCTGCACTTCGTACTGAGCTGTTGTACCCATCATCAAAGTTTAAAGTATGTCTTCCCAAGGATTTTTGTTGTAATAAATGTTTAACTGACACCTATCCAATTTGTATTGGTTCAATGTAAAAGGTTAAGCCTCTGCCTTCATTTAATCCACTCAAACGTTTTCATGGAGCACTTTCAAAGAGAGCTGAATCCATTCCTGTCAGGTGTATGAATTCAGTCAGTAGCTTAGCTGGGACTTGCATGATAAACATTTATTGGTCTCTTGAGGCCCACTTAATCCGCAGGCAGGGTTTGATGTGGGCAGGCAGTCTTTGGTCCCACTGCGGTCAGACTCTTGAAAGGGATTCTGGGTCGGGGTCCCCTGCTCACGTCGTCTGCCCAAACCATTACGCCTCATGTCTTCCCCTTGATGTGGCAGGTTTAAATGGCCCTAATAAAAATTAAGGAGATCATAAATGCAGGATGGATGCGCCATGTGTTTTGTTGGATAATGCATGTGCCCTGAAAGAATAATCCAAGTCCTTCTGCTCAGCCACTGAAGCACTCTACATGCTTTTCATTGGAGAAGTTGTGTGTGACCCATTTTTACTTGGTTTTGTGTTCAATACTTAACTGGAGTTTTATATTACTTTACTTTACTGTATGAAATAAACTGAAAATAAATATAGTTTTTATTGGCCCGTTTAGCACAACTTTTCTCTAACCTAAGGGTCTAATAGGGTCTACTTTTGAAATACACAGACAAGTATCATGGTTTTCCCTCCCTGTTCATGACAGCGTGAGTGTATTTAAGTCCCTGACAGATGTCGTAATTTAATGTTGCACAGAAGAAGTTAGTTTGGTCAGTGTTCTTGCGATTCCCACTGGTTTCCTAACGCAGTTGTAGCGTCACAGTTCTTCTAGATGCACCAATTATTATTTTATATGAACAATGGATCAAATGACTATGTGTATTGTGAGAAGGGTCTTTGTTTCAGTTTTATAGCCCACAAAGTTAATAATAAACCCACTGCACTGCCAGCCCAGCACCAAGAAACAGAAAAAGTAAGCGACCAGCTGCTGAACATAGTGGAGCATTTAACCGCTAAAGAGCCAGATATTACAATTAATAGTTGGTAGAGACCACAGAGCTAAAAGGAGAGGGAATACTGGATTTACAAATACCAGGTAGCCAGACACATGACTCCATTGGAATGCCAATGTTGCTTCATGTCTGCCGGATGTGGAAAAAGGCAAGTGTTTGCAAACATGTTTGCCGTAACAACTGTATACAGTGAAAATATCCAAAGCTGCGGTAATTGGGGGTTCTCTATAAATGCCACTTTTAAGCCATAATTATCTTACCTAAAGTTGTTGGGATTGGAGTTGATTAACATTTATAGCCACAAGCCGAATATTCCCATAATGCATAGATTTGACAGTAAAACCGCTTCATATCTATGTTAAACTTCCAACTTAATGTTAAATCTCTTTCCAAATCAAAGTTTGAATCAAGGTGTGACTCCACTTTATTGTGGTAGAGGTTTGAGACAGAGATGACCTTGGAATCACTAGCCGAACAAACTCTCCATAAAGTCCATTTAGTAGCTTCTTTGGGGCTTTTAGACGAATCGCCCATTCTTCCTCAGCAGAAGGACTTTGTCCACTTGCCATGGAAATACCTTAAAGACCTAACTGCACAGGAAGATCATGATCAAGGTCAAGGTAGCTTTATTGTCTCCCGTAAGAGAAGACAACCGCTGCATCAGACTGGTGTTACATAATTAAAAACCCATGAAATGCTCAAAAAACTCCAGAACAGCTACTAAATGGAACTTGTGGTCATTTGTGGTAATTTGGGAGCTTGTTGTTTTGGTTGTGATTGGTGCTAATATGAGACAGAGGTAAAAGAATCAAACCGTGTTTGGGCCTGTTCATATGTCAGTAATGGTACAATCCTTCTATTGTCTTGCCCTTATGTTTTAACTGTGCACAGTGGGATCTGGAAAGTTCCACTCCACCATATGAAAGTGTTGGAATGTCACATGGAGGTGTTTTTGAAGTTAGGGAAGCATGATTCACCTCAGATGCGGACCTGTGCGACAATCCTATGTGACTCACTTACAACAAGCTTTGCATATCCAGCCAGAGGGAAGGGATGCGTGTGGGAGTGGATGGGCTTCCCTGAAGTATTTCCATCATGTGCCAGGCTTGGTCGTCTGGCACATTTACTGTAAATGAAGGAGCCTGTGTGTTACGAAATAAAAGCTAGACTGGTGAAATCACCCACCATGTAATTAGCTTTTTTAGCATATGACTTCTTAACGTCTTTACCACATAGGGTCTTTTTATAGATGTGTGCTGGGAACAAAAGGCCGGGTGGTGCGCATGAAGCTGGGATTAAACAGAAAGCTGAAGTTTTACACCATAATGAGAGCTCACGGGTGCTATTGGCCACCACTGCTTTTTTACAGATGGAAACTTGTTGTGTCGAACAATCTCATAAAGAATATCAATCACTGTAAATTAAAGAATCTTCCCATAAAATAGCCTATGTCTGAAGAAAAGGTTCCACGGTTAACACCATTGACTCTGTTCTATCTAATGATAATAGGAATGTATATTATATTATAGCTGGACGCTCCAACAGAGAAATATGCAAGGTAAAGGATCAGAAGTTATTGAAATTGCAGTTTCCAGATAAAAGTCACTGAAGTTTTACCAAAAAAAAGGTTTTAAATGAATATACAAAACCAAGGCAAGAGACATAAAATGTAAAAAGAAACGTAATTCAAAAGTCAAAATTATAATCATCTTGCATATTTACAGACTGATCACATAATCACACCAGCATTTAAAAAGGAAATGTTTTAGGTATTGCTAGCTCGTTGTAGCCTCCTCTGTTGTAGTATAAATATATGTACCATGTAGGAGAAATGGTTTTAAGAAACTTTTTAGACATGAGTCGAAGGTACCTGATGGACCTGCAGACAGTCTGGCTGCCGGTGTAAATGTTTTTGAGCTGAGGCAGTCTT
The DNA here is from genome assembly GCA_024633595.2 of Lepomis macrochirus. Taxonomy (NCBI): domain Eukaryota; kingdom Metazoa; phylum Chordata; class Actinopteri; order Centrarchiformes; family Centrarchidae; genus Lepomis; species Lepomis macrochirus. Next base: position 6,991,402 of record JALXJV020000024.1, on the reverse strand, counting down.
ATGTTTAGTCTCCTCCGTGGTCTTGTAATATCAGTGACAGTGCATTTTTTGTTTCCTGTGAGTCCATCAGAAAACAACAGTGCATGGCTGTCTTGTGATGCTCCGGTTTCATCAGGGGCAAAGGATGTGGTCGTCTCTCCCCTACATGTTCAGCGTCTGCCGTCATTGCCACACTGATGGGAATGACTGGAAGGAACGGGTCCAGACAGAGTGGGTGGCTACAGCCCCTTCCACCCAAAACACTCTCTCCAGCAGAAAAACAGACGTCCACACTGTGCTACTGTTGTGCTCCTCTCGGATACGTGCTGAACCTCAGGCATCTCATCATTGATACACACGTAACTGCTGTAGAAGTTTTGCCCTTCTGACTGGCCTCAAATAGCCTGTTTATGTTTGTGAAACACAGGTAATTGTAAGAATATAGCCAAAATCGTATGGACATTTACAGTAGCAGCTAAAGTCTGACAAATTGTATCAAATTATGCCACTTTAGGCAACATTTGTTGGGGCTGAAGACTATAAGTTTAAACATGAAACATGTGGAATGTGGAATCTTATTTTGACAGTTATGCTTTACATCTGTCCCTTATGAGTCCACCAACTTTATAGAAGTGTTTTAGTAGCATTTTGATATTTAGTTGCATACCCTTTACAGTCAATGACTGTTTTAAGCACTATATATGGCTCATAGACATCATCTTTTTACATTCTACATTCTGGTCGCCAGAAGTGAAAAACGTGTTGACTTTGATTGAGGCATAATAACTGACTGTGTGTGTCTAGATTATCTCACTGCTTGTTCTTAAAGACTTCCTTGGTTCTCCTTAACTGTATGCTTTTTTCTCAAACCCCTGGGCAAGAACAGGATGGTGGACTCCAGGTTTGCTATTGATTTGAGATATGCAACATACATAACAGAAATAGTGACTGTCTTTAAAGTAGATTTTGAAACAATGAGCTTTTTGAAGATGGCCTCCAGATCAGATAATAAAGCAGTACCTACCTAACGGCCCTTATAATATCAGTTGATTCTTTGCTTATTGGTGCATATTCCCAAACTATTAAATTGACTCAAACCAGAATAGGTGAAATTCGGGACAGGGGACTTGGGGGTGGATGTGGCCTCCAGTACATTAAAGTCAGTGTCAAGGAATAGTGAAATACATGAAAGTCTGTGCAATGTCACACATGTCAGATCTCTTCTCTGTGGTTTCTAATCTTCCCATGTCCTCGCAACTGCAACTTCTACTATCTTGAGCTGAACTAGAAAACAAAAAGGGGGAGAAAATACGTCGCTCTCTAAATCACATTATATCTATGACTACCAATGTCTTAGTAACAATTTAGTTAGTATCTTTTTGTAATATTTGAATTAAAATTGTCATGTTCCATAATAGTAAATACTTCATGCATACAGTACAGCGCTTTAAAGTGGATAACAAAGTGGACTTCTTCATACGGTCTCACCCTTCCATCTGTATTCTGGCACTTGTGAAGTGATAATGGAGACAATTAGAGTACACTTTATCTTGGCAGCGTGTCGGCCAGGCCTGTGCTGTCAGAACCTGTCAACAGAAGAGGCGCTCACGCCCTCAAGCAGCTCGATGTCTGTTCAAGTCTCTTCACAGCACAAGCTGACAGGAACTTTAGGATGCATAGTCCTGTCAACTGTCTGGGAGGGTTTGGATGAAGTGATAGCAGCTGTTTGGGTGTTCCCCTCTTCTGCGCAGGTCTGACCTTATATCTGCGTGCATGATCTGGCCTTATGCCTCACGCCTGAACATCTTCTGGTACTGTGTTTATTTAATTGTGGGCTTCACCTGGAGGTGCCCGCTGATAGTCAAAGTAAATGTTGGTTTTTCTTACATGCCTTTGTGAAGTATCTTTATTTAAACATCAATAAATAATCACAAAGTACTGTTTGTTCTTTATCACGATTACTGTGAATCTGACCGAAGAGCCCCTTATATAACCTGGCATTGCTGCCTAAGAGCTATTAAACACAACAGTGGGGAGAGTGCTTTTGAAACTGGAAAAGTCCCTCTTAGATCACATTCCATTTACAATCATATCAGTTGATTTATCAAGGGGCGTTTAAACCACAGGGAGGTTTGAAGTAATCTGTTGATGTTTCACCCACTTCAGTTCTACAAGCTATGAGGAATAGCATGTTTGTGGTCTGTCTGGTTTGTCCAAACCCAACCAGCGAGCTGTGGTCTTCCACCTAGCTTCCCAGAACCTCGCTCTTTTGTGTAATAAACCAACATCCTTCCGACTCCACCTCATGCCTCCTAAACTGGGCAGCTTTAAATTCAGCGGAGCCAGTGCGTTTCTTTTACAAGGCCACGGTTCTGGACACTTCATGTACACATCCAAATCAGTTGCAAAGGAAATAGTTTTCCGCTTTTGGTTGTCTCTGAATGTGGTGTTGACCACATGAATGTCTTACTGTATATTTAGAGCACCAAGTACAGTTCTGAATGTCTCTATTGAGTGTATCATTCTTTTCCAAACTGTTGACACCAACAAGCCCTGCACACCCAACTTTTATTCTATTCCGGTTCGAATCTCAAGGTTTGAAGCACATTTTAATCCCCCTTTTCTCATCCCTTTTCTTCAAATTGACATTAGCATTTTATATCACAACTCACAAAGAATGATCTCCATTCTAGTCACTTCCCCTCAGGACTACAGTTTTAGTATCTTACCTTTAGTATCTTAGCTTATTGTTTTGGGTTTTTTGGGGGCCACAACTTCCCTGTTTTGGTTCACTCTCACTGCTTTCATTAACGCTGTTGTTTTAAGAAGCAAGACGTTTTCAGCGATAAATGTGATAAACCAGCTGTACGCTAGCTGGCCAGCATTAAACACAAACAAGCAAAAAGTTACCTTTTGTATTAGCTGCTAAAGTGATAGATATTTCCCTAAAACCCACCAGAAGTTAAAAGAATAATGAATATTCATAATATAATATAGTTGCTATTTATGAATGATGATGATTAATTGATGAGTTAGTGTTTAGTATTAAAACCTTTGTGACTATGTAGACCATTTGTCTTGCACAAGGATCTAATGAATGAAACAGCTGTATTGTGCAAGTGGAATTAATATAATATAATATTAATATTATAGGGATTTATATAGTATACTATTATCTGAATACACTAACATTAGCTCTTTTCCACTTCAAGCAAGAGTTAAAGCATATTTAAAGAGCGACCTAACATACTCTTTTTTTTTTTTTTTAGCTTCAACATGCACCTGAAAAAGCGTGTTCAAAAACTGACTTCTGTTGGTGGCTCGGGAATCGTAGCCTTTTCTACTTTAGCACTGCAACTCTCTTTGTATAGGAGTGCAATTTAGATGCCAAGAAAGCAAATACAGACTCCACTTCCGGCACACAGTTATGGAAAGACTCAGATTATCACACCAGCTAATAATCACATGTTGTTCTTGTCTGCAGGTTACAAGCCCTTCCTACCCTGTGGTGGTCAAGATGGGGCACGCCTACGCTGGCATGGGAAAGGTAAGTTCCTTGAAATACACAAACAAAAACACTCACTTAGCCTGGACATTAGATATAATGTATTCTCACCCTAAAACTAATTTGTTGCTAAGAGTTAGATGAGAGGGTTGATATCTCTCTCATGTCTATATGCAAAATACCATAAGTTTTAGAGGTGGTTAACCTTTTGGGTAGCTTTCCATATTCATGCTATGCTAAGCTTACTGTCTCCATGTAGCTTTATATTTAGAAAGTGGTTTGTAAAAATGTCTAACTATTCATTTAAGTCAGAAAGACAGTAGAGGACTTTTAAAAGTCTAACTGATCATGAAAACAGTCTTTGTCACACTGTGCAACAACTGACTTGTGCAGACAAACTCAGACTTCCTACCCTTACCAACTCAGGTTACAGGCTCACACTTATTTCTCAAAGATTCCAGTCATGCAAATCAAACATGTGATATTATCACGACAGCTTTGACTGGTCTGAGGCATAGAGATCGGGAAACTAAACCCAATCTGCTCTAGTTTGTACGCACTAACGCTGTCTCTCCATGATCTTAAAAATGTCCAGTCATAATCAGGCTGTAAAGTGCGTAGTGTTTTCCTCGTTTACTCTCACTGGGCAAATAATCTGATTGCTACAATGGCAGAGGAGCACCCAGACAGATACACTACTGATAATGTCTGAGTACAGTCCACCAGAAGTTTCACTTCAGATGTTCTCTTACACAACAGTCTGGCGGGCTAACAGTTTCAGACGATGATTGTGAACATGATTGCTGCAAGGAAATAACGGTAGACAGATGTCTATCATCTCCGTTGATTACATTATGAGAGATGAACAGTCTGGAACATTTCTTTCCAAATGTATTTATTTCAAGACATGGAGTTACACAACTGATACAGCACACTTCTCTCTCTCCCGCCAGTTACGTGGATTCACGGGGGAGACACTTCCTATGTCTTTGGCCCTCGTCTGTCTGGATAGGCTTGGTTTCCTGTTCAGGAGCCAGACATGCTATAGAATTTCCCATAAGTCTCAAGGGGAACTTGGCAGGCCCATGTAGAGCAGGACCTCAGTTAACCCCTCAGACCTCACAGAGCTCTGAGATCAGACATGTGGAACATGTGAACATTTAAGTCATTGCTGTTTTGTTTGCTTTTGACAGAAACCTGTCACTGTTGTAAGTGTAAGTAAATTAATTTGCATTTATTACTTGCTAATTCCACATTTACTTACCCAAACACTATCTATATATTATTACACCGACCATAATTTAAATACGCTACATGTAAGACTTAGTCTAAATCATTACCACAGGAATTTGTAGCTTTATCATTATTACTGTAAAGATAAATGAGAGAACAGTGATACCCTACTCACCATTTTCCTCCGTGAGCCACTAGATTGACTTAAATTTCTTTATAGCACAAAACAGGAAGAGGGCACTGTTCTTCCAAAACAAGTTACTTTCAGCAGGTTTATTCTAGATTTAAAGCAAAAGGCCTTAAAGCAAAAACTATTTTTCAAACAGCATATAACATAAATTGTTTTGCTCAGAAGCAATAAAATTATCTTTTGGTGGCTAATATTTGCTCATTTTAAACAGACATTGTTGTGTGTTTAAAGTGGCATTTCTGAGACTTTCATGACTTTACTTTTTTTATCCTAAGGTTGGCATAGGCAGCTCAGCGTGACCTGTTCACAGAGTATCAGGACAAACAACTGGTCACTGAAAGGGCTAGCAAATGCTAACAATACCACTGGTGTGAGGTTTTAATGCTAACTGGATATTAATCATGTTTGTACATGCACATTTTAATGCTTATCAAATGTGGCTTCTCTTTTGGCTTCTTTCATTTGACAAACATATGACATAGCCGTGTGAAGCATCTACTTTCCCCATTATGTGGTTTTAACCTGACCTGTCAGGTTCTGTGTTCAAGTTATTATGTCATTTAGTCTGGACACTGACCAGTATGACATGACTTTCCACCAGGTGTTGCTCTTCATCTCTATGCCAGCGTTTCACCATCTCTGGCTTACCTTTTCAGTCTCTGTTTGCATCGTTACGGTTTGTTTAGTGTTGTCCGAGGAGTTGTGTAATTCTCTGGATGGTTTTGCGTGCGTATAGCTTAGAGCTGGGCCTGCCACAAGCTATCAGGTTCTACCTCTGGAGCCATGATGTGAACTGTGAGTCACTTCCCTTTATTCAGTTGATTTTGTTGTTGCTACTTCTTCCCGCATACTGTAAACTGGCATGGTTCCACAGTGCTTCTGTCACTGTTAGCAACACTCACACTATGAAAAAAGTTAGTTGAATGCACAAATTTATAATAACCTTGTAGCACATACCTTTATGTAATTTATAAAATAATATGATATGAGACAATAAACAATGATACACCTAGATTAAAAGAGGAAAAAGGTTGCTGTTTTGTTGCAAACAAACACTATATTGACAGAAGAAGAACTTACAAACGAAACATTAAATTCATAAGCAACAAAACTCACCCTCGCTCTCTTAAATGCACTCACAGGTTTTGCTGCCTTACTTGGTCTGGTATGACTAGTTGCTAATGACACTTAAAGTTAGATAATATCTGCAAACTTTAGATAGACATTATAAGTCTGAGCACTTCATGACTATTCTCTACCTGTGTTGCTGTTAGATTGTGTTTTATCATGTAAAACATGAGCATTTCAGTGGTTTTATCGCCAAAGTAAAACAAAAATAAACACTATCTCACCGGGAGACATGCTCATTGTTTCTGGCCTGTGGTCTCATTTCATGTTCCCTAATAACTGAGGTTCTCCAGTGTAGACGCGGGAGCGTGTCCTGTGTTACTGCTGCACTCTTGGCTTCAACTCTAAGAGAAATAGTTCTTAAATTGAAATTATCTTCATCTGACGTGCACTTAATCAGCTTGAAATAAATAAAATATATTTACTAGTCTGGCTTCAGAGCTTTTTATGTGGGTTCCAACGATTGTTTTCATGTTATTACCCATTAAATTAACAACGCTGTTTATGGGACCACATTAACCATCAAAGCTGTCCATCCTTCTTTTAAACATTTAAATCTGCGTTTATTGTTTTGTACCATTCTCGCTCAGTTTTGCTTTATTTGTTTTCCCAGTGTCGATTCTCTTGTTCATTGTTTGGGAGTGTTGCATGATTTTTAAAGGTCTTTGGGATTTGTTTTGTTCCACCCGGTCGAATTGCGTTTCTTCTTTCTTTCAGTTTAGAACTTATAAACACGGCGTTAAACTGTTTTCTAAGACCTCACAAACTGTCAAGTTTTCATTTGTACTTTCCATTCTATTCTCCATATTGGTTAGTGTAAAAGCAACTGAACTGCGTATACATCATCTATGGCACAAGCTATTTCTTTTATGATGATCTAGCTGTTAGATAGTGCTATAAACCTTTTGACTGTGTTTAAACAGCTTACTGCAGCTTACTGTATATTAGCATCTGAGGCAAAACTAGTGTACATCCCTAGAAAGGAAATAAAGCCTACTTTAGATAGGTACAAGGTCAATTTCTTGAGAATGATGATATGCAGTCTGTAGTCCCCTTTATGCTACAAAGCAAATGATATACACAAAAATGATAAACAAAAATTATTGTGAGTTAATAATCATTACATTCACAAAGTTCACTTAAACTCACAGACGAGCTGAAACCCCAGAGGAAAAGCCAGAGCTTCCTGGTTTCTCTATCTGATTTGTCTGTTTTCATGATGGCACCTCACCGTTCCTACCACTTCCACTGTGTACAACTGTCATGACACCAGTGAGAGGATCTGGTGATGACTGAGTGGAAGCTCTGGACTGAATCATTTTGCACCTCAGACACTGAGCTCTGACAGGCTGCCATACATTAAAGCTGCTGATTAATGAGTTTGTCTGCCAAGATGCCCCATTTCCCATGAACTGATAGAATACACCTCATAAATCTGTGTATCAACATAGTTAAATAAGATAAAGAAGCATGACCTACAGAAACATCATCCATAGAAAATCCAAAGAAGAAGACATCAGAGTAAGGCTGTTATAATGAGAGGTGACCCCTGGGAATTGTAGTGAGGAAGCCAGTGACAGAAATGTATCCAGGAAGGAATGTAGATAGAAATAAATGGTCTTGCAGACTTCCAGTCAGGGGCAAAATGTTGTTTCCTTCCTATGCTACAATGTCACACATCATCAGTAAGTAATTATCTTAAAGTTATAGTGTAAATAGCTTTGAGTTTTATGTAAGAGCCATGTTTTGTGTTGATGGGTTCCCATTGCATCATTTCCACTCAGTCTGTGTCTAACAGTCTAATCATTTGATGGGAGTGAGGTGACGTAGTTCACAGCCGCCCCTGGCAAAGTTTCCATCCAGGGACCCTTTATTATCCCACCAGTGTACAAGTGTGAAATTCCTGTGGGATTTTAAGGAGCTACTGCCAGCTTTGACTGCACGCATTTTAATTAGCCGCTCACTAACGAGTGGCGTCTCTCCCACAGATCAAAGTTGAAAACCAACAGGACTTCCAGGACATCACCAGCGTGGTGGCTTTGGCCGGGACCTATGCTACCACCGAGCCCTACGTCCAGTCCAAGTACGATATCCGCATCCAGAAGATCGGAAACAACTACAAGGCCTACATGTAAGATGTTTTGTATCATACATTTGACACATTTGATGGCGGACATACAGTAATTACAGATGTAGTGAAGCTACCCATAAAATGAGTATTTTGGGCCACTATCTTCAGTTTTGGACACTTTCACATCAGAAATTTACTGTTCTTCTTGTCAGAATGGAAAATCCTCTGAAACAGTATTTAAACCATCATTAGATAGCACATTGTAAATAGTTCCAGGAACTATGGAGCACACACAGGAACTCACACAGGAACTTCACATTTTTGTTTCCCTCGCCACCGAATTTGAAAAACCATGAAGATCGGACAGATTAGTCTGAACTCCAAAACTCTCCAGAAACTTCTGATTTTGTTTTTCTTCAATCTTTACTGAACCCAAAAAGCCCAACCAAGGTAAAGGCCAAGATAGGCAGGAATAACAAAAACATCAGAGAACAGATAACATAAAATGTTTTGACATAATCAGTCATTAGAGACCAGCACTCATCACTCAGTTAGCAAGACTTTGTTGCTTGCAGATGTGCTAGTCACCAGACTCATGTTAAAGTATAATAAATAGAAAAATTGCTATTAGATTCTGAGATGTCTGCGCTCTCGCAAAGTCACGGTCCCATTCCTCCTTCAAACCAACATCCATTTGGAAGCAAGAGACCGTGTTCTGTGAAGTCCTCCAGGTACATAGCGACAAAGAATAAGAGTCAACACCCTCTTAACTTTTAAGGTAAACAAGTTCTTGACCAAAAGCAGGGGAACAGAGTAGCCAAGCCTTATCTCATCTTGTTTCCCCTGGCCTCACCATGATAGCATGTCTTTAAATGGCTCTGACACAAACATAACGTAGGTGTGGATGGCAATAATCATCACTGATGGACTGACGATAGCTTCTCCCATGAGCTTTTCTGTTGTGCTACACAAGCAAGACTTGTGAGGGCCTAAGTCTTTGGGGAGCATTGCAGCTTTTTGACTGGAGGCAGGTTGATTTGTTGATGTTTTTCTTTGATTTGCAGGAGAACATCCATCTCTGGGAACTGGAAGGCTAACACAGGATCTGCCATGCTAGAACAGATCGCAATGACTGACAGGTGGGTTGACTCAGAGATACAGTGAGAAAATGCTCATACAAAAGGCTTTTTTATATGTTTTACCTTGAAATACATCAGTCTTTTTGCTAAATCTCACATATATGTCAGAGTTCAAATTTATTTGTAACTGTGAGCCTTCTTAAGTTCAACTTACCCTTCATGATATATCCAGATTATTGGGTCATTAATGATTGGTTTATCAGTTATTTGTATCACTGTGTTATAGATACCGGATGTGGGTGGACTCCTGTGCTGAGATGTTTGGTGGCCTAGATGTCTGTGCAGTGAAGGCTGTCCACGGAAAAGACGGCAACGACTATATCATTGAGGTTGGTTTGTTTTCAGAATAACAATGATATAGCAGGAGGATATACACTGATATTTCGCACCTTTTGCGTATCTTGGAACCAGACACTAAAGTGTCTTAAATATTTAGTAGATTAATTGAAATTTCATCAAAATGGATTGGATGGATTTTTACTAAGGCTGCACCTGTTGAGTTAAAGGTACGGGGCTGGGCGGAAGACATGTCCCATATCAAACATTTGGAATGTTAGCAGGCTCTAATGCCAATCCAGTGTAAACGTTACCTTGGATTCAGTCTCCTTCCCTGCAGATAATACTTTTCATATCATGGTGAAAGTCAACAGGGAAAGGCGTAGCCAGACTTGATGGTACATGATCAGCCTTGAAAGAATGATTAGTCTGTAGACCAAACACAGGCAGGAGAATGAAAACAACATCAGGAGTCAGCGGTTGACTCTCTGCCTTCACCACCACCACTGCCTGTTTATTTTGAGTCCACTGGTAAAGTGCAGTTTCCACTTTGTAGACAAATAAAATGGCTGGTGCATGACCTGACACAACTAATTTGGTTGAGGTTTGGGGTTTCATTCCCCAATGGGAATGCGAATGTTGGTAGCACTGCCTGTGTTAGGGTTGGACCAATGTGAAAGGGGTTGCTCATAGTAATGAAACCATACAGACCCTGTCTCTGCAGTTTTCACGAGGTATAGGAGTATTTTAGCATATTGTAGGTAATTGTTTTGGTTTTACAGCTCATATCTTTACTGTTTTGGTTCAGCCTCACTGCTGTCATTAGTGTTGTTTCTAAACACAGAAGGCAATTTTGAGCAAAAAAAAGCTCTGATAAACCTGCTGCACAACAGCTGCCCAGCACCAAATAGCAAACAGACAAATTTAGCATTAAATGTTATCTGCTAAAGGAGACCAAACCTCAACCCTGTTTACAGCCACACCAGGCAGCTGTTTTCAGCACAAAAAAAACACTGCATGCTACATGTCCAGCACCAAACGGAACACAAAGTTAGCAACTAGCTAGGGAACACAGTAGGACATTTACATGCTGAAGAGCTAGATATTCCCCTCAGAAGATGGCAAAGACCAAAAACAGAGCTTAAAGTGTATAAATTCAGTTTGCATACAGTTTGCTAACATGTTCGCTAACAATGTGATGATGTCACATTGGTATTTACAGCTTGTTTCCATTGGCCCCTAGAGGCCAGGAAAAAAAATCGGTATTTAGTTATGAAGGAAAAAAGTTTCCTAGTATTCAACAATCATACAGGAAGAAAAGTATCAATTAAAGGTACCAATTTCAACCTCTACATGAACTCAGCAACAAGTTGGTTGAGATTTGAGTTAGGGCCATGACTTGCTAAGGGGAATGGACATCTCAGTCTGCTGTCAGTACTGTTGTCACCTTCTCCACTGCCATAAAAACTGTTCAGGCAGGTTCAGTGCTGTTTTATGGAGGTCATTGCAAAACAAAATCAGTAGCCGAAGTAAGAAGTATACAGGGCAACTTGACAGAACAGTAAAGAGAGGAGCCGTAACATTGCCTTCAAAAGTCCTCACACAAGATTGCCTGATGATACACCACAAAAGCGGATGATATGTGGGGAAATTTTCCTACAAGGACTATGCCCAGGGGAGAAGCAGGAGACATATAGTTCATCTGTAATCAGTTTTGTTTTTAGAAATGTCTCCTATGTCTCCAAATCTGAGGAAACAGGACCTTCTGGGACTTCTGATGTTCCCATATTTAGATTGAGACCATGACATCACACTATCTCAGGAAATATCTACCAGCTCCCCAGAGAGGTGTAGTCTTAGAGCCGGACTGTTTGGACAGACACAGTGGAGTAACAATGTCCTCTGATGAGCTCAACACTTCCTCCTCCTCATCTGCTCTATCTAGCTCTCTCTCTCTCTCTCTCCCCAACCCTTCAGCATGACAGAATTCAATTAATCGCGACACAGAAGAGCTGTCGGTCCATCACAGTGGGAATCTGTTTTTTGTTCCAGACAAAGACATCAGCCATGCCACCTCTCCCTAATGAAAAGTAATGAGCTGCTTAGAGGCACTTAATTAACAGGTTGCTACGGCTGGTATTAACCTCGGCGCGCTCCAGCTTTCTGTCACTTCCCTGAAAAAGTGTACAAACAATAGAGAGGTTGCTATTTCCACGACAGCTGTGACATGACATCGCACAACATCATGACACAGTGCTGGTTAATGTCAAATAACATGACAGTGATAATAAAATGACAACCAGTTTGAATATAATGCATTCGTTTAGGTTAGACTAAGCATTTATTCAGTACTTATAATAATCCAATAATAAAACATTCTCGTAGGGGTCATTCTGTCACCTGTGCTTACTTTTGATATTTCTAGTACATTTTCCGCCTTATACTTTTGTACTTTAATAAATGCAGTATTTTTATACTGCAGCATTGCTACTTTTACTGAAGTAAAATATCTTAATACTCTTTCATCACTGCTTTCATACAGTATATCAATATACAATCTGTTATATGACATGGCATGATTAAATGATACATTATGCACGGGTTTGGCACACAAGATAAACAGAAAGTGGCAACATGGAAAAGGCTTTTTTTATTTCACGAGGCCTTTAAACCATTACAAACAAATGATGTAATTGAGACGACATCATTTGACATGACTCAATACCATGACAAGATTTTACTGAAGACACAGCATAACATGGAATCATGATGTGATAATCACCTGAGCTATTTGATACAGCGATAAAGAGGTGAAAGGAGACCCATTAAATAGAGTTAAGGATATACTGTTTACTTAATAAGATGGGACTCAGATGCTATATCCATGTGCTTTTTTATTTTAACCTTAAGTGACTCATGATATTCATTCAGCTTATTCAAGCTGATTCAGAGGGTAGGAATGCAAATGTAGCTATCTTAAAGCTAAATTTGTTTTCCCAGGAAAACATCGCCCCTCCCATCCCTGCACCATAATTTCTGAATGAGGACATTTCACATGTTGTGCTCTGTGAACTTTCCCATGCAGCGGGGTATATGGTCCAGACAGAACACTGTGCAGCTCAATAAAAGTACAGAATAACACCTCTATGTTCCAGTGCTGAAAAGGTCAGTGGCAGCTCCAGTCTTCTGCTAGATGACTCTGTATCCTAATAAATCAGCAGGGTGGATCCCGGCTCTGCTTGCCACCACATGCCGTTTGAAGTGGGGCCTGGCGGTCGCCTGCCAGGCCTCTGCTCAGTCCCCTGTGGTAATGACTTAACTGGCCAAAACACCGTGCAACGCCCGACCTAACCGCCAAATCCTCGCCAAGAAGCTGGAAGGGCTTTAAAGGGTTCTTTGGATAGTGGTTCTGTGCAGAACAGTATGAACCCAGATAGTTAGATCTCAACTACTCTGAAAAATCAAAAGAAAGAAAAAAGAAACCCTGGCACACAAAAACACAGTTTGGATTTTAAATGTTTTTTCAATACTCCGGATTCCCAGGATTTATGACGCTGAAGAATGCGTGAAACTAAATTTTCATTTTACCTGGTGGTTTGATGTGTTTCCACATGAAACATGATGTTGGGAGAGGATTTACCATCAGCAAGGGCTTAACTAAAGGGACCTGACTGAGAACTGATAAAGGCTGGTTTGGCCGGGTCTTACCAAAATCATCAGTCATGTTTTATTGGAATGGAACTTTTATACTCAGTGCATATTTTTCAGAAATCTTGCACTTTCTCATACTGTAGCAAAAAACAGTGGGGCTTTCATACAGTACATGTAACTGTAGATAGTAAAACAATATGTTGTGGAATTTCTGCAGATTTTTTAATTGTTCTTCAATTCATCTTTTGCTTAGCCATGCCCACATTACTTATTGCTTTTTGTTCTCCCTCTGCATTTGCAGTTTACAATAGTAATTGTGGCATATTTCCCATCACATTTTATAGTCAGATATCAGACAGAGGTAGACAGAGACAGATTTTATCAGCTGTAGCTAGCTAGCTGATTAAGCTAACATTAGCTCTTGGAGTCAGTTGAAAATGCTGTCTGTGGCTGAGTTTTTAATGTTATCTGCTAATTCGAACCCTGCTTGGCTGCTTAGCATAAATACTTGATGCATTTTCAAACAGTATGTTTTTGTTTAAAGTTACCCAAGAAAAAGCATTGAGAATGAAGATTATATATAGTCTGTATAGACTGTATGACTGTATACAGTTATATCATCCAGGACCAGCTTTTGGTTTTATAATGTTGCCCAGACAAAACAAAACGTCTGAAGACACCACCTTGGGCTTGTAGAGCCTGTGATTGGCATTTTTAACAATTCCTTTTTTACAGACTAAACAATTATTTGATTAAGTGTAAAAAAAACATTGTGGTAGCCCTGCAAGAACTGCATGGTTTAGTTTTTATATGGACATTTTGTCCAACATTGCTACAACAGGTGCCAGGCTCTTTGTGGACATCAGTCGTGTCTCGTACCATCAAAAGTAACAAGATTTCAATCCAACAAAATACCAACTACACCACATGAACTGTGTGTTTATAAGTTTCCAAACTAGTTTGCCCGGAATTGCTCTTGAGGGACCAAGCGATCAAGTTTTTTTAAAATTGAATTTAATTGATGCCACTAATTAAAGCAAACTACTACCAGAGAAAAGGGAAAGCCCGTTTAGTGAAATTAACTGGTGCAGTGTTTGTTTGCAATGGGATCCCTGCACGCTCTCTGCAGCACGTGGTTGGGCTCTGCCTGGAGTACACTGCGTACAAGAGGATGGGCACATGCGTGCAGCCAGTGGCCAGGGCGCGCTGCGGCAGCCCCATCCGCCACGCTGAGAATCTGCATCCAAGCCAGCAGTGCCAGCAGCCACACTTCTCTGCTCCTGTTTGTTTTGGTCCTCAGGGAGGAGTCTCTGAGCCCCATGTGCTCTGTGGTTCTGCAGGACACGTGTATGTGCATGTGAGCTCAAGTGGTGGGAAAGTTTTTTTTTTCTTTGAGGTTAATTATTTGTGTATGGCAGTGGATGTGGTCTGTGCTCTTCCAAGTCATACCCGGGGCAACATAATATTTACAAATGGAGTCACCATGGACAGATTATAAGACAACGGGCCCCTGGGCACAGACATGTAAAAGGCCCCCCACCCCCTTCAACCATCCATCCTACAAAAGAGCAAGACCCTGGGCCAGTTCAGTAATTAATCCACAGGAATCCCATTTTATCTCCTGCTCACTAAAAATTATTTTTGCCCTTCAGAGGTTGGCACAGGAAAATAGCAGATAGTTTGAAAGGCGAGATTTTTGTGTTCAAATATACATATAATATAATTCAGTTTGTCTACTGCTTAAATGGAGAATAGATCAGGAGCTCTCAACGTTTTTTTCTTCTAAGCCCCTAAATTGAAGCAATATCTCACGCTGCACATGCACAATAACCTAATAAAGCTTCTCTTTTTACTTTGGTTCATGTGATTTAATATCAGAGAGGACTCAGAGGATTTTAAAAGAATAAAACCAAACATCAGACATCCTCTCTTACCCTGTTTTTGTAAATTTTATGCCCCTCTGCAGGGTCTTAAAGCCCTGATTACACACTGCTGAGCTACTCTACGATGGTGGTGCATCTCTGTTGGAGAATGTAGTAGGACAGATCCAGGCCAAGGGGCTTTCTGAGGAGTATGAGAGTGGGAACAAACAGAAAAGTCAGTGTCATGCTCGGTGCATCCGGCAATAAATTGTATTTCAGGCCAGGAGAGTGCTGTAGAGCTTATATTGTCTGAGATCTCTGTAAAATGACTCATCATTGCTGGCAAACACCACGGAGTCCATCATCAATGTCATTCTTTGGGGTCTGATCTCTTTTAAGAGATATACCACTGCCATCTAGTGGAGGATTGATAAAGTTTCAGTTCTGTGGCCATACAGGAACCTGATTGGCCGTTTTTTTGTCTCTGTAGGTGATGGACAGCTCCATGCCTCTGATTGGTGAGCACGTGGAGGAAGATAAACAGCTGATAACAGAGCTGGTCATCAACAAAATGGCCCACGTGCTGCTGGGAGTTTCCACACCTCAGCCCTCCTCTGTCAAGGTACATCCATACATTGCATCTGATATATTACCTTTATGCTACTGCTTTTAGTAGTTCTACAGTAATTACAGCTAATGCTGTTAACAGTACACTTGATATTGCATTTAATACTGCTACCACTGATACTACTACAGTCATATTACCTCCTATTATAGTAGTGCTATGATCATTACTGTAACTACACCTGTTACTACTATTATTGTATCTATAAACATATCTGTTTAATCTACTAATATTGTTGTCATTACTGATAGTACATTCTTGTACTACTATAACAAACCACTATTATTTACAACTGCTTTTACCATTATTGATATTTCTGTTACTATTACTACTATGGCTACTTATACTATTGCTATTAATATTAGTACACAAGTGAATATAAATGAATTGGCGCCATCTTTGGTCATGGTATCTAGTTTTTCTTAAAACATACACAGTGTTGAGAGGTGGTGAAACATGTTATAAAGTAAGGCCCTTCCCATCTTTGAATAAAGATGTCTAAATTTACTATTACAGAAGGATTCAAATCAAATCAGTGAGAAAATTACCTCTATTATACATGTAACTTCTGCTGATGTTCTTGCTGTTGTTATTTTACCATGACCATAAAGGTATTGTATTGTCATTATACATGTTGTCTGATGACTACAGTATAGAGCTTTAAGTGCAGCATAAATAAGCAATTTTATTGGTCTTGGTATGTGGTTTAGGTGAAATTGAAGATGAAGTCATTGAAGCATTAGAATTCAATGACTTGACTGGGCTCTATAATGCTATATCATAATATAATATAGCATTATATTATGATTTTAGGACTCCAGTTTTTAGTTGAATATCCTACATTTCTAACCTGAGTGTTTGCAGTGAATACCAATGTTCATATCTGACAAATACTTGACCACCGTGTTGGCCACTTGTATGCGCATGACTCAAAAATGACTCTGTGTCCTTTTTATCCACAGACCACACAGCCCAGACGAGGTAAAAGACACTTTTTCTTTGTCACTTATCACTTCAACAGAGTAGAGTACCGGCTGCAGCAGTGTAATGTTAAAGTAAAATGGCTGAGCTACTTGTAATTTTTGTGCACCTACTGCAGGGGGACACCGCTCTGCTTCCGGCTCTCCATCCCAGTCGGCCCAGGGTACACCTCAGCGAGCCCGGTCAGCCACCACCTCGCCCAGCCAGGCCTTCCAGCCCGGTCCCATCCCTGCCTCCTCCGGGCCCGGAACTCAGAAACAGTCACCCCAGCTGAAGTAAGTCCACACTGGGGACCCATTAATAGCACACCAATGATCCAGGATACCATCAGATCAAGATTAATGTCCCAAATAATGATTTAATTTTGACTATTTAAAGTATTTTACTCTTCTCAAATGTCTCAAATGTCATTAGTTATGCTAAAAATGATTTACTTTATATAGTACCGCATGTGGCTTCTACAGCAGACAAAACTAGACTAAAGGCATGGTCACATTTCATCTCTGTTTAACGAAATGTACCCGCATTCTGATGTGACGTTTCTGATGCGGGTAATAAGAACAGATAAAAAGGGATGTTGTTAGGCTGCACTGAGTGTAAGTAAGGTGACATAGGTTACTGATAGTGTTTCAAAAAACACTGTATAATCAACAACTTTGCTGACTGCTGTCGTTAGCCCACTACCCATACTAGCTCCCACAGTGAATTAATTCATTTATGCCCACACAAGTAAATTCAGACAGGCGGATTTTGCTCTTACTGCGACATAGCTCTGGTGCTGAATAGGAAATACTTGTCGTATGAAGGTCACATTTATAATGGCAACTTTTCTTCACCTTTCACAGAAAAAGTAATAACTAAACTACTGTTCCCTTTACTGCACAGCAAATCCCAGTCCCTGACCAACACCTTCACAGAGACATTACGAGGAAGCCAGACCGACGATGAGGCCAAAGCTGAGACCATCCGCAGCCTCCGACAGTCTTTTGCCAGCCTCTTTTCCGACTAAAAGCCTACCCAGAAGCTTCCTCTTCCTGTCAGTTGTCAAACAAAACTGGTCTTTCTGTCATGCAGTGTCCTTCCTCCTCAGAGCCTTAGCTTCCTGTTCCTGCTCTTTCCTTCTCACTGTCTGTGAAGTTTAACACCTGGTGCATCCCACTGTCCTAATTCATCACTAGAGAGGCCAGTAGAATTTGGGGTTCTTACATCAAAGACACTGAGGTGTTGACTGAAGATGTCCAAATTTTAAAAGCTGACACATTCAGATTTCTTTAACTTTTATTCAGATTGATGATTTTGTACATGTCCTCCTCCTTGCTGTTCATGCCAGTTGAATACAGGTGAAGAAACAGGTTCAAAGAAGCATCAGTCCAAGCCCTATTTTTGTCAGTCTTTCCCGACATGCCACTGTAACTGTCTCTTATACCCACAATCACGTTATTATGGAGCAGGACTGCAGTGTTCATGTTAGAGGATGGAGACATTTTCAGTCATCTTGATGCCGATTCGATGTGTTTAAAGTTGAAACAGAGTTAAAATGCATCGATAAAAACATGAATGCCAGTTTGGATGTTTTTGTTTAGATCAGCAGTCAGCTATGGGCAGCTTGGCCTTTCTAGTGGTGAATGCTTACAGTAAATAATCATAAACTAGCTCATACTGCTTGGTGTATAGTCGTTGTTCTGCATTCTGTTTGTTTAACTAGTGAAACTGTTCATTATTGGGTCACGTCTGATTTGTTTATATATACATTTGTTTATTCAATTGAATTTCTTTTAATTATTTCAATTGCCTCACAGCTTTCAAACTGTTTGCAGATGTCTACAGCAATACTCTAATCCAAAACTGTTCCAGTTAACTCATGAGAAATGTACTGAATCCTCACGGTTCACCAGCGATTTTGAGCATCTTGCCAGCAGCCACATTTCTCAGACATCCATGTGCTGTAGACACATATTGGCTTACATAGTAACTCCTCTACCTAACATTACCAAAGTGCTTTTTAATAAGAACATAAAAATCCCCTTTGCACTGGGTCAAGAAAACAATCACACAGCGAACCGACCTTTGAGCTTGTGATTTCACAAGGTGCAAGTGCTGTACTGGCTTACAGCTACCGTCTTCCATCACAGCCCAGATCTTCCCCTGCAATTCTTCTTTTTCTTGCTGTTGTGCACTATGGTGTATTTAGGGGGATTTGTACTACTGCAATGTGTTTAAAGGCGAACAGTGAGGATGTAATATTTTGAGACTTTAATGTGCTTAAATATCCACTGAGACAGAAAAGGTTTGGTTGTATAACATCATCATCTTAAATCTTTAAGTCTCCCTTGTTCTCTACAACCTGTGTCGGCTGGGATTACAGACAATTTGTCATCCTCCTTATTTTAGTTTTTGGTCAAATGGTGTGTATGCAACATCTGCAGTGGTAGCAAAGCAGACATAGAGTCCATACAGAAACAGAAAACCAACACAAGCTCGTAGTAATAACAATTCTATAAACTAAATGCTAAAATATTAAAAATATATATAAAAGAGGTTTACACTAACATTTACCAACTGAATACTGTCTCAGTGTTCCTAGCACCAAATGAAGCATTTTACAGAAGACATTACAACGTTCTTCTATTTTAAGGAAATAATTAGGAAACTGTAAGGACCAGTAAAGTCCATTGTTAGCAAGGTAATTTCCCCCAAAATATTTCCTTTGTGCATCCATGGTGCAACAGTTTGTTTGCTTCGAGCTTACAGAAGGAGGACTGTTTATTTGGCTTTCCATGCAGAGCACAATCACAACCTAATAATCTCTTATTGCTCTTTTTAGCAGGAAATGATCAAGTCATCTTGTAGTTGGATGTGTAACTATCTGTGCAACAGACTAAATAAGTCTGGGTATGTTTTTTTCTCCAATTTCATTTAGAGAAACCTGGACAAAAAAAAAACTTAATTAGAATCCATATTCCATCCAATCTTCTGTCAAAATACACCAAACAGAAATATCAATGTGACTGCAGTGTGTTAGAAATAGGACATTAGAATATCTGTGAGCAGTATGCAGTAGTTTAAACGGACCTGTCAAGTTTTTATTGTTCTTTTCACAATAACAATAATAACAATAATATCGACCCTCGTTTTAAGATAACACTTATTTAAATGCATGAAGCTGTATATAATGTATGGTGGTGTGTGTGTGTGTGTGTATGTGTGTGTGTGTGTGTGTGTGTGTGTGTGTCCGTGTGTTTGTGTGTGTGTGTGTGTGTGTGTGTGTAAAGTTGTAAATTTGCTATTATCATTAATAATACCATCGCAAAAAAGAACTGCCCATTTTTGCAATAATCATGTTTATAACAGGTTTTACACCTTTTTGATTTCGAACTATGAAGCATGACACTTCAAGAGAAGCTGTTATTTCTTTAACCAAGCTTTTATTTAGTGTTTAGCTTTGGCAGAAACATGAAAAAACTAACATTGTCTGTTCACTACGCTACACAGCTCTTAGCGTTAGCTCGACGAAATACACACTACAGTGCTTGTTACCAAAAAACGTACAAAGCAATGATCGTCATTGTGGTTTTCCTTCCACAAAGATTTGCTCTGGAGGAAAAAATAATGTTATTGGTTGCAGTTATCATCAATGGCTGGAGCCATAGAATCACAGTTGTTCTATCCTAGTGTAGTTAATTGACTGTTTGCTAAGACACACCCTCTTAGTACCTAAGGCTGATGATACACTGGGCAACTTTTTGAGCAATGTTGCTGGGCAATCTTGCTAGAGGCAAGTCCGACTGTGTTTTAAATGGATAGCGGCGGGGCGGGTGGCGGAGTGGTGGAAGTAGGGGATTACGGTAGTCATCTTTACTCATTACCACTGACGACAACGTTGCCCTGCATGATTGCTCTAAAAGTTGCTCTGTGTATCATCAGCTTAAGAGTACCTAGTTAAGCTTTCTGTTTTTATATATTAATTATGCAGTTTACAATACAATGTTTTGAAACAGTGGGTCTTTGATTCCAGAGAGAAGTAAAAAGCAGCTTTTCATTGAAATGACATTTCTCGGCTGAATTGACAGCCGTCACTGACTAGATAATTAAGCTAACATTAGCTCCATGAGTTAATTGTCGTCTCTACCTAACTTCTTAAAGTTTCCAGCTGACTGTAATGCTGTAAAGGGGTCTTAAATCTGCACTGTTGCACCTGTAACCACACCCAACAATGATGTCATGGGGAGCTGGAGTCCCCCTGTATGTCAGTGCAGCAGGGTGTGAAGTTAAAACCACTAGAGGTCAGCAGAGAGAGGCTTTTCATGGGCTGTTGCGTTCCTCTTTAATGTTACAAGAGTAAAGACTTCTGTCTTCTGGTTATATTCTTTTTATGTAAACTGCAACCCCCCAACAAATGTCAAATGAAATGCACCATATCACTTAAAGTCACACAGGTTTAGGTTACAAGTGTAGGCAGTAAGCTTATACACCAGACATGCTGACGTTAGCTGCTTACATTAGAGCAGAGAAACACACCATTTAATCCTTCTTTTTTTGGCTCTTGTATTTTTGCGACAAACATGTCAATACAAAGCTTGGCAGGCCTGCTGTGTCTAGTCACAGTAGCTAAGCTATGAACGCTGTTCAAGAGGAGGGGTTTAGTGAATGGTCAGTGAGCCTGCTCACCCGCCAACATCCGCGAAGTTTGCGCTAGTGATCTTTTCCTTTATTGCCATTTAAGTTTGACAACACTGTGATTCTTCTGCTCGCGCCAACCAGTTGTTGGTTAATAATTCTGCCTTAAGGATTGTTTGTAAAAGCAAAATTCTGATCTGCAGTCAGCTTTACCTCTGACTTAATGCAGTGACCTGTCATTGAGAAATTTTGCAAGCATTAAATCACCTTTGGCACTGTGTCAAAATGGACCAAATTAGCATTTCATTGAGAGACCCCTTGAAGGTTTAAATCACATTGTTTTGTCTTTATTGTAATGATGCAAACCACTTAGTGTGATAAGCCATAATCAAACCCTGAGGATTTACTATCCCTTATGTGCCACGTAATAATGGCTGTGACGTCACTGATAAACTGACATATTAACTTAAATCACTGTGTCTGTCAACTTTAAGGATTTTAGGAGGCCTGTCCTGCCCTGCAGAGGCACACAGCAGCAACTGTTTTTTAGTTCAAATCAAGAGAATCTGTTGAATTATGTGTGTAGTGGCTAGTAGTACTGTCAAGATGAACTTTGATGTCACTTTTCTCAATCTTATTGCAATTTGGGTGTCAAAATGCAATTTAGGATCCAGTTGATACCATATAGATTAAAATCAATGCAACCAGTGTTTTTTATTTAGGACCAGATAAAGAATCTCATTCAACTGCCATAGCATTACACATCTGACATTTTGGATATGACTCAATTTGAGCTGAGCTGCAAAGTTTACTTGTGACTACCTCAAATTCAGCAGTGCTCTGCAGAAAATGACTATAGAGTGGTTAGTATTAGAACAGAGCAGATTTTTTTTGAAATGAGCAGTTTTTCGGTTCATAATAAAGGGCATGTTAGTGCAAGAAAGGGGAGAGGAAATTGCTCCCTCAGCCCGAAGGGATAAGTCTGATACATGGACTGTAGAAAAACAACAATGTAGTGTCTGTGGCATC
Organism: Lepomis macrochirus; assembly: GCA_024633595.2. Classification (NCBI taxonomy): domain Eukaryota; kingdom Metazoa; phylum Chordata; class Actinopteri; order Centrarchiformes; family Centrarchidae; genus Lepomis; species Lepomis macrochirus. The sequence goes on along the minus strand of JALXJV020000024.1, from coordinate 6,969,116 downwards.
AACCTGTGGAAGATCGGAGTCTAGATTTCCTGCAACATCCAAACATAGGCAGCAGCATGGAGGTGTGGGATGTGGATGAGTAGTCATGCAGTCACTTCCCGAGCATACTCATTTTTGAGTCTTATAACTATTATTTGATGAAATGCATATAACTACAAACTCATTCTTGACTTTATATCTGGAAAAAAGATGGCATTTTCTGCCACAAAGGCCCCCAGGAACACTGTGTGGTTTGTTGCAGTTTGGTTATATGTAACTTAATTTGATTAAATATCTTTCTTCATCAGTGACAACTCAGATAAATATAAATTGTAATATGCATCACTAAAGGAAAATGTAAATTTAAATGAATGAAATAAATCAGAACCTAAAGGCTTCTCATTTGGACTTGTCTTGTACTGTAAGGGTGCAAATCTAGTTTTAATACTGTACCTTTATTATATCAGTTGATATAGCTCTTGCTGTACATGGTAAATATTCCAAATATATTTGTGTTTTAAATTTCCTCATACTGTCCAAGGGATGAAGGATAGTTTGTCAGTTTTCTACATTTTAGGCCTTTAAATGATTTCTGGATCGAGTTAGCTTTGATCAGATTATCAACAGCCAAATGTTGGATGATGTTAATCAGTTAATTTTAACTAGATTAGTTTTTCATTTATGTATTTATTTGTATGATTTGTATGTAGTGCCAGATTCATTTTATATAATGAAGCTGCTATCTGTAGCCTGTACCTGATGCAGAATGAGGCAGCAAGACAAATACGTACACAGACAGGGGGGCCAGAGCTCATTATTGCCTCTGGGCCCCTTACATGTTAATACGGCCCTGGAACCCATTTTTCTTTCCCTCCGTTTTGGTGCCAGCATGTAGTGGGCATTGGAGCAACATATTTGAAAGGGAATTGGAAATTCTCACATCAAGAAGAAAATAAGGTTTAAAGAGCCAAATCTTTTAAGGTCTTTTGCTTGATTGACGGCCGTCTCATTCCATCACAGCTTTAACCCTACCTAACAAACCTCTCTTTAAAAACCTTGTTGTTGATGTCACAGATTCTGCATCCATGTTCTTCAACAGTGTGGGCAGAATTTTGTGAGACAGAGTTGCATCACTGCAGGCCATCTTTTCTTTCATCACGTGATTTTAGTTAAACATGGCATACAATGTGGATAAAAGTTGTTTAACGTTTCTGTCTTCTATCAATCACGACATGGTTCAGTCACAATCTCAACCTTAGGTGTGTTGAACTGATACATAGCCTAACACTGAATTGAATATGCAGCCCCAAAGACTTGTCATTAAGTACAGCTAATACTGCAAGGAAAATCAAGTCCACTTTAAATGTGCCGTTTGTAAATGAGAGATAAAACGTCATTGCACGGGTTTATTTGCCAATCTTTCAGTCCACTGTGTCCCTTCCTCTCTGCTGAATGGTGGATGGTATTGTAAGGTATTTTAAGTGTATTAACGTTCTGTATATTGATGTAAATGTGGCATGAAAACCAACCCCTCTTGTGTGCCTCAGGTGTGTAAAATTTGGCCGTTATGTGATCTTAATGTCTGGCTGCTTATTTGTGAGAAGTGTGATGCATCTCATGTGTTTCTGTAATTTATTAGTATTGAGATTATTTCGTTTTCTGTAAATTTTGTTCTTTTGTCTGAAAATCAAGATTTCTGTTATTAAAGGTAACACCTTTTATTATACCTGTGGTTGTGCATTCCAGTTTTTGTCAGTCAGCCGCAGAGCTCCACACGAGAGGATTTGAATGTTTTTCTCCATTTATGGTCATTGGAGCAGAACTCCTGGCTGTTACTCTTCTTTGAACAAGTCCTGTCTGAAGCACGCAACTTTCAGAATATGTGGTGATAATCCCAAAATCCCTTCATCTTGGATTACTACCACATTTTATTTCTCTTGGCGTAAAGCTCAGTGTGTTAAAAGCTGACTGGCCACGGAGAGGGAAACCTGCTGGACTCTAGTGCTGCCTTTCATCCGCTGCCCACTCCACGTCGAGCTTTTTAAATTAAGTGTGTTGGGCACTAATGTTTCAAACATAATGTGAAACACATTCAGACGTGAGTATATCACTGAACGCACGCACACATTAGCACTTTTCAAACAATGGCATCATCCCTCAGATATTTCTGAGACTACTTGTCTGAATGTGCCTGTCAAACTGTTCAGTTACATCCAAAATAATTTATTCTACTTTAATGAAAAAAAGATACAGTAATTATTTTAATAGGTGTCAAGATCTTTAAACATGTTTATGGTTTGGTCTTCACCAAGTTCTGAAGGAAACATGTCTGTAGCTGCGAAATGCTTCACTATGTTCACCAGCTAACCACAGAGTCAGTTGATAATCGCTGTGGGGACACCTTTTACGTTATTGATACATTGGTAACATAAAAATATTGATTAATGCAGCTTTAAAGCTGCGGTAGGCAACGCTGGTGAACTAGCAAGAGACAGCTGGATTTTGAAAGTATGTAACTGAAAATATCCCTCCTCCTCTCTTCAGGCCTCCCTTCAAAGCTGCAGCTCAAAAAACACATTTTTATGTGCAGTGAGTGCACAGGCAGAGTGCGTGCAGGGAGACAGGTAGGTAAGTCAGCCAATCATTTCATTTGGACTGAATGAAATGATTGGCCACGCTTATTACATACCTGCCACAGCCACAGTTCCAGGATTTTTTTTTTTTTCGTTTTTGTGTCAGAGCATTTGATTTATTGATTGCTGTTGAATTTAACAAATATAACAAAAAGTGCTTTTGAAACAAATTTCCTACCCCAGCTTTAAGTTATGTTAAACTTTTTAAGTTTAGAATTTTATGCCAGCAGTATAAAGTGATATTTAAAGTATGTGAAGCTGCATTTAGACCAGTACGGACCATAAAACAGACTATGAGGCGCTGCCTTTGACTTTAATATTTGATGCCAGGGAGTCTCTACATGATACCTGATACTGATTTTAAATATCGTAATTCATTTAATTAAACTGTAAAAGAATGGCAATAAAATGTAATTATGCTAAACAGGTGTCTGCAGCATCCTACTACTCATAAATACAAAGTCCTTTACCAAAAAAGCCTGTAAATGCTTGCAAACGCTCCACAATAGACCCACAATTCTAAGTATCCGCACATATCGTCTCCATATCTTAGATGCATCTAGATAAAGCCTTCTTTAGAAAAATAAATGCATGTCTAAAAAGTATCATAGCTGATAGTTTAATAAGAATATTATCTGCCTTTTGATGTTCTGCATCACAATTCATCTGGACAAAAGTAGTTTTAACTGTAAACAAGTCATACATGAAAGCTTCTCCCTCATGTTTGCTTCAGTCCTTATGATACCATTTGTTGTTCTTCCAGCTGGTCTCTTAGAACTCTCACTGAGAAAATAAAACAATGACAAGTTTAATAAAGGACTGTTTTGTTAAGATTAAAAACACCACAGCCTGTGCAGTATGTGGAGGTTGTAGTCAGCAGACCACCCTGACTACATTCAACAGCAGTTGATTTAACCTGCGTTTGAGATCAAATACATTGTTACAAGACATTATATTATGCTTCTCTTGGAAATGATCTTTAATTTCAGTTTAATGGAATTTACTACCATGTTCACTAAGAATTCACCTCACACAGTGTATTTAGATATCAGTTATCCTTAAAAGGGGATTAAACTCTCTTCCTGTGAGTATTCAGATCTGGTATTGTCAGTCGACCTCTGCCCCAGAATTTCCTCACAGTTTGTCCCGTGCTTCACGTTTGTTTCCCAGTCCGAGACACATGTTGCACACCCAGCCACTGGCAGCCCGATGTAATCTACTGCCGGTGTGATATCTTGCATTCTTAAGGTGGAATGTCAAATCTCTCATCTGCTGCAGGTCCCTGCCTGCCTGCGCCCACCACACCTGTAAACACACCGGCTCCATCTCCACAACACTGTTTTGTACTGTATGCATTTGCTCTGAAAAAGGGGAAATAACCATCTGAATTTTGTGGCGTTACGCTTCATGTGCCACCTTGAGGTTCTGTTTTGGGCAGAAATCACATGTGTTGAGGTTTGTTACACACTCCCACGGTGAATTAAATAAACCAGAAGGGGGCGTTGTCCTCCCAACAAATAGCAGTCCTTGCTCATCCATCCTCATTCTACCCCCTTACAGTGGACATGATCTTCAATCTCTTGTCTTCATGACATTCTCAGTAAAAACATATCTGTATTTGTGTAGATTAAATGGAAAGGATGTGGTTGCTTATAGCAATCTGCAACACTTAAAGTCTTAAAGAAATTCACATGAATTCATATTCTATTTTCCTTCCAGTATTATACTGTCTCAGAATAGTCCCACTGTATCCTTTACACTTCAACAGAGTCTTCCACTCTTAGTAGACATTTATAGAGAGAAAAACTGTATTTGTATAATGTGAATCCCACATAAATATTGAAGCTCCACTAACAATGTTTCTTTTATATTAACAATGGAATAAATTACTGTGAAAAGTAAAATATTTCACCCGTAGTGACAAACCAACAAAGAATTATTTATCACCCAACTCTGCAGTTCCCCTCAGTCCTCGGGTTTTTACTATTTCTTTGTGTTTGTTGTACTGGCATTTTAACATATTAGCCAAATCAGCTTTATAACGCAGCTCTACATAATGTATGTCTGCCCCAGCATCTGTAACATCCTGTTAATGAATCTTTTTCTTGTTTCCGGTTTCTATCAGTTAGCATTTGCTGTATCAGTTTGATGTAATCACCTTTAGCTCTTTGTTCTGTATACCTCAGCCTTTTGTCTTGTGTTTTGGAAACTTCTGCCATGTGGACTGACTACCAGTGTGTGGAACCTTGCCTGCAAGGAAATACTATTACTCTCAACTGCCTGTCTGTTTTGAGTCCATTGTTTGTTGGATCCAGTTGTGATAGCGCCAGAGTTAAAGGGAACAGGAAGGATGCAATCAAATGTTGCTTAACAACAAGGAACTAAACCAAACAATGAAAAATAAAAACAAAACTCACTAAATCTGACTTAAATGTTGAAAAACATGGTTTTACTTTTCTGCCAAACACTCGCACTTTTGTGATGCAGCTGTGGGTACAGGGCTGCTGCCTGAGGGTTTTTGAACAACAGTAAAGATCAGACTGACTTTTGGATTTCATGAAAGATTTTACCATTGCTATACAATATCGTAGTTCACTCTAATGAATATAAATCATATTTTCTCATGAAAGCTAGAAATTCATCAGCTTACTGCAGGTGTCTAACAATACAGTCCTCTTTTAAAGAGTGGAGTGGCACCTCTATATTTAACCTTCACTTGCAGTTCAATTTATATGTTAGACCTGAAGGTCTCAATATGCATCAGAGGATTCAAGACATCATTTACCCACCGTGCGTGTGCACATTTCTGTGGGTGGGTTTGTGTGTATGCATCTGTAAGTGTACCGTATTAACACACTTGTGAAACGCTCTTTTCCCCTTCTCAGACCTGCCCACTCTACAACATCGCCTTGGTCACCATAGTGAGTATCTTTAAAACAAGGAAAGGCCTTGGTTGTCATGGCAACTGCAATGCTTAATAGGGCACAGGGTAGGGAGAGAAACGGAGAGATGGACATGTATCATATTTCTATTGCTTTTATGTTTCAATGTTTGTGTAAAGAGATTAAGACTGACACATCTTGTTGTAAGTCACTGTCCTGACCGTCAGGAGCAGTTCAGTGTCATACTCAAGGATGCTTAGACATGTGGACCGGAGAGGCCGGGGATCGAACCGCCAACGCTACACAATTGGACCAATGTGGTGTCTTTCCTGTTTCAGGATGGTGGGTCAAAACATAATGCAATTGGACTTTTTAAAAAGGGTTAGTTCATCCAAATCCCACACTCTCTCACACACAGACACACAACTGAAAAAAATAAATTCTCACATTTTCCTGGAAACGTGGTTAGCTAGGATGATCCACAGACCTTCCTGTTTACAGTTTTTATCGGGACTGTTCCTACAGTTAGGAAAATAGTCCCAGTGAAAACTAGCCTGGGGAATTCCATTCATTTCCACGATACAGAGCTGACTGCAGAAATCTAAGATGGCCAGATGCCACTGTGAACATGAACAAGGCACACTAACAGCACTAACTCTGCATGTATATTTAAGAGATTTTCCACAAAACACGTTGTATTTTATCATGTGAAATACTGACTATAAATAAGATGGGTTTGTACATTGTAAGATTTGAAGTTTCAAACCATTAATGGGTTGTAGACTATACTACACACCACTTTTCTGTAATTCCATAGCACTCCATGTGCATCCTCCTGGTAAAATACATTGACACCACCATTCAGTAACTTTACAAAACTGCCAGTATAATATAAGTCATGGGCTCATTATAGGAATAACCACATTTTGAGAAATACACATTTGCTTTCGTGCCAGGAATCAGATGGGATGATCAATACCACTCTCATGTCTGTCCCTTAAGTATGAAGCAACAGGCAGGTGATAGTTAGCTTAGTATAAATACAGAGAGCTAGGCTAAGATACTGAGAGCGGGCTCTAGATTTCTATTTTGTTCCTAAATGCTAATTCCTATTTATCCTATAATTAGTAACAACCTTTTTTCCCCTCAGTTAATTATTAGTAATTCACCTAAAATAACAGACCCCTAAAATAAAGTAGTTACTGAATCATCCTCTGGGGCTCGTGATTGATCACAGGGCAAAAATGAGAAAAATTGTGGGGGAAAAGTGTTTTCATTTGGTCTTTTAGATAGCTAAGTTATCACCATAAAAAGTACCATGTTTGAATTTTTAGGTACTGTATACAAAATTTCATGATTTCATTCATTTGTGTGCGAAAGCGTTACAAAGCACAAATTACCTTTCAATGTGAAATATGACATCATTTGTTGTGGAAAAGTCTGATGTTGATGAAACACTTTGACAGACTGGATACTCCATAACATTTAAAAGACGGATGATGAACTTGAGGCGATGATGTTTTTCTCCTCCAAAGCGATGTACTGTATAGCCCTTTGGAAATAAACTCTTCAAGTTCAATTTAAACAGCTTGTCAGTGTATCACCAGCCCACTCAGAAAAGAAGTATGTGTTGTTTGCAAGAGATTGGGCTGAAGAGGGGAGAAGAGCTCTGGAGAGTCGACCTGTTTACAGAGGGAACGTTACCCCTCTCTGTAGGCCTTTCATTTCCTCTGCTATGAAACTCTGATGCTTTCCTTTCTGCTTGCCTTGTTCCCCTGATCTACCTTAAAATGGAAAATTTCATTAAGAGGGTTTGGAGAACGTGTCTGCTACTAAATACATTCCTAAAAAAAACAACAAAACCCCAGTAGAACTGAATATCCAAAATCACTATTTAGACTTTTATCTTTAGACAATAAATGACCTTTAGTTTTTATTTCAGCCATTTAGACTGTTCTCCCATGGTTATTCACGTGAGAGTGCCAAAATCACTGTAGAGCTAATTTTCCCCATGATTGCGTATCTGGACAGGATGTATGGGGATATCAGCCTCTGCAAGGATATGGGAATTATATTCGCTCTGGAGACGTTTGATTCCCTCCAGATATGTTTGAAGCATCACCAGAGAGAGAGAGAGAGAGAGAGAGAGAGTTACGTGCTTTCCGAAAGTGTTTGCTGAATGTTTTCCTCCAGCTGAGCACAATGCAACAAAAAAAGACAGATAATGGGTTATTAATACATCTGCTGCACAAGTCCATACAAGTTTAAGGACTTTGTACTGGTACTAATGGATAACAGTTCCACTAACAAAAAACATGAATATGCTTGACAAACTAGTCTTGCTTCAAGTTCATTTTTTTGAAGCTTTTGATCACGTTACATGAGTTTCATCAGCAGATGAGGTAAGATTGTTTTGTCATCTTCTGTTTCCAAGGTCAAGAATAAACTCTGAAACTTGAATCTTGAGATGGGATTTTTGTTTCCAATAATGCTTAGCGCTTGCACCTCGCCAAAGTAGTAGCATCCACCTATGGCATGTAAAACAGTCACTCTTATTAGCAATTACAGAGGGTTGCACTGTGATAGGGCTGCCTGGTATGATTCAAGTCATCAGTTAAGAAGACCCTGAGTTGCCTCGCATTTTGTCCGTCGAATCAATGCGCTAACTGCACTGGCTGCTAACTTCAGTGAGCAGCTAGTAACTGTGGACACACTAGCCACTAGGTGGCTGGGCTGCAAAAAAAAGTGATGTCAAGCACTGCTTTTTTTCATGGTCTGCACACAACTCAACTTATCAAAAGTCTTTTTTTCTTCAGTGAAAGGACAACAAGTAAGAAAAAAAACAGCAACAGACAGGAAAGAGCAAATAAAGGCGAGAGTTAGACAAAAGTAGTACTGTCAGGTAAATAAGTTTGCACTTTTTTTAATATGGACTGGCTCATTAGTATGTTTTGTTTGATACTTTTGGCATCACTATGGTTAAATTAATAGTTTTTTTTAAGTGTCCTCCATATAGAGCTGTCCTTGAATCTATCATGTTCAATTTCTTGGCTGTATATTGGTTAGTCAGGTGTTGTTCTTGTGTATTAGCCAATATGGGATGAGTAATGTAACAATGAGCAGAACGAAGAGAAACAGAGACATGAGATGAAAATGAGCGAAGTGGGTGTATGGTTCCGAGACCAACTATGCCATGCTATGTTTAGACAATTACCAGATGAGGTCTTGGAAATTATATTTAACCTGTTTAATAAGACATGGAGAGAAAGTGTAAGGCATGGCAGTTAGAAAACTGCTTTGATATGATCATTGCTCTTAGATCGTCATACTATTTAGCGGATTGCTAAGCACATATAGATTCCGTAAATGATAGATGAAAGATAACGACAAAGACGTTAGTATGAAAGAGGTCATGGCTGTAGTGTAGTGTTTTGATACTGAGAAAATGTATGACTCAATGTGGAGAGAAGGACTAAATTGATTAATATCCACAAAATGAGTAATGATAGAAAGGTTGTACAACTGGGTCTTAGACTTCCTGTCTATCCAGACATTCTGTGTTAAAGTCGGAGATGCTCTTGATATTTTATTGATATTCCTCAAGGTAGTGCTATTAGCCCCATTCTGTTAACATTATGATAAATTAGACTGTATATTTTATGAATATTGGTAGAGGTACTGGGTCATTGATCACAGATGAGAGGAAAGCATTAGACAGTACCTAACAAAATTCAGAGTGCTATCCTGAGGGTTTAAAAATGGTCATATGACTGGGGATTTAAGATGGGGATTTACATAGTCATGCTTTATGTTCTTTACCAGGAAGAGAATACTAGATAATGTGCAGCTTAAATGGTATGGTCAAAGTATGGAAAGAGTTCAAATATTTAGGATTGTGGTTTGATGAGAAATTTGTATGGAAGAATTCTTTGAAACAGGTAAAAGGTTAAAGGGATCTGGAGAGGAACAACCTGCAACAAAGGTGTTGTGTGATTGTTTGGAATATTTACAAAGAAAAGGTAAGAATTTGGTTGGATTTTTTCTGTATTACAGTAGCAGAAGAATAGATATTTTAAATAGGTTTGATTATGGACCAAAATACTGTGTGGGGTAATGTTCCTTCATGGGTATTTCCAGTGCCCAATGTGGGCTTAGAAGAAGAGAGAATGGATTGAAAAGAATGTGGATAACATTGGAAATTTGGGAATAGGAAGTGTTATAACTATATCCCAGTATTTACTGATGGATATAAAGGTAGTGGACATGTACCCGAGTTTGTAGTCATATGCAAAAGATTTAATGATCTCTATTTACTGCAGAAATTGTTCAGATGATTTATTGATATGATTGGGTTCCTGCTCACGTTGGTGTGGAGGGGAATGAGAAAGCAGATGAGACTCCAAAGAGAGCATTGAAACTAAATGATGATGAAATAATTAAAGCTCCCTTTGGAAAAGGTGAGGCAAAGTCATTAATAAGAAAGGCAGCGAGGGAATCATGGCAGAAGAAGTGTGACCCAGATATCAAAGGGAGACACTATTGCAGCATGCAGAAATCAATTAAGGTGAGGGCTTCAAAGGGAAGTGCAAAAGACAGGAAGTGTTTTTTTGTCAAGATTAAGATCTGGACATACTGGATTAAAAGCTACTCTTTTTTCAAAGCAAAGTGTGTATGTGATAAATGTGATGTTTTTAATGTTCCTGAAAAAGTTAAGCATGGTACTATAATATTATTATGCCATTACTACCTGCAGCACCAACTAACCCATAGCCTACTCGAGGCTTTTTCAAATTCACCAAATAAACGTCTCCGTTGTACGAACATTATATCGTCACTGCCAGGCAGGAAAGGAGGAGAGACCAAAGACTCGAGTAGCAGTTTGCTCCCATAATGGCCATCTGCATCAAAAGATGAGCTGTCAGTATTATTTATAATTGTGTCCTGATTTAAATGCATTTCTCCGTGCATTTGTTTGTTTCCGGTTCACACCGCCAAACTTCCTGTAAATGGTCTGAAAATCCGAACCATCCAAAAGATGCTTTCACACTACAAAATTAACTGAACCATTGTTCTTTTTGATCTGGGCCGAGACTACCTCTTTTCGTCTGACCCAATTTCGTTTGTATGGTCCTGACTGTGATCCAGGGGAGGTTTCACACCTGCAATTTTTGTTCGGATCAAACTGAAAAGTCTGAAAGTCCAGACCAAACGAGGTAGATGTGAAAGCCCCCTTATATGTGATTTGTTCACATAGCATGCCTTATCCAAACCTAAACCTCATTATTTCTTAGCTGTTACCCAGCAACGCGTTGCAACTCCGAAAGTATTTTCTTAAATCTTGGATAAACCTGCTGCCGGATAACAACAAAAACAATGCCAGTGTGGATGTTTAGTAGCGTTTATACTAGTGGTGGGCCGTTATCGGCGTTAACGGCTGCGTTAACGTGAGACTCTTATCGGGCGACAAAAAAAATATCGCCGTTAATCTATTCTCAAAGTTGGGTTGGGAGCTGGGTCTATGCTACGCAAGCTATGATGACTTTCACCTTGATATTTTAGCGCCGAATCGCACTGTAGGGGGCGAGAACAAGCCTCCGAACCTGTGTGTTTGCCTACTGTGAAATTACCACATCAAACGTGACGTGCTAACATGGATGCAGCTGTTGCTGCGTTTCATTTACCTTGGAGGGCGGAGCTGGGAATGACGTCACACCCGACTTGACGGCGTTCCAGTTACAACCTCGCTCGGCCAGCTGTTTGTTTACAACTAGCCAGGTTAGTTATTGATATGCCGGTTGATTAAAAAACGCATTGTGCGGTATTTCCTCACACTAACTGTAGCAACACGTCCACAGACAGCTGTTGGACAGCACTTTGTGTACGAACATTTCTGAAGCCGCCGGTGTTGTGCCGAATTCTGCCTGCCTGCCGAGAATCGCACGCACCTCGCGGGTGCTAACGGTCATCTATGCTGAGAAAAGAGGTGGATGCAAATCTCGGCAGGGAGCCTACAAAATCTGATCTGCCGAATTATGCATCCACCTCTTTAGGTCCTTCTCAGACACTTTGCTGTGCTCATTGATCAAACAGCTTTATCGCCACATATATGTACTGAATGTCAAGGAATGGTTCTTCTAGCCTAGTGTATTAAAATATTAAAGACTCTAAACGTTCATAAAATATATACTTCAAATCAATTTATCACCATTGATGAAGTCCACAAAGAATTTTACAGCATTTAAAAGTATTATTTGGAGGTGCATGCAATTCTCGGCAGGCAGGCAAAACTCGGCACAACACCTGGTTTGCACCTTGTGCAATGCATAATTAGTTTACTGTAGGAGTTCTTCCAGTCTCAAGTAGCCTACCACCTAAACGCAAAGCACATCACACGCTACACACAAGTACATCTTATTGAACATGATTTATTTTCATCACCAATTATCATAGTAGAACAGCTTTCTCAAGCAGTTTGTGATGCATTTTGGAAACAGGAGATGAGCCCCTGGTCTAATGCGCCACCTGGCTTGAAACCTGGCTTGAAACCCGTTCGCACACATACTTTAAATGCCTTCGGCAGAATTCAAATGAGCCATTTTAATCTAGATTAATCTAGATTAATTTCAAAATTAATCTAGATTAATCTAGATTAAAAAAAATTAATCTATGCCCACCCCTAGTTTATACATACAAATATGTAGGTCTTTAAAAACTGTTTTATTGTCGTGGTAGCTTCTCTGGCATCGGTTCTGACTGTTTGACTTTGGGCGGGTTCAGCTGCTACACACACACACACACCAGACAGCAGAGAGGCTGCAGAGGAGACAGTGAACCACATGAAGTGAAGGTAACTTTATTAAGCAATGTGCAAGTTGTTACGAACAAGCTAAAATGAACGCTGGCTGTATGTGGACTAACTGTTGAGCCAAATTTGCCACAAATTTGGCAAATTCTTTCAAAGCTAGCTGCTGGCTGAGACAAACCAGCCCCTCTTTTCTTTACCAGCTGTACCTGCTGGCAGTGAATCAAACCAGCAGCAGAGGGAGGAGGAGGACAGGAGGAAGGACTGATACTGACTGATGTCTGTGCTCTTTACTCTTTCTAAACTTCAGTCAGCATTTTGATGATAGGAATATTAGGCACTTCCTTTCCAGAAATGTTAGATTTGTTTCCACTGAGACATTATTCAGTGTGTAAAAATTGCAAACATTTCTGTGGCTGCTCTAAAACAAATTTTATTTATATTTAAAATATAAATCAATTCTAATCCTGTTCTGAATGTATTATTTTCTTTAAATCATTATTAAAAATACCCAATTCTTTAGTAATGCAAACAAACTGGTAAGAGTATTGAATCAGAACCAGGCTAATAAGAGTATGAATAAGATAGATACGGTCCAACAATACCCACCCCTACACCCTGACTTTAGGAGGACAAGCAAATAGCAGTCCCTTCACTAAAAGCTTTGTTTAACCAATGTTATTTTGTGATTGATATTTTTTATGCGTTAAATAATGTGAAAATATTTTTTAAGTACTGTTATGATAATTGTCTAAAATGATGTGAAAATGCATAGTCAAATAACATAAACTTTTTTGAAGGAACACCAAAAAACTATGCAAGATGGCAGCGCCCACATCTGGGATATACTGGTTTCCTTTATGTACAGTGGGAGGAAGTGGAGACACGTCATCCATCTTTATATACAGTCTTTGTGTCAGCCCAAAAAATGGATAAACATTTGTGAACATATCTACACACACATATGCAGACAATCAAAAGAGTATAAACAGAACCTCTTCCACATGTCTAAACCATAGTGATGCACAGAGAGGTAAATCACAGCCAGGGTGGAAATATTTGCACCCTGGTCTGTTGTGAAGTTTCACCGAGCATAGCACTTAGCACCTGGATATCTCATCTCCTTCTCTGGTCAAGAAGTCCCTTTTTTTGTCCCACTGTAAGCCCCCCACCCCCCTTTTGGTCTCTGACAGCCCCCATATACCTTTTTATATTGATTTAAGAGATGAAACCTGTGTGACCTTAAACCCTGGCAAGTTCTTTATGCTCGACAGTGCTTGCGTCACGTCTACCCAGAAGTAAGACCCCGCTGGCAATGAGAACTGTGTGAGATCAATCCTCTGTGCTTCATTCCCTCTCTCCTCACTGCCTGAATAGAGCACATTTTACCCATTGAACTTACCCTTTCCCACAGAGCCACCATGTATTTGTCTTTCTTAAGAGCAATAGAGATCGACGAATGGGCCCACAGTGCCTCGAACTCCCGACCCCACTTCGCACCAACTTTCAGAGCGTCACCACATGACATGAAATTGAGGTGAGGACACACACCAGCCCCCTCCCTTCTGGGGCATCTTAAACACTTCGTTTACAACCTTAGCAAGACAGCATGTTCATTGAAGGTCATGCAATTACTCAGAACAAGTCCTTTGTAAACTTATTTATTTTATATGATCATTTAGTCCAAAAATGTTGATACTAAAGCTGCACTTATATTTAAATATAATACATAATATAAAAATCTAATTTTGAGCTGCCAGCACCAAATGACTGTCAAGGTTAGCGACTAGCTGGTGAACAAAGTGGAGCCTTTAGCTGCCAGATATTTGCCTCAGGAGTTGGTGGAGAGCGAAACAGCTAAAAGGAGAGTGAATGTTGGACTTACATTCAACGGGTGGCCAGAAACACAACTGTAAATAAATGCTATTATTGCTCCACATCTAGTGGTCGTTAAAATTAAGTTACAAGGTGATGGATACTGTCTCTAAGTGGCACAAAAAAAAGCTTAAAACTCAATCACATTAAACATGGGAGAATGCAATCATTCCATTGTTTGTGTCTATCACCAAAGAAAAGCTGGCTGTCAGAGATTTTGCTTGCTTTTTTGTCTGATACAAATATTACATCTGGATATTTCTGATAATGCTGAGGATTATATGCATCTGTGTGCACTCTCTGCCATGTGGTTGCACAGCACACATTAAAGTCTGCAGAGACTATACTGTCCACCTGGTGCATGAAATCTAGAATCTCTTGCCATTCCAGCTGAAGGTCAAAGCTTCAGCAACATTCAGAACCGCCAGAGGGTGATGATCGACCTGCCCACCAGCCTGTGTGTCAGTGTCAGAAGTTAAAAATACTGTTGGAACTGAGCGGGAGCACAACTGGTTTTAAAACGTCAGAATTCATATTGCAGTGATGGCAAAACCAGGAATTGTCCTTAAGTTGTCCTTAACCAGGAACAGTCTTAAGCTGGTCAGGATGAGAAGAAGCATTGTGGCTCCTTTCCCGGGTTATTATGGGATTTTTGACTCTAGTAATTATCTGCCAGATAGCTGGGCCACTCCTCTGCTTCACCCAAGCTAAAGAAAGCAGTTTTTGTTTTTGAATCCTCTCCCTTAGTCAGCAATCTATTTGAAGTAATAGGGTGTATTTAGTGGGAGGTTTCAGTTCTGTGTCAGTAGTTAGTAACAGTTTTAATTTTATTGGTTACTAAGTGTGGAAGTAAGAGAATGTTTGATTGAATAGATTTTAATTTTAGGCCTGAAGGCAATAAAAATGATAAGGAGGGGTTTATTTTGAAATCCATATTGGCCAATATGCTGCTGGATGGCTGAAATGATGAGCTGCAGCAGTAAGCAAGAACCTCTCGGTCTGAAAAGTGAAGCCAATGTGGACATTTAGCTATTTCGGGTGCCTTTTATTGAAACATGTTCAACTTAAAGCCGGTGTGCTCATCAATGTCACTTTTAGTGAACCGACCAATCATCGCCCGGATGGGACGGGAAATGATTTATGATGAGCTACAGTAAATTCTAAACGGTTGAATTCATTGTCATACATGAATGGTTATGATTATTGACGAGTTAGAACTTAGTATTAACAAATTAGAGAGAGACTAACCATAATGTAGGCCATTTTCTTACACAGTAATTTAATGACTGAAAATAACCCAGAAAAAATGTACAGCTGTAGCTGGAATTAATGTGAAATTAGGGTGCATAGGTGTCATTTACACTGGGGACATGTCCCCACCACATTTTGAAATGGTTGATTTTGTCCTCATGACTTTTTGAAAGCATTTTTTTTAAAACATTCTGAAAAATACAGTCCCCTCCAAAAGTATTGGAACGGTAGGGCATATTCCTTGGTTTTTGTTGTTCACTGAAGACATTTGGGTTTAAAATCAAAAGATGAGTATGAGACAAGAGTTTCAGCTTTTATGTCCTGGTATTCACATTTAGATGTGTTAAACAACTGAGGACATATCACCGTTTGTATTAGACCACAGCATTCTTAGGTGAGCAAAAGTAATGGAACAAATAATCTTAAAGTAAATAATATTTAATAATTAGTGGCATAACCCTTGCTTGCAATAACTGCCTCAAGCCTGCGACCCATCAACATCACCAAACTGTTGCATTCTTCATTTATAATGCTATTCCAGGCTTTTACCGCAGATTCTTTCAAATCTTGTTTGTTTCGGAGTGTTTTTCCCTTCAGTCTCCTCTTAAGGAGGTGAAATGCTGCCCTATTGGGTTACGGTCAGATGATTGACTTGGCCAGTCTAAAACCTTCCACTTTTTCCCTGATGAAGTCCTTTGTTTTGTTGGCAGTGTGCTTTGAATCATTGTCCTGCTGCATGATAAACTTCCTCCCGATTCTCTCCACGTCTGAATTCATTGTGCTGCTACCATCATCAGTTAAATCATCAATAAATATTAATGAGCCTGTCCAAGCCATGACATTACCTCCACCATGCTTCACAGATGAGCTTGTATGCTTCAGACCATAAGCAGTTCCTTTCTTTCTCCACACTTTGGCCTTTCCATCACAAATGCAGTCTTTATAGTTTTGAACCAAGTATGAAAACTTAGATTAGTCATGCAGAGCTATTTAAAGTTTGGACAATCAACCTAAAAGGCAACACCTTGGCAACGAGAAACATCTGTCAGTCACATGTTCCAATAGTTTTGCTCACTGGAAAAATGGGTGGGTTCAAACAAAGAGTGGTATGTCACACACATCTAGATGAACTGCATTGGGGGATTTTTATGTAACTCTCAACTATATTGAGGCTTAAAGTTATGCATAATTAGGTAGGAGCCGTCATAGGTGGCTAGCGACCAAAACCACTCTTCATTTGGCCTGCCGGCTCTCTGCCGACGCTCTCTTTGCCTATTTTTTAAATAAGCCAGGAATCTGCCGAGATGGCGACGGCCTCGGCCACCAACATTGAGCTTCTCAATCAATCTTCAAAAACCTATGAGTGAGGTCAAGGCTACTGTGTTCAAGTTTTATACAGTATATGGGGTGCTCTAAAAACAGATACATTAGCTTCTCTTCTGTTGTTTTTCTGAGAGAATATCCTCTCAAGGAGTGCTCACTGCTGATTTCTAAGAAAAGAGGTATTACACCTAACTTGCTGATACCTCTGGTAAACATGGGTATTGCCAAATCAACCAGGAATGAGATCTTGAGCATTACATCTTTAAAGTTACAGTGACTGACCGATGATTTATTTTATTTATACAGTTTAAAGTTATAGGGACAATACACATTAACAAGACATTTCTGTAAATGTGCCAGCCCCTGGGCAGGTGTTATGACAGCTACAAAAGACTGAGGAAAGATATTTGACGGTGTGTGTGTGTGTGTGTCTTAAAACAGTAAACTGTGTTGGCCTACATTAACGCTTTTCACCCTTTTCTGCTTGTGAGACTGCAGCTCATGGATGGATTATTAAACGGGCCTATTCACCACAAACACAGGAGTCCAATGCAACAGACATAAGCGACTGTTCTTAACGTCAAAAAGTCCTAGAGCTCAAAAAAGCATTGCCAAATTTTAATTACATTTTTTCTCCTACTTATACAGTCAGCCCACATGCAGTTAGTAAGTATACTTTAATAGATTCCTGCACTATTTTTTTGTCTATTTGCAGATCCACACTGAGCGAGTTTTAGTGTAGATCTACTGTGGCAGTTAAGATATGGTGTTAGGCAACCTCTCTACAGTGTTTTAGAGTGTTACAGTAAGGTTAACCTGCAAATCAATTTGGGAAATATGCAAAGCTACAGCAAATGGACCAAAGGTAGGGCAATTTGGTAGGAGAAGGTGGGCCTTTTCACTTGTCTGTGTGCCGAGGGGCCTATAGTTTCATAATTCCTGAGCTGTGCAGTATAGTGGACAGTTCAGCTGAAGAATGATTTCCATTCATTGGGTTGTTTCATTTGATTAGGCAATCTATTATTTATTAAAACAACAAATGATTGAGCTCCCAAATTATGTGGTAACACTTTTCACTAATGTCAGCTCTAAGCCTGTGCTGTCCGCTGTCTCTTTGATTACAGCTAAAACACTCTTGCCAATAATTATAATGTTACATGCAGAAAGAAAGCATCAACACTGGCATAAAATATTGGCATATGCTTTAGAAAACCAGATGAACCCTATGCTTTGCAGGACTTGGATATAAATTAGATGTTAAACAGTCACTGTTCTGCTGTCTGGATATGGTCACTATGTAAATGTGACATTTCAAGGACTGACTGAGGGCATCCATGTCGATCACAATTGTTATTATTTGAAACCGCTAAATGTTTCTGTGGAACATCCTGCACAATGCGATGTCACTTACACTTGATGTCATGCAAATAGATAGACTCATCAAGAGAACTGGTGGGATGTATCTCAGATTTTAATTACAAGTGCACAGCTGGTTGTTTTGATCGTACAGGTCACATACATAAAGAAAAAAAACATATTTCATTTTAACAATTACAGTATATTCTACTGTAGATGCCTTTGTGTTCTGTACACACCTAAGACACAGCAGTGCTTAAGGCAATATACTATATCATACATACTGTTTACAGCATTAAAATTACAGTCATGAAGAACATCTCTGGAATGTGACATGTAGGGATGGACGCCAACTGCTTCCTTTTCGTAGGTACAGAGAAAACAGCAGAAATGCTCTCCCGTGAGCTATGAGACGAATGTAGGGAACCACTGCAGAACATTTTATGTCAACAGAACATGTGGACTTTTTTTAAAGGTTTGTTTGAAGGAGAGACACTAACAACTCCGGGTATTTTTCTAGGGTTGACATGGGGGATGAACAGTGGATCTACTTTAATCTAATAGTTCTCTCATTGTATTTTTGTTTGACCACCGCTGACACAACAGTTCACACACATGTGGGCCAAAGCACATCACAATATTCCCCTACAGACAAGATACAGAGAGGAAACTACAACTCTTGTTCGACGTCAGTAAATGCTTGGATTCTTTGCATGCTAAATAACAGCTCGCATGCACCATTTACAGACATTTGGCTAACTTATTGATTTAAAGACAGTATGAGAGTATGAGAGGACAAAAGAAAAAAGGTTGAGAACCTCTCCATGTCAATGATTCATCAAGACAAATCTCATATCTCACCAGTATGCAGGATTATTTTGATCCAAATCAGTTTGACATTATGATTTACTTCTATCAGAGGGAAGAGAGATTGCACTTGGGACCTTTTTTGATGGAAAATGATCAGAGCATAAGTAAAGAACATTCCACATAAATCAGTCACATTTCGTCCATTTCTGAGCCAAAAATTGCTTGAAACATTTACATGAGAAAAACGTATTTCTTGTGTGATCAGACGATAGTCTGGCTCTTCCCTAGCTGCTGATCTTGGTCAGCATCTTGTTGATGGCCTGTTTGACGTGTGTGGTGGAGCTGCGGCGTCTGGCCTTGCCCTGCACGGCCTTGCGGCGCCTCACCTCGCGACACAGCTCATGGAAAGCCTCGGCCACGGCGCCACCCTCATTGGCACATGCTGAACATTCGTAGAAGGCGCATGCCATTTCAGCTGCCAGCCGCTCGCCTTCCTCTGTGCCCACCTGCCGGACGTGGTCCAGATCAGACTTGTTGCCCACAAGCACCAGGGGTACGTTTTTCGGCTTCTTCACATCCTCTAGGAGACTTCGGAGCGGCGCTACCTCCTCAAAGCTTCCCCGGTCTGTGATGTCGTACACGATAACAAATCCGTCACCCCAACGCATGTGACCCTCCTTCTGCTGGACATCCTCCTGAGATAAAGACAAAAAAAATAGTTGTTGATCTTAATTGTAACTCTTCTTCTTCTTAAAGGCATAGTTTATCATCCAGTTGGCTTGGCTGGAAACGGGGATACAGCAAGTCTGGCTTTGTCCACAATAAATAAAATTAAACTCTCTTATATGTTATATCCAAAGTGTAAAACATCAACTGTGCTGGGGTCATGTGCTGAACTTTTTTTGACTAGGACCATTGACTTTCTCCATAAAAGCAACAAGTTTTTTGTGGTAGTAAAAACAAACATTATAAAAGACATATAACATGGCAGCTACCTTTGACATTCAATATTCACCACATAGAATCAGAGCGGTAACTCTCAGTAAAGTAAATTTCCCAAAATATAGAACTATTCCTTAAACATTTTGTGATCCAAACCTTATCAAAACAAGTCAGGTGATCTAAAAATCACCTGTCAAGCCAAAATAGGTGTTTTTGCATAGGTGACATCAGTCCCCACACACTCCATCTTTCTATGCTTTTTTGCAGTTGAATATAAAAAAATCAGCCATGGCAGCTTTCAGCCATATTTCTGTATGTAACACATCTAGTTTCTTTATGGAGAAGCATTTGTGTTCAATTCCTGACTCTTTCTCTGCTCTCTGCCACACCTACATACAAAAAATTTAATTCAGCAGCCATCTAAGGAACATGAACATTCAGGCATGCGTTCCTAATTTGATCATGTTGAAGCAGAAGCAGTCGGTCTGGTTATTATAACAGGAGTTAACTGGACATGTGGCAGACTAAGAACCGTAACCTGACTGGAGGGAGGCACATGGATCCTGCTCTCACAGTTATTGAAAGAAGAAGCTTAAAAAAAAACTGCATCCCTCCAGAGGACAGCCGAGAAAGTTTGACATTTGTATACTAGACTGACTTTTGAACTCTGAGGCCTGACAACCAATGCAGCCCGTGTCTGGAAACATTCAGACCTCATCCTGATGCCAGCTGAAAATAGACTACAATGTAATAAGAGAGGGATGACTTGGCTGAAGTGTCGCAGGGGAAATCAGCTGCCAACAGAACACCTACGCAGCACTGCAGCATATTTATCTTCAGCCAGAGGACTTGCGCAAGCTCTCCCTCATGGCCAGGATCCTGCAATGTTTCTGTCAGTCTGCAGGAAATTACCATCTTAAAGTGCCATTCAGTCTCACACCCACTCTTACAATTCCTCAAACAAGCCTCTTTCCAAAACAAGTGTAAAATATCTCCAAGAAAAGGCTGAAAGGGCAAGGTGATACCCAAACATTCAATCTGATTTGCATTCAAAACAATTGTTGTCAACTTACTTTTTTAAAGAAGAATAAATGTTTTAGAGTGCTCTTAAAAATGATGTGCTTGTACTCAGTGTACTTTGTCAGCTCATTAATGCCAATAAAAAGTTTGTAACAGCGATCCCACAGTAACAGGTCCCAAATCATTACAGAATAAGATGCCTTCTTTTCATCCTGTCTCTGTGTTATTATTAACATGTGGCCAATTTGCAATCAGAGAACATAAATATACACATTAGAAGTTCCATAAATTTCTTATAGTTTTCAAAATTTGATTTCCCCACTTGGGTCCTTATTATGCAGGATGACTCATTAGAACAGTTCAAGAATTTACCTGTCCGTCATGGGAATTCTGAGGGACTTAGGCTGCGTGTGTGCAGCAGTTGATTTACAGCATCAACTTCCACTGGGAGCATCTCAGAAGCGTTTCAGGAGCAAGCATGTAGCTGCCCCACGTTAATGACTTGTTTTTAAAGTGTCCTTTTTGTGATTCTACTACATTCTTCAAAGCTCTCTGCCGCCCGCTTTCGTTTCTCAACTTGATGGGTGCATCTAGCAACTACCACAGGGAGCTTTTCAGAATGAGAGCGTTTTACCTGCCGGACTTTGCTGACATGTTTAGATTTTGTTGATTTGTATGATTAGTGCTTACTTTTTGTGCTTCTACTATGATTAAGTAGGCTACGTAGTAAAATTGTTTCTTTTTTGCCTGATTTAACTGTGTTTATTGTTGATATATGATTGGAAATCGGTAACGGGTATTTTATTTTGAACATTGACCGAATTCTCTGCCGTTTCTGTGTCGGACTTCTTGGCCAGTTCAACTGCGCTGTGCTGCTTGACGCTGAGATGCTTCCTGGACACGCTCAGTCTATGGACGCACTGCAGGACTTCAGCTGCAGTGTGTCCATAGACTGAGCGTCCATTCACTGATGTAAGTACAAACATCATTTAGGAGAATGGCTGCTCCGCTGATGGACTCAGTGGACTTTCGGAGTGAGTCTGGGGTCATGTAAACTTGGTTAATATGATTTTGTAGCAGATGGGCCCACGATGAAGCTCCGAGAGTCTAGCTCCGCCCCCATCTTTGACCATTCTTTGGTAGAACAACTTGTATGCTTGGGGCCGTTGTCTTGCTGCATGACCCACGTTCTCTTGAGATTCTGTTCATGGACAGATGCACTGACATCTTCCTTTAGAATTCTCTGGTATATTTGAGAAAGCAGGCCCAGATCATATTACTATCACCACCATGTACAGATGAAATAAAGTTCTTGTACTTGAATGCAGTGTTTTCCTTTTGCCAAACATAAGGCTTTTCATTTAAATCAAAAAAGATCTATTGTGGTCTCTTCTGTCCACAAAACAATCCAATCTCTTTAGAGATGGTTTTGTAACCTTTTCCAGCCTGATGAGCATCAATGACAGTTTTTCTGAGATCCTCAAAGAAAATGAAAGTATCCCTTTAACTGTACTGTAGTTAATTATCATTTACATGTCATGTTTCATGCAGGATTATTGATTGGATTAGGCACACAGGGATAATTTGCCCCACCTGTCCTGCAGTGTCCAGTATCTCCATGGTGACAACTTCATCGTCAATGTTGGCTTGGTGACGATATGTTGATTCTGTAAAACACACAAAAAGAGTTTTGTAGAAATTCAATCTGACGTGACTCTTCTTTTGAAAAGGGCGAAACCTGACTCCTAACATGGGAGTGGTTCGAGTTACTAAATTACAAATCAGGATGAAGACTTTTGAATTGTGTCATTCACAAGCTGTAAATATAATTCCGCTTACTGTTTTTGTGAATGAGTCAGAGGATCACACATAGAGCTGACAATCACTGTATGCAAGACATACCCGACTTTTGCTTCATATCTAATCTTTTATAGTGAAAATAATGGTAAGCATTGTTACTGTGTTTGTGTTTACATCTGCAGACTGCTACTGATCAGCATCTTCCTGCTTCACTCCAGCTTCTTTACTAGTAAACTGAGTTAACATGAGTTGAAATGAGTTGAAAAAACAGATGGTTTTTGGTGAGTGTATGACTGTACTGTACACTGTAGTCTGGGTCTGCTTCTGTGCTTGTTCTGTGAATGTAAATCGAGAGCAATGTAAGACCGGAGTCAGATTCTGCGTATGTGTTCACATAACTAGCCATTAAAGCTGATGCTAGATGGTCAAAACATTTGTGTTAGCCATAATATGTATTGGGTTTTGCTCTGCTCTCTCTGCTCTCAAATAATTGGAATAGCTACAAGGATACTGATGGGCGAACAAATGTCCCCACATAACACACTGTGGTACAGATACAGAGATAGATGTACACATACATTACATCGTAGCAGTCAAGTCGACCATAACATCAAGACTCTCTCTCTCTCTCTCTCTCTCTCTCTCTATCTCTCTCTCTCTCTCTCTCTCTCTCTCTGTGACTGATGTCCATGTTTTTCTGGAGTCACTGGTTAAACATTTTCATGCCCAAGGCAAGGAGCTTACTTTAGAGGTCAAAACAAGGAATCATGTTGGCTTGTGCCTGGCTCAGACGGACACTGCATTGTTTGAAAAGGACGTCACATTTCCATTTTCCTTGGTTCCTTCTATTTTAAATCATTATTTTGTCTTTCGGACCCAAACCTTTAGTTACTTTCAGCTGGTTTTTGGCCCTTCCTGGATTCTTGACCCCTGCAATGACCTGAAACACCCTGAGCTTCACCTAAAGCTTGTCTGAAAAGAGCTTCTGAATCCTGGCACCGGAACCCAGGTGTGAACTATGACCGTGACCTTTCATTCCATCTTGGACAACACAGGAATTATCTCCTTGAATTGCCCCCTTGTAAAAATCCCATCTGTGTAAACACCTCGCAGAGAGCACTGAAGGCCCTTAAATCCTCCTTCAAAAGGAAGAGATCATCTCAACCAGAGGGCTTAAGCCAGCTCTTTAAAGCTTTTTGACTTCGTGGATCTAGCCTTACAATTGCTTTCAGCTTGTGACTCATGTCCTGTCTACACTAAAATTTATTGATGCATAGTTCTTTTGCAAAGGGAAAATATTTGAAAGCTCAAGTCAAGAAACCAATATTAAATGAAACACCGGACATCCGTCTTTTCTTGAGGAATCACTACATCTTGTTCTTCCTATTACTTTAATGAATATTGTTTTTCATGCCAGTTGCAGAAATAAGAAATTACCCAGAAACAGTAAAAAGTATTTAATTCAAGATGCAAAACACTTACAGGCAATGAAAGTTGTTTACAGCAGGAATAATATCTACAGGCTAACTGTAATGTCTGACTCGGGAAAGCAAATCTGGGGAGCCCGAAAGCCTCCATGTAGTCTCTGCTTCCACAAAAAACTGAGATGCTCTTTTTAAAGAGTTAAAAATAACAGATTCGTAGCTCGTTGTTGCTCCAGTCTCTGCACGTCCACCCCGCCGTGTCCCAGGTGCCCACCTCTCCAGGGGATAAACTGCATCCTGTGACGTAAATGAAATGTCACAGAGAGCCAGAGGCGGAAGTTGAGTGGCGATTTATAGCTGTTTGGCTGGAGGCGTGAGGAGCATCTGTGAGGAGGAGAACCAGAGTCTCACACAGAGACCCATGGGACAGCCTATTTCAGGAGTCATCACTCTGTCAGCTGCAAACAGCACCCAGTCTGTCCACGTCCACCACCCTGTGTATTTGTTGCTAAATGCACTGACAGGGGGCAGGGCTGGGATGATTTAACCAGCCCCAGCGTCCCATGTAAAGGTCTTGGAGAGAAACAAAAGCAGTAATTTTCCTGGCAGCAAGCAATTCATCCGTCATGATTCAAATTGCCCGACGGTTGTTTTGGCAAAAGGTAGAAAGAAAAAGTGACACGCCAGACATCAAGTGTCAAAACTGGGAACAGAATCCAGATTCTTGATAAAGCTCATCAATGCCCTAAACTGACCCAATAACCAGATAAAGATGTTCTGCTCTTACACATGCTGTACAGTACTTTATTTCCAAAATGTTCACACCAGAAATCCGCACTGCAACAATGTTTGACACAATGCTAAGTTGCTGTTGTGACACCACACAGTCGAAGCAGCTCAGAGTTTATTTCTGTATGCAAAAGGATATTAGATTCTGTAAGTGGATGGTGTGCAGAGATAGAATTGACTTTTGCAATATAGTGTCCATCTGCGTTCTTAGCTACTGTTTCCCGTGGTGCCACAGCAAATGAGATCCAACTGGTCATCTTATAATATCTGGGGAGTGTGTGCACATTTGCAACATCTGCTAGTACCAGCCCAAAACATATGCCAAAGCCAGCAGATGATTTAGAAGTGTAACCATTACTTAATCACATGTTCATGTCTATATGGTTTATTTATTAGGATGCAGGAACAAAGGATGCCAAAGTTTGATGGTACGCCTAATAGGTAGAAATGAGAAAACTAACAAACTAGTTAACAAACTAGAATCACACACTTTGCCACATTGTGTTCCATCTTTGCTGACGTAGCGTCAGTGAAGTTGTCAGCAGGTGTCTGAAAGAATGTTTATGGGATGGAATTGTTTGGATTTGGAGTAACTCTCCCCTTGGCAGACACTGGAGCCTCAAAAGGTAAATGTGGTCTCAGAGACACCTGTCACTGAAGCACTCCACATAACCAAAGTATTAATACATATTTTTAATGAAAGTACAATTTTGCTACCGACACATACCTGAGAAGAAAAGAAAGTTGTTATTGATACATTGAAACATTTTGTGGAATTTGTACTGTCAGAGACTTTTCGGACAGTGCTTACACAAAGCTGATCCAGTCTTCTCCAACTAGCAATACTAATAGACCCTTGTCAGGCATTTTCTATTCTATTTGTCAATTAATAGATATCTAACAATATTAATAAAGCTGACTTGCTTTTATTTATTGGATTCAATGTAAAAAGGCTTTGTGTGATGCTCTCATCCAGAGTATTTTTAATAGTCTTGTTCAAGGACACAGCAACAGTCTGTCCTCAATTTCTCACAGCAAAGACATGTCTTAGTATTTGCCCTTGCTCCCCATTCCCCATTTCTCAGACTTGTGTATTACGTTTAAAACTATGAATGTTTGTCCATGTTCTTCACATCTTTCTGATAAGGAGCACAGCAGTCCAGGAGGAACTTCACCTTTACCAGCTGATATGCTTGCCATTAGAAGTGTACTTCTAATAGGGCAGAGCTCGGGCATGCAGGAGCAATTGTGTGCAGAGCAGAACATGAGCTGATCAGCTAAATCTGGCATGGCCTTTGGGTTGGAATGAAATTCTGCAAAAAACAATCCCTCCAAGGCACATGATTGCGTTGCCCTGCACTGAAAGGACTACATATCCCAGCAGGGCTGGGAACACCAGTGATTCCTCATTGTAGAAAAGAACATCTGAGCTTGTTTATGAACGTGATCCAAATTAAGTGGTGCTCATTAGCAGAGTTTCAGGAGCGGACCACACATTAACCACGTCTTCACCTGCATTTCCATAAATACCCACACGTCCTAACGCCTCCCCTTCGCTCTCGTATCCTGCATGGCTCTCGCATTCAGCACCCGAACTGAGACCAAGCAACAGCTTGTCGAGCATGTTACGCTAACGCTGCTAACCCACAATACGAACCATCACAAGCTGATCCATTCATCCACATACCTCTTCGAGAAAGTGTCGGTACATCGCCATTGGACGAAGAAGTATTCGGACGAACATTCAGCAGACCCTGTGCCAGAAGCCGATCTCTCCTCCTGCGTCTCCGCTCTGAGACCCCGTTTTGCAATCGTAAACCCGTCCAGGTAGAGGGTGAGTCCGGCATTAACTCCATCTCTCCACGGTCCGCTTCATCGCAACAGTCGGGAACTTTCACCCGAGAATCATCCGACTCACAGAACAGCTGATCACAGCATTACCTCGATGCAGCGAGACCCCGTGTCTTCACGAACGATTTCGACATAGACTATAGCCTCTCCTTAGAAAACCGTTAAAAACGAAAGAATCCCGTTACAGAACAGACGATACAGATACAGCAAACTTTTCCACGGTATTATGGCAGCATGGCATGCCTACAGTTCCGTCAACATCGGCTCCCTTCCGGGTGAAGCATTACGCACGCCGTGGCGTCAGCGCTACTGTTAAAGGGACAGTAGACCTTTCCTTCGGCTCGCATTAAGTGTAACAGCAACAGCAGCGGGTCTCCCGGCACCATCTCTCCCACTCATACGACAGCTGCCTGGGCACTGGGACACCTGTGTCCCCAGCTGCCTACCATCAACCAACTTCAGTTGGGGCTCCGGGCACCGGGATGCCAGGGCCCCCGGCCTTCTACCATCGACCAGCTTCAGTCGGGGCTCCGGGCACCGGGATGCCAGGGCCCCTGGCCTTCGACCATCGACCAGCTTCAGTCGGGGCTCCGGGCACCGGGATGCCAGGGCCCCCGGCCTTCGACCATCGACCAGCTTCAGTCGGGGCTCCGGGCACCGGGATGCCAGGGCCCCCGGCCTTCGACCATCGACCAGCTTCAGTCGGGGCTCCGGGCACCGGGATGCCAGTGCCCCCGGCTGCCCACCTTCAACCACAGTAACCAATTGTAATTACACCTCAAGCACCTCAGCAGCCGCCTGCAGTAGGAGTTCCGCACCGAGATGCCAGCGTCCCCGCCGCACCCTACCACTAAACTCAGCTAATGGTGTCAGCAGGGACGTCAG
This sequence comes from Lepomis macrochirus, assembly GCA_024633595.2. Taxonomy (NCBI): domain Eukaryota; kingdom Metazoa; phylum Chordata; class Actinopteri; order Centrarchiformes; family Centrarchidae; genus Lepomis; species Lepomis macrochirus. The sequence continues at coordinate 6,941,494 of JALXJV020000024.1, read as the reverse complement.
GCACCGAGATGCCAATAGTCTAACATCGAGCTATTAGTCGTTTCCAGTTAACATCAAACTAACTAATAGTCGTTTCGAACTAACGCCGAGCTAACAGCCGCCCCGCGCTACCTCACGCTTACTTCGTGCTAACAGCCGCCCCGCGCTTACCTCGCTTACTTCGTGCTAACAGCCGCCTCGCGCTTACCTCGCGCTTACTTAGTGCTAACAGCCGTCTCCCGCTTACTTTGAGCCGAGAGCCGTCTCGCGCTTACTTTGAGCTACAGCCGTTCCGTTTGTAAGCTTTTGCGCTTACTTCAAGCTAACAGCCGTTCCGAGCTAACTTCAAGCTAACAGCCGTACAGAGCTAATATCAAGCTAACAGCCGTTCGAGCTGACTTCAAACTAACTAATAGTCGTTCCAAACTACCATCGCGCTAACAGCCGTCTCGATTACTTCGAGCGAACAGCCGTCTCGCTTACTTCAAGCTAACAGCCGTCTCAGCTTACCGAGGCTAACAGCCGTCGCTATACGCCGAGCTAACAGCCGTCTCAGCTTACTCGAGCTAACAGCCGTCTCAGCTACCTTGAGCTAACAGCCGTCTCGGCTTACAGCTTGAGCTAACAGCCGTCTCAGCTTACTTCGAGCTAACAGCCGTCTCGCTTACTTCGAGCTAACAGCCGTCTCGCTTACTTCGAGCTAACAGCCGTCTCGCTTACTTCGAGCTAACAGCCGTCTCGCGCTTACCTTGAGCTAACAGCCGTCTCGCGCTTACAGCTTGAGCTAACAGCCGTCTCGGCTTACCTTGAGCTAACAGCCGTCTCGCGCTTACCTTGAGCTAACAGCCGTCTCGCGCTTACCTTGAGCTAACAGCCGTCTCGCGCTTACCTTGAGCTAACAGCCGTCTCGCGCTTACCTTGAGCTAACAGCCGTCTCACGCTCACAGTCGCCTCGAGCTCACTTCGAGCTTAACAGCCTGCTCAGCTCGCCGAGCTTAACAGCCGCTCAGCGTTCGCCGAGCTTAACAGCACCTCAGCTCGCCGAGCTTAACAGCCGCCTCGAGCTTACCTTGTGCTACAGCTATTCCGTTTTGTAAGCTTTGTGCTTACTTCAAGCTAACTAATAGTCGTTTCAAACTAATATCGAGCTAACAGCCATTTCGCGCTCATTTCAGCTAACAGCTGTCTCGCGCTTACTCCGAGCCAACAACCGCTTCTCGCTTACTCCGAGCCAACAACCGCTTCACGCTTCCTCCGAGCCGTCAGCCGCTCCGAGCCGACAGCGGCTTCGCGCTTACTTTTGAGCTGACAGCCGCTCAGGTGTCTTTATTGAAACCACGCGGTTCAAGCGCACAGTCATATCTAGCAAAGTAGTTATTGCTAAGTCGCTTCGAACAAACAGCCATTCATGCCACAGTTGTCTCACGCTAACACTCTTGAGCCAACAGACATTCCCTTGCTTAGCCATTTTCCAAGCAAGTCATTCTAGGCTGTCATCTTCTAGTTAATTCAGTTGAGATACAGGCGTTTTCAGGTAAACATTCGTTCTCCTTTCAAGCCAACAGTCAAGCTCGTTGCCATCGTCCGGTTCCACGGTCGACGCCGTTACGCCATCGTCCGGCCTTCAGTCGTCTCAAGCTCGCAGTCTCTTAAAGCTCCGTCGTTCAGAGCTAACATCAGCTCTCATTTGTTTTGCGCTATCGTCCAGCTCTCAGCCGTTTGTGCTCACAGTCGTTTCCAACTAACATAAGGGTAGCAATCATTTCGGGTCCATATCCGGCTTACAGTAGTCTCGAGTTAATACCCGGCTTACAGTTGTCTCGGGCTCACAGTAGCTTAAAGCTCTGTGTTTTGAACTAACATTCCCGACGGTCTTTTCATCCGGATCGTTGTTTCAATCCAAAACCATTTGAGTAAACAGTCTTTCAAGCCGACAAGTGTTTCGAACAAACATTCGAGCTAAAGTCGTTACAAGCTTAAATTTGTCTCGAGCGAGCAGTTCGTTCAAGCAACAGACCTCCGACAGTCGTTTCCAGCTAAAATCATTTCAAGCCAAGGAGTCGTTCGAACAAGGGGCTTCGGCACCGGGATGCCAGGGCCTCCTGTTGCTCGCTCCCAGTCCAGGGTTTGGGGGTTCTAGAAGGATAGATAGTTCACAACGGAACGGTCGGCAAAACCTTAACAGCATAGCCCTCTCCCTGTCGTGCTTAGGCCATCTTGAAAAGCTCTTGCCATCGTCACGACTTGTACAATACAATCTCATTACTCAGTCGTCCCGGACCTAAGAAGCCACGTTGACACCCGCTCGGGCTCATTTACTTTATCTCCCCTTCGCTGACCTTTCGGCGTCATACTCTCAATTCAGATTCATTCCCCACACACGGAGTCCATGACCTCGAACCCTCGCAAGACCCTCGTGAACCAATCGCAACTCTGGGATCCCGGAGTACAACACGTCAGATCGTCTCCGAGTCCGTTCCAGTGGCCTTTCGATTCCTGGTGCCACTGCCGCTTCCGCCAAGCACTCTTTCTCGTCATGCTTTCTCCCATCCATTACCTCCTTCAATATCAGAGCTACGCTCTCAGCCTCTCACGTTATTCCCGAGCACCCGATACATCATGCGATGCGGGTCATCCCAAAGGTACCATCATCACAATCATTCAGATCCCAAGATCTCCGAGCAACCAATGCTCTCACATAACAAGAAGCTTTTGGGGTCCGTCGTTGCCGGGTGCTACGGCGGATTTCCCTATCGTAGCTTCCCAAAAGCGCTTCAAGCGTCTCTTCGGCAATCGCAAGTCTCGTACATCATCTGTTCCGATCATCAATAAATCATTTAATCATACCTGGTGATTGTGTGGTCCTTGCTAGTGAAGTGGTGCTCATTAGCAGAGTTTCAGGAGCGGACCACACATTAACCACGTCTTCACCTGCATTTCCATAAATACCCACGCGTCCTAACGCCTCCCCTTCGGCTCTGTATCCTGCATCCCTCCCCACCCCTTTCTCTGTCCTGCTTCCTAATCTTCTTCCTCTCCATAGGGTTATCAGGGGTCCGTCGTGCCGGGTGCTACTGGCGGATTTCCCTATCGTAGCTTCCCAAAAGCGCTTCAAACGTCTCTTCGGCAATCGCAAGTCTCGTACATCATCTGTTCCGATCATCAATAAATCATTTAATCATACCTGGTGATTGTGTGGTCCTTGCTAGTGAATAGGTAGATAATAAATGGAGATTAATGGGCTGTAGACACTGGAAGGTATATTGAGCTAGTGCAGCCCAGGCTCTGGCAGTAATCCTGTGCTTTTAAGACCAGAACTCTGCCCCCCCAAAACCTCCCTCCACACACACACACACACACACACACACACACACACACCCCACTTGTGTGATGTGCCCATAATAGAGTTTTAATAACGTGTCGACCACCTCATGGGTAATTTCAGCCGGGCAGTCTGATTTGTCACAGACACCCTCCAACAGTACTGTTATTCCCATTATGCATCTCAAGCTGTGCTTTCTTGGTTGTGACGCCAACTCTTGCTGGTGGTAACCAGGGAGGCAGTTATCACTCTTATCAGCTTTTTGTGTGTGCGTGAGTGTGTGTGTGTGTGTGTGTGGATGTGTGGCGCACATGCGTGTGTGCGCTAAAACATGTACACACCATGTTTACTACACAGTAAACACTACACTCCATTACAAAAAATCTATCTAGGTTATTATCATTGTGCTATATTATGCAGAAAGGAAATGAATTTCTATTACTAATAACATGTTAACAGGTGTCTGTGTTCTGCCATTCAATACCTCAAAATAAGTGTTCCTGTGTCGTTGCCCTAGCAGCTAAAAGTATCTCAACAAGCTCCCAGCTGTATGTTGTGACGTGAAGCATAGGGCATAACGCCTATGAGATTGCAATCATGTTACATGAAGAGGTGATTTATTAAAAAAAAAAAGAGAGAGAATGTGCACCCAAGCATGGTCTGTTTATTCTGGTGATTATGTTCAGCTGAGCCGCTGCACCTCATACCACTAAAAGCAGACGTATTGAAGAGAGCACCATGCAGGCAATCCAGAGGTTCTGACCTGTTGTGTACAGCCATGAAATGAAAAGCACCTTACTGCGGAGATGTGATGTGTTTGTGCCGTGTGATTACAGTGTAGGGAATTGCCTCATCGGTGGATAAAATGTCATGTGTCATTTCTATATTATGCAGTGATGAGTCTTCTGCATTAAACCTGGTTGCATCATGTTTTTGAAATAACCAAAACTAATTTAAATCATATGTGTATATGTATATTTTAGTCCTTTTATACCTTTTGGTATATAAATCCATAAAGGAATAATTCATTTTCTTGCCAAGCGTTAGATGAGAAGATTGATACCACTCCCGTTTCTGTATACGAAAGATGCGACAGCGACAGCCAGCAGCAGAGGGAAAACGGGCTCTATCCAACTGCATAAACACCAGCAGTAGTAGTAGTGATAGAAACAGACATCTTGTTGTCTTACCAAGTGTCGGGTCGTACTCCCAGATGAAGCGTCTAGTCAGAAATCTCACCACCAAGGCTGCAGAGAACAACAGATAATAACTTGTTCAGAATAGAAAAACAGCACAAGAAAAACTTAGCAGGTTAGTTTTCATGTTTTACAGAATGTTTTGTTATATTGCATATTGTGTCTTGAGTGTGAGAGTGATTTCATTACGTAAAAAATAAACTCAAAATGCATGACCATCTGTTAATAATGCTGCTAATTACTTCATGCTACAGTCCTAATATGCACATCCAGATTCAACATGTCTACTTCAATAGCCATGTCAGCTGTGGATGACCACCAAGAGGCCACAATATCCAAATCACTTTAATACACTTTTCATCTAAAAGCTAATTTAAAAAAAGAGTTCAAACAGCCTTCAGGATGAAACATCAGCTCTCAAAGGTTATCACTAGCTGCTTCTCTTATAATGAATAGTTAGCCTGCTCATTACAGCATCAGCCTTTATCACAAATTTGAAAAAAATATCCCTAGCAGCCTTGTGACTCACTCTCTAAATGGTTTACCAACAACAAGTAATCAGCCACACGGAAATCTGAAATGTGGACTCCAGGGCTGTGATGTAGGAGGTTTTGAGCGAAGCCTGGAAACTGAAGAAAGGATTCCAATCAAAATGGGACAGAACTCTCTACAGCTCGTACTTGGCTGTCTTTCCCAGCAGCACTTTGCCTGTTTCACCAAGAAGCCATAATCCACCCTTCTATTTGATCAACAGGGCTACACAAACCCTTGTGCCCCCTCTCATGCGAATTATAATGTTATCATCCCCTGGTACTTTACTACTGAGCAATTTAATGATATCCAATTAAAACACAGAGCATCATGCTCTCCTTCACCTCCTAGGAAGACACTGTAGAAGGTGTGTGCCTCTATTCTGCAACCAGTTATCTGAACGCTGTAGTGTTTCTCCATTTAGTTGGATTAATAGGTAGGAATGATGCAACTGAGACTCTTAGTCCTCTAGGAGAGTGCACATGTACTCCCAGCAGGATCAGGATACAACCTAATATTAAAAGCTACCTAATTTGGGGTTTCATGGGCATAAGCAAACACGTATATGTGGCTATCTAATAATGTCTTTCCCACAGAAAGTAAATTATATGAAAGTGGGAATTACACTTAGAGTGAGATGAAAATATTGATACTACTCTCGTGTGTGCATGAAATATGGAGATAAAGCCGGGGGGAACTAGCTTATCATAAAAAGTGGAAGAAGGGAGAAACAGCTAGCAAATTTGTTTCTGTAGAGAATGAACACCTAAGCTACACCATATTAGATTGTGAGCTTTAGAGGTACTGGTAGGTTTACTTATTTTTATATTTTTTTTACGGAAGAGAGAGCCGGACCAGCTGTTTCCTACCTTTTCCCAACCCTTATGCTAAGCTAGGCTAACTGTCTTCTGGCTTTAGCGCTTCAGCTAAAGCACAGTGGTATTCATCTCATCTCAGTCTTGGAAAGCAAATGAGCTACTTTACCAAATTGTCTAACTCTGTCTCAGATGCTTCAATAAGAGCACAGGTCTATCTAAAGTTTGCTAACATTAGCTACTGTATGCTTGATCAGAACTAGTTCAAAAGAAGTGTTGTTCGTGATGTGACATGGTTTACATATGGATATAACAGACGCACATTACTCTCCTGGAAGGCATTCATGTGTTTGAATGTCAGAAAGGTGTGTGGGGATGGGTTTTCCAAATCTTTTTCGACAAGCACTTTCTTGCAGTAGAAACATACTGGCACGTTAATCTACTGGTCATACCAGACCAAGTAAACAGTGGCAGCAACACCCTGTGTATCGAAATAGGCATTGATGTGTTTCTCATGACTTCAGCTTTTGTAAGACAAATTATTTATTATTTTGTCCTTCAAAAGTCACATTTGGTCACACTTTTTAAACATACTTTACACTTTTGGGGACCTGGACAGGAACCCATTTTTGTGCTTTTTGGTAAATGTTTGCTAATATACACCAACAAGAAAGTGTTCACACTTTCAATCTGCTTCTCTGCAGGAGCTGTCATGTGCCTGAGTGACTCTAAATGGGCCTGAGTGGTCCACTTGTGTCCAGGCGTTTATCTGTGTCCTCCTGTCAACTGACTGAGCTGCTGCTTGTAGAAAAGAGACAATGGGGAAACAGGTTAGCCTTTGAACTGGGAGGAAAAAAAGATCCATCTCTGCCGGGCCTTTTTTCCGCTTATAATTAGCTACGACAAGGAAAAGGATGAAAACCTATTATGTTGGCCAGAGTGTCGCTGCCACGTTTCATTACACTCGTAAAGAACTCAAGTCTAGCCTTTGAGCTCAGGGCAGTGCTTGATGATCACAGAGTCTGGTGCTCGAACGTTTCAATTTGTCATTCGCACATATGGAGTAACTGTGGAAAGCTTCATCCTAGTCTCTTTTTATCAGCCAAAACATTTCTTTTACTTCACGTTACATCAGTTTGCCTGTTCATTAGAATGTGCCAAGTGAATAGACTCAATACAACAACGCATACACAGACACAAGCAGGTCTTTTCATCTTAAACATAGCTTTTTTGTTCTTTTTCTTTCTTGGTTTGTTGATTTCGTTCTTCTGTAAACGACATTTCCCTTTCTCTCCTAACACACTAGTTGTGTTTGCAGGCAAAGGAAGATCGTGTCATGCAACTATCAATTATTCCCTGAATTCAGCAGCAGATCATCTGTCATGTTGCTGAGAAGGCAGACTGACATGCACGTTTCTTCTCCGGGCACATTTACTTCAATTGTTCAGCACTGAATTTCCCACTGAGGTTATTTCATGGAGTTTCTGCAGTGGCCTGGATTCCAGGTAGACAGAACAACCAATGGGGTGTGAAGTTCGTTCCTCATTAGAGGTAACTGTATCTCCTGCTTTTCACTGCCACTGGAAGAAATGTACACATGGAAGAGAGGCGCCTTTGTTAATGTGCGTCAATATGGACATTGTGGCCCAGATTCACTAAATGTTTGCAGCGGGAAAAATGTGCACTTTATCACCAAGCGGAGCAGATCACAAAGGCGGGCAATTCACTGACTGTGTGCAGTGAGAGGAAAGCTGATAACAGTGCTGGTAACAAAAAACACAAAAAATGAAGTCTCTTTGCACCTGTCATGGTCATATATATGACTGCTGTGGAAAACTCATAGCACCAGTTGTGTTGTTGTTCTTTTTTTCAATTTAACTAAAGAATTACATTTCTACATTGGTGCCACGTTTTTCAAACTTTGCAACTCCCCTTATTTACCGTAGCACAATCATTATTTTTGAAAGGCTGTATAAAGACAGGGCAAAAAGATTTGGTCATTCAAAAAATACAGCTGAGCTGACAGATTGCAGTGTGCTGCAGTTGTAAAGGGTGCAAAGGTGCCAAAATTGAAGCACCTCAGATCATGAGGGAAAAACGTATGCACCTACAAATGGTGGTAGCAATTATTTGCCTGAGCAGTGAGGCTTAATGAATAAAAATGAAATGCTCTTAACTCAAGCAATATGTGACAGTAGCACAAGTACAAAAGAGACATAAAATCAGGAAAACTGCTTAAATCTGCACTAAATGTTACGGCTAATGTGTTTGAAAACAGTTGCCAATTTACACATCCAGCAGAGCATCATTAGCAATTATTTGGAGCCATGTTTCTGGCAACCTAATGACTGTTAGTCAATATTCACTCTTATTTTGGTCTCCACCAACTCCTGAGGGAAATATCCAGCTCTTTAGCAGCTAAACGCTCCACAGTGTTCACCAGCTAGTCACTAACATTGTCTGTCCGCCATTTGGTGCTGAGCAAGTAGTGTGCAGTGGGTTTATCAGAGCTGTATAACAGCGGCCTGCTGTGATTTGCGCCGGGGCTTTTGACATATTCACGTACATTAAGTTACCTGGTACAAATCATGGCTGAAATAGTGGAGCCAAGGCTGTGTACAAACACACAAAATACAGAGCTAGCAGATGCTGAGGAGATATTTATTGGATTTGACAAAAAGACGTGTATTGGATTAGAATCACATACCCCACCTTTAAGGCTGTAGCAGCAAAACTAGTATGAACCCAAAGCTTAATTTGTAAAAGGAAAAATGTCTTATTTATCTTCTTTCAAAATTTAAATTCTCTTTTTAAAGCCCTCAAGACTCCCAATTTTAGTGCATGTTTGTTAAGAGATAAGAGTTTACTGTTTAGATCACCTGACAACTGACAGGAAAATATCTTTTAAAATAAAATATCCCCTACTGTCAATTTGTCATTATAGCCAGTGGCTACAAGGACACAACACAAAACACAGAAAACGTGAAATTTTGTACAGAGAGGAGCAGGAGCCGCTGCTTCGTGTTTATTCCCTAATGTTACTTCTCCAACATAGCTGTGTCGCCGCAGTCTAACACATACAGTGTGCTATGGCTGTAAAAATCCTCTGCCATGTTAACCGGAGCTGTTAACAAAATCAATACCCCGCCGCCTTCTGGAGATGGGCTGTTACGTTTCTCACATCATCAAGCTGCAAGCTGGTTTTCCATAACTTGATATTTCCCAACAAATACTGCATCTGAAATCTGAGTAGAAAAAAAGATCAGATTTTAATTAAATTGTCCAGCCCAGACTTCACAGGGCCACTCTGAGTGGATGGACAGAGGAGTGTTGAGCTTTCAGATTTGCGTCAAACACATCATCCATGGGAGGTGTTTGCCAAAAGCTGCTTTTGTCCAAAGTGACCTAATCACATTAGCAGCAGAATGTTGGACTAATTGTAAACAAAGTAAGAGCAATTAGCAGCGCCCATGGCCCTGTTCTGAGCCGGCACTGTGTTACTCATTGAACGGTCTCTATTGATTCCCCACGGCCATCAGACGGACACCCACAGTTCTTTGGTTCCTTCGGCTACATAAACACCCCTTTACTGGCTGGCAGACCTCTCTCAGTGCTGCGCAGCTGCAGTCAAGTTTTGTACCTATTGTGCTGATGTCATGTCAGTTCATGTCATACAGGCCAGCTGTGTAGACAAGACTGGAAGGGGAAATGATTAGACTGGGTCTGACAGAAAAATCTGACCACAGTAGCAAAAAAGTTCCAGCTTTTATGTGAAAAACAAAGGAAAATCGCAGTGAATCTGATTTACTGTATAAAGACTTTGACATAGGAAAGTGTAATTTCTGTAAACATTTTTAGAAAATGTTTCTGCAAATTTGTAGAAATTACAAAACTGAACTAAAAGCAAAGCTAAACTACAGTAATTATTTGTATTGTTGCTTTTATATCAAGCAAAAGCTAGCTGGTGAGGTAGCTGCAGATAGCCTTAGCTAAAGCTAAAACTACTATATTTAGCTTGATCCATATTATATTGTGTAAATACATACTGGACTGAATGTTCTCAGTGACTTCATGAATAACCTCATCTTTTTCCAATAACTTCATGAATAACCTCATCTCTATGAAGCTCATGAGAGCTCAGAAATATTAAGAATATTCATCAGTGACAAGATCTCTAGCAATAAGTCAGGAAAAAATCAATTCAGTGCATATATAGAATTTAATCTTGTATTTGATTTAGACTGATTGTTCAGTTGTGCTGATTGATGTCGTCAGAATGTGCTCCTGTGCTGGCGAGAAACACAGAGTTTTCCCTCATGTTTTATGTGAATAGTAGAGAGGTGAATCATTAACCACACAAGCAGTTTCTGGCGTTTTACTGCATTTCTGTCAGAAGAAATGCAGACAATCGCTGTCTTGCTGCTGTGTTGGCAGACAGAAGGCTATAATGTAGCCCCAAATGCTTGTAAAGAACTAAGACAGTGAAATAGGATGTTAACAGGAACCTTCCACCAACAAATCCATGCAATATATGCCATACAGAGTAACCTTTACACTTCAAAACAAAAGTGACTTTTATTTGTTTTTTTACTTATGCCAATTAGTTTGAGATTATAACACTCATAAATAGCTCTTTAAATGACTATAATAGTATATTTTTAGCAGGCCCTCATTTCTAATCCATATCCTTACTACCAGAGATGTTGAGAAGACGCTTATAGATTGCACCACTTTGTGCAGCAACCATTGATTTGCGCTTTCCTGCAAGTTTAAAGGAAGCTTTGAAAATAGGGACAACAGTTAAGTCCTGCAGCATTACAGAGCCAGTTGTGTCAAAGCTCAAGCATTAATCCCTGATCATCTGTAGAGCTCCAGAGAGAATCAGCATGATGTGAACCAAGTGACGGACACAGGAGAAAGTTGTTAGCAGAATGTAGCAGTATTTGTGTCTGCATGATATACAAGTCTGTGTAAATATACATACATAATTGCAGTGACAGATCTAGTGCTAGAAACAGGCAAACAAATTGGCTAAAAAAGCACCCAAACAATTTCCTGAACAGGAGGTCAGACCACTGCTCCCAGTCTGAAAAGCTTTCCCAGAGATACTTTCACCACCAGACTCTCTCTAGGGGGCACGTCTGCATCCCAAACCCCAGTCCCTGGGGGAAGTATTCAGTCTCTCCGTTTACTACCAAAATATAAATGAGATCAAGTCTCAGACGTCCCAGTCCATTTCCAAATCAGATTACAGTTCATCAATCAGGCTGCATTCATATTTATTTTAGCATTTAACCAATAGCCCATAAGAAGGGATGTGGGAAGCCTAAGTGAGCAGAGTAACAATAACACACGAGGCAACAGTAAACTAAAAACTGTTTATTTACATGTCTTCTGCATGAATCATCAGCCAGTGAAGATGCTGACTGATTGACTGGGACATGCAGCTTCAGCCTCAATCTTTATGAGCGCCTTATGAATGCAGCCATCACATGCATATTCAAGATCCGAGTCAGCTGGAAACATTAAAAAGTCATCCAGGGACAGCATTTTTAACCAACTCATGGAGCTAACATTAGCTAATTAGCTAGGTACAGCTGATCAAATTTGGCAGCGACACTCAATGCTCGCCTGCTACAGAACTGCTTTTGTCTGAAATCAAGGGCCCACTGTTTCATATTTTACTAATTGTCGTATAAGTCATATCACTGTTACCATTATAATCTGCATTTGAGCCATGTGAGAATGGAAGGCTTGACAGGCATAGCAACAGCAAGTTAAGGGGAAGGGGCTTAGAAAATGGCAAATTGAACCATCAGCTATCTGCTCTGCCCTCCTTTGTTGTGAGTCATTGCTTTCAGTGCTGCTTAGCTACGCCTCAGGAATTTGATTATCCGTGTGATCCAGATGGGAATTGGAAAAAATGCAACTTAATGCAGATTCTTCCCGTTCGCACTGATCAGAAAATAAAAGATGTGAGTAACATGCATCCTTGAGGAACAATGTCATTTCCCAAACCAAAGTAATAAGAAATCTCATCATCTCTCTTGTTCTCCAGATCAGATGACTGCTGGCCAATTATCAGCACATGACTCATCACTTTTCTTCTCCGTGCCTGCAAACTCATTAGTTACTGCAGATTCCTGGCTATCATACCCCCTTTAAATGATTGAGATGTGGGGCTTAATCAGTGCAACTGAGAATAATAGATCAGCTTTCTGTTTTCTGCCATGCATAATTAGGAATTAGCTATGGGATAATTAATAATTAGGCTATTTTTATAAAACAGAGTTAGGGTTAGGGTTAGTTAGTAAAATTTCATGCTTTAAATGAATAACCCTTTTCAATCCCACACACTTTTCCTACCTGTCCAAAATAGACCAAAGGAATTGACTTTCAAGCTGAAGTATTAAGATAATTGCTTTCTGAAACATCAAAAAATCATAAATCAACCAGTGTTGCCCAGGAGAACACCAGCAGTGAAAATAATACATCTCTCTTAAAATCAGTTGTGAACAGCCTTCAGTGTTTAAATTTAAATTTGTTGTGCAGAGAACACTTTCCCTGCTTCACAAGATGGCATTTTGGCAGCTAGATTGGTTTTGTCACCTCAAGCCAAGTTCTCATAATAAATCAAACAGCAATTAAACCATCAGGCACAGTGTTTTGCACTCCTAAGCCATTAAATCGGGTTCTCTATAAATCTCTAATGCCAAGGGATTTACTGCAATAATGAGCAGTGTGATTACACTGATAATGTTGGTTAGAGTGAATCTTTACATTGTTTTGACAGATTGGTAGAGAATTAATATCTCTGTTCTAAGAATTGAAATTGGCTTCTACATTCTCAATATCTCCGCCAGGTGTGTCTACGGGCATGTGGGTGGGTGGGAACTTGTTGCGTGTCCAGGGTGTATGCATGAGAGAAATGCTGCAATGGTATTGGGTTCGCCTAACTGTGTGGACTTAATAAGGAAACAATAAAGGGGTCAATAAATCCACCAAACGGCAGACAAAGTTAAAAACTAGCTAGTGAAGTACATCTGTCAGGTCACCATTAACATGACTACAAATGAACGCTAACGGGACTCTGTGTGTCTGCTGGATGTGTAAATAGGCAGCTGTTTGCTAAGAGGCTAATGCTAACATAAAAAATCTTTTTGACTTTCTTGGGAATCTAAAGCTGTTACAGACAGCAGAGGACATATGTGCTTGAAGCTAGTGTGACATTAGCCACTCGTCATTTTGGCTAATGTTGGTGCCAGATTTTGACATTTTGAAAAATGTGTGGAATAAAGAAAAGAGAATATCTCTGGTTCTGCTGCGTCTACTTTGTTACTTTTTTTGTCCATCATGGAAGTACGTCACATCTGTACTTGTTGATGACTGGGCCTCTCACAAAAGAACTTGCTATAATTTTGTCTAACCAAATTAGTTTTCAAAATTTGAGAATTTTACTTAATTTGAATTGGATGACCTGCTGTTGTCAGGCAATCAGAGTCCAGTACTGTGAGCCCTCAAAATAATTACATAACACAGAGGTCCACCGTGGTTTGACTCAACTAATGAAATTATTTCTGTAATCACAGCAGCTCCATCTCTGGGAAATGACTATCTGACCACAGGGGGTGGACAACATAATGTAAACACATCATGGATAGATGGAAGAAACATGATTACAGTGATAAGACAGCCAGTTTTGCAAGGACTGATTAGCAATTAGCTTTGTCAGGAGGTTTGGCCATCCGCACTTTGGGTTTAAATTTTAGAAGCAGTATGACACAATTAACAGAGCTCCAAAAATAGCAAATCACTACTTCCAAATCTCAGAGAGAAACAGTCAGAAGAGCACAACAACATGTAACAAACAGCTAGCCATGAGAGTAGTGACAGGCAAATAGCTGAAACTTAACAAATACTGATAATTGTCATGCAACCAGTTCTTTGTGTTTTGTCCACCCTCTGAGAAGCAATAGTCTGCCTTTATGTAACTTTTCAATTTACCTCTGGTTGAACACACTTTGCCTACATACTACGCAGATGGATGTCTCTTTGTTTAAACACAACAAGTGACTGTATGTATCAAGTTCACTTTGAATGACAGTAAAGGTCAGACGAGCTCCACTTTGGATGAGCTCCATGGACACACAATGGGAGAGAGAGAGGCAGTGATTCTCCTCAGGGCCCCACGGCTCTGTAAAATGGGACACCAGAGAGGCTTTAATTTCACATGTCTGAAGATGTAAAAAGACAGAAGCGCGCAGATGTGGGGTTAAAATGGGAAGGGTGTGAGGATTTTAACACCGCATTCATCCCTTTAATTTAGTCTCTAACAATAGTGTCACAGCACTATTCATCAAGAGCCAAATGTGAGGCATATGAGGGCAACCACACCTTACAGAGCGATGTTCGCTGTGTTCAAGGAGCAGCTGAGGAAAAGTACCTATTTTTACCATGAAGACTGTCAACCTGGGCATTACAGCTTTTATATACATTGGCCTTGTCCAGATTACAGCGACATTTACATTTAAGGCATTTAGTAGACACTTTTGTCCAAAACGACTTACAATAAGTACATTTGTCAGGAGAAAGTGAAAAAAGCAATAGATTCCTATAGGTAGAGAAAGGATGTCAATAGATCAAATTTCAAGCACTCATAATTGCTAGATTAGCCCTTGCTGTTGGACAACAAAGATGCTACGCAGTGATAAGTACAGCCAGGATGTAAAAACATACATTTGAGGCAGATGAGGGAAACCACACCACCCACACGTAAGAGGTTTTTGTTGTGTTTTTGTTGTTGTTGTTTTCTTAAGTACGCACTGCAGAGTTTCAAAGGAAATTTTCACATCATCACATAGAACAATTTGACAATTGTGCATACACCAAACTCTAATATGGGTTTAGAAAATAAAAACTACTGGATTTTAACTTGTCTGTGATACCCAGTCTCTTCTGGTAAACTGAACACATGTAAGGTGTGTAGTATTTGAACAATTTTAACGCAGTCCACTGTCCTGATGGCACAAACTTGAAAAACAAATTATAGATTGACACTTGAGAACAGATGATAGGAACATCTTACTGATGCTAAATACTTAATTTGTCAGAGTCAGTTGGTTTTGCAGCTCAGTTTGTTGTAATGCTTCGTAGGCTGTGCCATCACTCACTGATACATACAGGTTGTTCAAGGGAATCCGAAAAACTCTTAATATAATGCCTCCCAGAAGACATGAATGAATGTATGCAGAGTGCAGACTTAAAGTAAAGTTTAGAGATGATTAACAGGAAAGGAGAAAGTGTTGCATAACTGATCTAAAGAACACAAAAACAAAAATGGGCTGATGTGGGAGGAAGCAGTGTTGAATGTGAATGAATCAAATGTCGTTGAAAGTGGCCCTGAATATTAAACATTAACCTGGACCTCGGCAGATAATGCGCCTTCAGAAGCAGAAAAGAAAATAAATCTATCATGAGATTTTAAAAGCGCTGCTAATCACCAGGGAGTAAAGGTTGTTGAAAGCAAGGAGGGAAATAACCAGCGATGACTCACGCACTGGACTAAGGAGAACGGCAGAGTACACATATGGAGAATGGACAACATGTGGAGGCTGAAAAGAGTCGGAGGTGTGCTCTAAAAATACAGTAGAAATAAGCCTGACCATTCAAGAATCCCACCTTCCTGTGACATAATCATTTCCCTATATGGGTCTACTACTCATTTGTTTGCGTGTATCAAGGGATCACGGATTAAATTACTAATATTTATATTGACTAGAGACACAGAACATTGGCTACCAGGAACTTCACTCCAGAAATAAATCCTATCTTTTGCTAAATGTGTGTGTGCAGAGCGAAGGAGGGAATTGGTGAATAGAAACACTCAGTGGGGGAGGTTTGCATACCAAAACAGGCAGGTGGCCTTCAGAAACCTCCAGAGAGCTCAAACGTGTAAGGTGAATATCAGAGACACCCTGTTCTTTTCTTTGGACAAAAGGAAGCTCCGGGCAGCAGATAATGCGTTCAGGAGAGGAGGAAGTGGAGCAGGAAGGTGAAAGACAAGCAGAGTGCGGGCACGCCGAGGGAATTCAGGTTCTCTGACAATTTAATGACAGCTCAGAGCTGTTATGCTGCAATAACAGAGAGACTGTTGCTCAAAAAGTGCTGCTCCTTAGTTAGATTCGTAGACTTATAAAAAAAATGGACTTTTCAGCCTCCACATCTGAAAAATGAAGCCAATGCAGAAGTGCCTTAAACCTGCATTATTTTTAATAGCCAGCAGGGGGGAACTTCACTGGTTGCAAAAAGAAGTCACATCATATAATAGTCTATAATGACCCTGCTTCTAACTTGATTTATTACCTCAGTAAACAGTTTCCTAATGAGTTTGTGGTGTCAATTGCTAGTTTGAAGTCTTCTCCAATACAACATGATGTTCATTTTGTAAATTATGATCCCATTTCGTGGAAAATACATGATAAAGCAGGGTATGCTTCGGGCGTGGCTACCTTGTGATTGTGTGATGTGAAGATGTAATGTATCCCTCACTGTAGGTGAAATGAAAAAATGCAATTTAGGTATTTGTTCATGGTCATACCTGCACTGCGTCTCTAAAACTATAAATATTCATATACAGTAACAAGACTAACTTTGGATGTGGCATGAATGCATGTAAGGTAAATGGAAAAACGCAAAAACTTTGCTTTATGAATCTAGCATTACTTTATAAACAAAAAGAGACAGAGGCAAAAAGAAGAAGGAGAGCAAATCGAGAAAAAGTTCAGTCAGTTGCTAGCTGGCAAAACAATCTTTACAGATCTTTACAGGTGTGCTCTTATAACTGCCTGAAGAACTCAACATATAATGATATCTCATTCTAGAGCTTTTAAAAGCTGAAGTAACATGCTTAAGATGCCTCTTGCACCAACTTCTAATCATTCAGATAAGTGTGTTACTATGTGAAAGAACAGAGAGGTGATACAGTGGATAATCTGAGCTCCATTAAAGCATTCAGAGCATTCAGTACTCCTGCAGCTCTATCTGTCAAGATTTAATCAATTATTTGTTAATCAAATTCTCAATTTTCGGTGAGAGATTAACTAGAGAAGCTGCTTAACTGGCAGCTTAATCTTCCATTTGTCTCCATTGGCTTCTGTACGTCATGCTAATTTTTAGGGGAGACCGGGTATGGTTGTAACCATCCATTTACCTACTTCCTCCCTGATTAGGCATGGTGGATGTCAAGGCTGGAAACAGGCCCATTCAGAATTTATAGAGAAAAACCTGATTTTGAAGTAGGACAGTAAATGTTTTGACCAAGACTATATTTTGTTTAGTACTATACTATTGCAGATAAAATTGTATGACTTATAGTCGTTTAAAATGTTTCTTAAGCAACATGTGATGCATTTTCCTCTTACTAATTATAAACCACTATGCTAATGCAGTTAGCTAAACAGTGGCTGACCAACACATTCTCATCTCAATGCGTCATATCTGACGCTTTCATCCGGAGTGACAAAGCGTAAGGATTTTACGCTAAAGGTACCCTTCTGCGTCCGTATGAAACGCCCCCGTTTCCTACATTACAGCAACACAAGGGAGGCTAACCCTACCTGTTAACCCTAGCTGTAGGGTTAGCCGGTCGACATGCATACATTCAGTGACTTGGGTTTAGGCACTAACATTTCGGATGGTTGTGGTTAGGATAGGGGCTTCGGGGGGGCTGTCAACACCTTTATCACGAATGTAGCTAGCTAGCTAGCACTGTGTGTAAATAAGCAAAAAGTTGCTTATTTACACACAGTCCAATATTCACTCTGTTTTACTCTCTTTTTGCTCTCCACCACAACTCTTCAGGACAATATACTAATATGTAGCCTCTAACTCTGAATGTTTACTGTCTGGTGCTAGCTGGGCTTTAGGGCTTTTTCACTGAAAACAGTTGCCTGCTGAGGATGAAAGTAAAGTTGATGAGAGTGAACGAGACCAATATATTAAAGTCGTGGGCTGTTGAACCAAAACAATGAGCCGAAAGATGTTAAAACATCCCGTAGAGTTAAGGGTAAAACAAAGTTGTATGATAATCCTCTGTGGGTTCATCACTAAGCAACCCCTTTGACATTACTTAGTCCATAATGTAAAACATTTACATTATGCCTAATGTTCATCAATTTTTTTCCCCCAATATAAAAAACAAGGAGGGATTATTTATGGAAAGAAGCATTAAAAACACTATTTATTTCACACACAGTAAAAGCTGCATGTAAACGCCAAATGCCAAAAACGAAAATACTGACACCTTAAGCTGAAGTCATTTTTGTTTCTCTGTGCCAGTTTTCCATATTACAGGCAGCATGTGGAAAACTCATGTGCGAAGAAGTCTCGCTTCAGCAGGTTCCTGTCTGTCCTAATCCCAACATTTTTTCTTTCCCATCCTACCGTGAAAATACGACAGTTTTTTTCTTTCCCTGTCTGTCGCGAATTCATAGCTTCCCCACAGCAACACAACATAGCCCTGAAACTACATAATTTTAAAGAAATGTTGGTAATTTCATCTTCAGCTGGGCTTGGATTTACTGTTGCCAAGGCCTCTGAGCCTGAACTCGACTCAAACTGAACAAATAAGCAATACTCAAGTACATAAAAGTCACTTAACATTCTATACAGCATACACCCCTTATCAGAACATTCATGTCATTCCAGTCGCTCTGAAAGCCACTTGTGAACCTTTTTAGATCTCTTATCTAAAAGACTAAAATCTACCTCCAACACGCTGATTAGAGCTCTTGTGCCACAGCATAATGCATTCTGTGAGTCATACCTTATGGCTGCTCGCCGGGTCCAGCATGGAGAACACATTCAGGGGAGTCAAACAGCCAGCCAACTTCCCTGCTGTGGGCTCGCTAGGCTGTCAAAGGCCAAAGATGTGCCTGGAAACCCTAGCAGCAGCATGAACTACTGTCCCCGTGCATGTGCATCCTGTTAATTGGTAGGCAGTGCAGATCGAGGAGCTACATGCAGAAAGCCTGATGGACCTCTTCTTCCTTTTCTTAATTACTTTCCAGGATTTTCATTTCCTCCAGCAGACATCACAGGAAGTTGATTTTGGAAGCAGCGTGATGACTGCAACAGTGATTTGAGTGTAAAAGGTTGGCCGTGCCATCTTTCAGCATGAGCTCACAATGTAATACTGTCAAAATCATGTGGAGGCATGCTGTTATCTTGCACACTGTCGTCTTCATAGACTGTATTAAATTTAAAGGAATTTGATGTCCACAATATAATACAATTTTATACCATTTTAAATATTTAAACACCTACACTATTCAAATGAAAAGCTAATCAAAACCTACCCGAATATTAGTCCTACATGTACTGAACTACTGCTTCACTACACAGTGATTCTTCTCCACTGTAGTCTGATAAAATCCCCCGTATTTAAATGTTGGGTGGAGGACATGTTATCAGTGCTGCCATAAGTAAAGTTGTAGCTACATTAGATGTAAAACAAGGGGAAAAAATCAACATGACTCAATCACGCTGTGTGGAAGGTCTGTCCCTCCCTAGATAATGTCCTGTCCTGTGTGTGATTAGTGGTATTTGGTGAACCGCAACTCAACGTTGTGTGAAGATAATAAAGCTGCCATGTATATTTTACTTTCCCAGTTATACTTTGATCTTTCACTTTATTTTACAGTACACCGCTCTATAGAGCCTTGGGGATTTGTGTAGACATGGTCTGGTGGTAGGAGGAGGGCTTAGGGAGGCTGAAGAGATTGGATGCAAACTGCAAATTATAAGCGTTTACCAAAAAAAAAAAGAAAAGGAAAACTCTACCTCATTGAAATGTTCCCTCAGCCAGAAAGTATTTAGACTTATAATCAAAGCCATTTCCATATTAATAAAATGTCTTGTTCCTTTCTAAGTGCCGTGCCACAACTTATTACCTGGAAAAATGCAAATAAGGAACATGGAGGTAAAGTGAAAGTAATGTGTTGTCCCTGCAGTAAAGGATTACACAGAGGAGACATGACAAGAACCTTTTATGTGATGAACAGGGAAAAAAAGGCAGATCCAGCTGGTGCTTCTGTCACTTATTGCTTTAATGGTTAAGGAATATGACTTTCTCTTTGTTTTGGTCCAGCAAGGATTCTTTGTTCCCGATGTAATTTCAGGAAGACATCAGCAGACAGAATTTTTTTGACAAGTGGACTGTAGATGAACCACAGTAATATTCAACGCCTGAGATAGTGACTAAGCGATAAAAAAGCATGAATTTTAGTGTCACTTCTCAGTCCAACACAGAAGCTGCCAGTCTCTCTAGCGTTGTTGTTGTTTTGTGGCTTCTCCTGGCCTGCCTGCCCTCTGAATGACTGTTCACATCACGTTCCAGACCCACGCGTACATTAGCCTGATTCATGGTCCCTTCCTGGCGTTTGAGGTGGTAAACAGTAGTAGTATTTTTCTGAGGCAGACACATGTTGGCCTGCTCCTTTGTTATTGTTCTGCTTTCTGGCCGTCAGACAGGCTGAGGGGAGGAGGGGAGGCGGAATGTTTGAGGAATGACGAGACGAGATGTTTTACGAGCTGGCGCTTCGCACCCCATAAAGCTGATTTCCCAAAAGAGCATCCATCCATCTCTCAAAGAACATTATTCTCTGTATGCGAATGTGTATGCGTGCCAGTGTTGTCACAGCGATGAACAGCCAGAATTTATTCTTGTCATTTGATGAAAGTCAGTTATGATTAACTTTTTCTGTAAGCTATTATTATAGTGAATTATTAGTTTGTACTTTATTAAATTATAACTGAAAGTTAAAAAAAAAAAAACAACACCACTACATTTTTTTGTTCGGCTTCTCAAAAACAAAGCTTTGTTTTTACCTTAAACTTGATTTTTTTTAACCACATGTTGGCAGAGCAGCATTTTCA
Organism: Lepomis macrochirus; assembly: GCA_024633595.2. NCBI lineage: Eukaryota > Metazoa > Chordata > Actinopteri > Centrarchiformes > Centrarchidae > Lepomis > Lepomis macrochirus. The sequence goes on along the minus strand of JALXJV020000024.1, from coordinate 6,920,717 downwards.
TATAAGCAGCTTACTGTTTGACATTAAAGGTACACTGTGGAGTTTCTGAATGAGATGAGGTAGAAGAAGGCTATGAGCAAATAAAACATAAATGTAAACAATGCACAATACAATATAAATATTTTATGAATATTTATTTTAGAATAACATATTCTAAATATATATGCCAGGTAAATAGGGATACACACAATATGTTTTGGTGAGTAACATTAAATGTAAACTACTGTCTTTACAAGAAAACGCAGAGCATCTTTGTGAATGTGTTAGCAAACCATTTCCTATTAACACACCCAGTAGACACTGGCCAACATCAGCATTCAGTTAGAGTGTCTCTGACCACCTGGTGAATTCAAGTCCCGTATTCCCTCTCCTTTCAGCTCTGTTGTTGGTATCCACCAACTCCTAGTGGAAATATTTAGCTGTTTAGATGCTGACTGCTCCACTATGCTGGAAGGTGCTGAAAACAACAATGGGAAAGAGTGGCTTCAAGCTCAGATACTGCTGGATCTCTGTAGTAGTTCCTCATATATTTGTCAATAATAAAGTCAAACAAGTCAAATAAAACGATTACAATATGGTTAAGGGACAGAGTATTTACTCAACTTACTCCCCAAAACTTTGCAAGTGAGTACTTCATTTCATGGGATCAACCCATTCCGTGTGTGTGTGTGTGTGTGTGTGTGTGTGTGTGTGTGTGTGTGTGTGTGTGTGTGTGTGTGTGTGTGTGTGTGTGTGTGTGTGTGTGTGTGTGTGTGTGCACACATAAGTGCGTGTTTAGAGGAGACCAAGTCAAAGGTACAATAATTGGACAAATTTAGCTTATTTCCTAACCTCCGTTTCCATCCGCTGAGTCAATAAACCAAACAACTGCAAAGTGCCAGAACAGCCACACTCAGCTAATACACTCTGCTCGTTATTAGGGCTGGATTGCTCTGCTGGAGTCCAAGTCAGACATCACGAAGGGCCTCAGAAAGCCCCCAACAACGCCAAGACACCCAGCAGGTCTGCTCTCGCTCATTAGGAACACATTTTTTCCCACCCAGCAGGGAACAAACAGCTTCTGGATGTGACTGATCACCACTAAAGCACAAATACAATGAAGTCTAACTAAAATAAGGAACATGAGCACTAACTCACAAGAACATGTACTGCTGTCCATGGGAAAACTACATCGGTTAGAGGCTCTGAATTGCGGTGTCAATTACTTTTCAATTAATCATCCAGTCCTAATTTCCATCACCTTCAGCTGTACTTTATGTTTAGTGCTAATTCGCAAATATTAGCTAGCTAAATTAAGATGGTATACATGGTAAACATTATACCTGCTAAACATCATGATGCTTGCATTGTCATTTTAAGCATGTTAGCGTGCTGACTTAGCTCAAAGCACAGCTCTGTCTAAATACAGTCGATGGCATGGCCGGAGATTCTTAGTCTTGTTTCATAAATTGTTTAGTCTATAAAATGTCACTGAGAATAGTAAAAACTACCCATCAATGTTCCCTTAACCCAAGAGGATGTCTTAAAATAGTTTGTTTTGCAAGACCAGCAAAACCAAAAGATATTCCATTTATAGTCTTACAAAAAAGAGAAAAATAGAAATTTCTCTCTTTCTTTTAATGAACAATTGATCATCACTAAAGGTGTTAATTAACTTTATCCCAGTTGGCTAACTGATTAATCGACTAGTCCTCTTAGCATTATCTAGCTCTGTCAGATGAAATGTAATGACATTGTACTTATTACAGTAGGTCTATCTAACACCTCCTACACAAGGAGGTGAGGGGTCAGAGAACTAGCAGGGATATAGTGTCTTACTCAGTTGGGTAGGCAGGTGGGAGGTTGAACTACTGCCCTCTGTTTAAAACAGTCTCTCTAAAAGCTTTGATGCGAGGCATATAACTTCTTCGGCTGAAATGGCACAGAACACAATGAATAATGAACTAAGGAATGCTCACTTCAACACACTAGAAGGCTCAAAACAACAAGTAAAATATGTTAAACGTCATTGTTTTCTCCCCTCTCTGTCATATTGTGCATGAAGTGGGAGTGTATTTTACCATCTGAGTCCTGATGTTTGCCTGTTAAGAGGGCTGATTCATTAGCATCTGTGGGCTTCCACTAAGGGGCTATGTTTAGATGAGAGCCGTTCATTGTTGAAGGGATCACCGGGGCTGCATGTAGCTTCAGATGTGACAACAATGACTACCATCCTGCTGTGTGTCTGTTTTTGTGTATTAAAAAAAAACAAAGGGAGGCATGCGGCTACCGGAAGAGGATCAGGCAACGGCAGAGCTGCGTGGATCCACATGAACAGGGAGGTAGTTGGTATTGAAGAGTTGGTATTGAATTTTCCAGCAGGCAAATAACGAGTTCATCACCAGAACTAGACCACAAGTAGGTTGAAAACTTGAATAGCCACATTCTCATTTGACTTGAGGCTTGTCATTTTATTTCCTCTGTTCTACACTGCCTTCAGCCCAGACCTCAGGTCAGGAGGCAAAGACATGACACAACTGTCCTGTCCCTGTTTTAACTACAACCCTCTCTATCAACCATAGCCCAATTTTGTGACCTCAGCCATAGAGTTCCCTATGCACACCTTGAAGGAAAAGGAAAACATTTTTTTTTTACCATATTATATGCATGGCTCCAGGGATGGTAATATCATTTGGTCCATTGGTTGGCTGGTCAGGACTGAAATATCTCAGCAACTACTAACAGGTTGCCTAGAATTGTGTACACATTCATAGTCCCCAGTGGATGAAGCCAACTGACTTTGATTATCACCTGACTTTCCCTCTAGCACCACCCTGAGGTTCATATCTGTGGTTTTGAGTGAAAAAAACTTAAAAACTATTGCATAGATACCCATGAAATTTGGTGCAAACAGTCACGTTCCCCTCAGGATAAACTGTGACTTTGGTGGTCCCCTGACTTTTCATTTTGCCCCATGATCAGGTCAACATTACATTACATCAGCCTCAGCTGTACTTTGTGTTTAGAGCTAATTAGCAAATGTAAACTACGATGGTTGAACATGGTAAATGTTATGCCTGCGGAACATCAGCATGTTAACATTGTCACTGTGAAGGATGTTGATATGCTGGCATCAACATTCAGCTCAATGCAGCCTATCAGAGGTGCTAGCATTGACTGTTGACTTCTAGTCTTGTTATCTCTATTCAGGTTGAGTCTTCAAAGATATATTTTCCTGATCCCACAGATGTCTACGGTCTGCCAGGAATGATAAAATGTTTGCCCTGTAAAGGTAATTCCTGAAAACTTGCTGGCGCAAGATAGGGCACATTCTGTAGAAATAGAAATCTTGATTTGACCATGGTGAAAAGTCACATATTGAGTTTTCCCCTACTTAAGGTTTGTGTAGGAAATGCTTTGTGACCAAATCAACCACGCACGGAGGCTATATCAGCCCATGACCTGGAGTTATACCTGCAACATAAGATACAATGTAGTGCAACCTCAACTGGTTATTTGCTTCTATATTTTTGCTTAAAAATCATAAGCTATGATTATGTTGTGTGACTTTTCAAATTCGATAATGATCACTAAGTTTGGGGGAAGAACTTCATTAGGAGATCAGCAGGGCTAACAGCATGCTTCTTAGTTGAAGGAAAAAAGTTGCAGATTGGAGCTCCAAGGTCAGGTTTCAAGGTTTCCCGAACACTCTCAGCCTCACTGCCATGTTTTACAATTGCTCTCCTTTCAGCTGAAGGTTTTACCTTCCTCATTCATTATACTTTTCAGTACAGTAATGAGTTGACCTCCTCAGGCCTCCTTCGGCATGGAGGAGGTCCCGAAGCATGTTTTCCAACAGCTGATTGCTACGCAGAAGCTTTGCAGCTGGCAGGAAACACATGGTCTTTGTTATTGTGTTAGCTACTGGAGAAAACATACAAGGGCGCCAGCTGAGGCTGAGCTGCAGCAGCTTATAGAGGAATGCTGAAACCAAATGATAATGACTCAGCTACCTTATCTGTGGGAGTGATGGTATTTAAGCCAGACCGAAAACAACCTCCTACTGTAATATTGACTACGCAAACAAACTGAGTAAGAGCAGGAATGATCGAGAGTTATAAAAATAGTGACAGAATGATGGAGGAAAACATTAGAAAGCAGAGGTCATGAGGAGACGCACAGTGGCAACATAAATGATTTAAGCCTTTTAAATGTTGCTTCTAAGTACCAAAATACTAAAAACATAAAATCAGTCAGTTATGACGCTACACAAGCTTTTTTTAAAAATTGGGACACTTTAACAAGCCTCAGATTGAGAGAAGCCTCAATACACACAAACACACAGCAGTTTACCTGACTTGCCCACCCCCGCTCTGCCGAAGACCGCCAGCTTCACCTCCGGGCTTTTGGCCATGATTGCAGCTGCGGCCAGCAAGGATCAGCAAACCAGTCAGCGAGCTCCGAGGTCAGCCATCCATCCTCTTGTCCACACAGGAGGAAGCAGCGTCTAAAGGAAACATGTAGGACACAAGTTTATACGTTACAGTGGATTTGCTAACAACCTGATTATTTTACTTGCATATGATTTTGAAATTTCCCTTTTGCTAATGATATTTATTGAAGTTATTTGTCTTTCTTTCACCACCAGTTGTAAGTAATACAGTCATTTCTCAGCAAGCTGCTGGGCTTACAATAGAAGAAGTGCCAGTTTAGGAATGACGGAACTGAAAAAGGCTCATAGTCGAGGATATCAGGATAAAGAAACCCTGGCAGTTACATTTGTACACTACGAATTAGTTTTTCCACAAATCATGGACTTGATGTTGGAAACATATTTTCTAGGGAAGGAAATGCTGTCCTTCTACCCTACAGAAGTCATCCAAGGAGATGGGCATAGGAAAGTGTAGGACTTTGACACCAGAGATCCGGTATCACATCCTGAGATTGACGTAAGCCATTGGCTGGTTTCCATCTAATTGTCGAGCAAATTAGAAGCAAACTTTTTGAAAAGTTGCAACAAAAGAAAGAAGTGCATATCCATCAACTGGTTTGGAGCGAATAAACTAGGCTACAGCGTCATTTTATCAGAAGTTGGTGGTATAGGCTACATTACGCATGGATGTAATAAACAGAGTAGATGAAGTAGCTGTTGAGGACCGGAAACAAAACCAGTGGTTTGCCAACCACCCATCAAACCTCAAAGTGAAGAAGAATAAACAAAACCAAACAAGAAATAATTTGGTCTCCTCACCGGTCCACATGTACCTGTTGCTACTACCAGTTATGTTTCCAGGTGTTACAGTAATATCCAGTAAGATGAGACAGTGCACCGGTTTGCCAAGTTTTCAGATTGAACGACATATTTTCTCCCGTTTGATGGGCGTGTCACAGGTACCAATAAGCTGTAAACACACAGGCAGGAAACAACAGGTTGTTCAGGGAACCACCGTTTTCTTTGAAAAAAACATTTTGCTACGTTTTGTCGGCATGTGCACAGTAATGTGAAACCGAGGAATACCAGTCTGGTGTGTGAACAACACCGAAAAAAAGATCCACTTAGTTTGCTATAATAAAGGCACCCACACTGTGTTAGTCATGTGCAACTGTGCTGTACTTTCAAATACACGGCATGTCCGTCAAGTTAAACGTGATGAAACACACATTGTGTGCTTGCTGCTGTAGTCTGCTGGCTGCAGAGATTTGATCAGCTGAAGGTGAACAGCTGTCTGGCCATCCGCAAGAGGGAGAAAACACAGAGAGATCACAAAATCAGCAAGGCCTCAGTTCTAAACACCAAAAGTGAGCAGCACGTAGCACAGAGACAGCCTGTTTGTTTTTGGGAGTTGTTGATCTCCTAACTGGGATTTTCCATGCAGGTGTGTGAGAGAAGTGAATGAAAGAAAATGAGAGCAGATGACAGAGGGAGCGGGGAAGCATAGAATTAAGCATGCACTAAGCTGAAGTCATGTATTCAAAAAGAAAACACAACTGCAGCCTGGTAAAACACCTAAGCACAGGTCTGTTTAATGAGAAAACAACCCACTGTGAAGTTATCTCTCCAAGGAATTGATTCTAAACTTCTTCCTCATACACGCACTCTGTTTTTCTCCTGGCTGCTCATCCAACTTTTAACCAAAAACAAGTGATCATTTCTGACCAGAATATGGCTGTAGAGATGTATATCATCACCACCCTTGACCTGACCCATAAAGCAACGGAAACACAGTGGCAACCAGAAGTCATATTTAAAATTAAGCAAAGACACACTTTGCCGCTGTGAGATTTGTTACCTTGTGTTCCTGCATTTTTGTACATGTTGCGTTGCAGAGATGTGGCTAGCCAATCACTGTCCATGCTGAAACTAAATGGCATGTTGTTGTAACATTCAAGAATAGCTGGACATGGTAAATATGAAGCTACAGCCAGCAGTTGGTTAGCTTAGCTTAGCATAAAGACTGGAAACAGTGGAAAACTCTCTAAAGGTAACAACCAACCAGTACCTCTTAAGCTCACTGATTAACATGTTACAGTATATATTAACACATTTCTGTTTAAAGAAAATCAAAAAACAAACTACCGCATACTGATCTGACTTACTACTTTATTTGTGAGCAACGCGTTTCGCCCACTGCTTCTTCAGGCTCACACAGTGAAATTACAAAAGCACTTACAGGTGTGCTAAGGAATATTTACATATTTCTGTTTCTACTACATGGCAAAAATTAATCTGATGTGATCTTGCGGCACAAAACAATATCTGTCAATCAATAGTTAACAGTTATTCCAAAATTGTTCATTGTGTTGTGTTACACACTATAGTGAAACACTTAATAAGTGATCAAAGGTGACAGGAAACTGGCTTCTAAACATTTGTAAGAACCAATATGTAGCCTGCTGAAGTATGACAGCCATGTTTGTGAAATGATCTCTCATCTGTGGCTGTTATGTAAATTAAACCGCACAAGAAAATCTCCTCACTCACCCCTTCTGTTAGTCTCTTTTGGTAGAAATGAGATATAGCAGGGAAAATGAAAACAGACGTTCAGTACACCCTGTCTGGATAAATAAAAGCTGAAAAATGTGTTTGTGCGTGTGTCGGTGCCAGAGACATGTTAGCCAGCCTCACACTGGTTGAAGTTATGAAGTGGCAAACCTCCAGCACTTTCCTTCCTCATACACTGCAGCACACACACACACACACACACACACACACACACAACACACACACATATATATTCAGAGTTTAAGCAAACCATTTCCCTTTTACCAACACACACGCCCATATATGGTGAGGCTGTGTGCCACTTGGTGCAGCTCAAGTGGAGGTCGATCATCCATCTCCATGTCTCTCTCTCAGCAAGGGTCATCATGGCAGCCGTCAGCGTCTTTAAAAATTGTTGTTTTTATCGTTATTAATGTGGACTACCTGCCGGACAGCACAGTCAAAACAGTGTGTGATATAATGTTGTAATAGTAATAACATCGAGAAATGTAACCTTTTGTTCCGACGTTCCACTTTAGTTTGAGGTGTTTTGAGCATTTATGAGATGGTGACACAGTCTTTTCCCACCTGAGTTCAATCAATTGTCGAAAAGTTTGGTTAGCTGTAGTCTTTACGTTCTCCAGAACCACATTGATTATGGCTGTCCAAGGGCTAAGAGCAATAACTGTGCCACATACTTCTGGAGACTGTTATCCCAAGAAAAACGACAGAATCAGTCATTTCAGCAAGTCCCCCAAAACAATCCGGCCATAAAAAAGAAAAAAATAATGGACTCAGGAGGCCGCTGTTCCTTTCCCATTTCCAACAAACACTAAACAAGGTGTTTTTCTTAGTGTGAGTAACATTTTGAAAGCACTGACATGCTGATGGGGTGTCAGATCAGAAAATGCTTGCATTTGTCATCCTAGAGGTCTTGGACAATCAACAAATTGTGTTGTTCAATTTAGATTCGATGGATGAATGACATCAGATTGAGCGAACGAGACTTGACATGTTATTCAGTTTTCAGTAGGCAGACTTTGTTACCTCTGGACAGAGCCAGCATACCTGTTTCTCGCGGTTTTAAGTCTTTATTCTAAGCTAAGCTAACCAGCTAATGCTTGTAGCTTCACAATTAGCATTCAGAGATGAAAGTCGTATCTGTCTTCTTATCTAACATCCGGCAGGAAGGGAGACTTTTGGATTCTCTAAATGTCAAACCATTTCTTTAAACAGTGGTGGAAGAAGTATTCAGATCCTTTACTTAAGTAAAGTAGTAATATCACACTGAGAAAATACTTCACTACAAGTAAAAGTTCGGCATTCAAAACCTTGCTTAAGTAAAAGTATGTAAGTATTATCAGTTAAATGTACTTAAAAGTACCAAAAGTAAACTATTGTCACTATTAGGATGTTTTCGGATTAATATTACATAGATTGTATTTCGTGCAGAGGATGTGAACTTTTATTCATAATTTTGATTGTGCAACAACCACGTAATGGGATAAATATTACTGCTGCATTAATTTCTATGTTGCATTTTACTGCTGTAGATGAATAGGGTTGTGTTGATTTTAACTGCATTATATACTTTTGGGTTCATATTTTATAAGGTCATCATATGTTTGTAGCCTCACTGTCCTGTGAGAAGCATGTATCTCTGAAAACTTTTCATGAGCTCAGAAAAACAGCCCAGTGGTTTTCCAGCTGATCTCAGGTCAGTTTTAATAGTTTATTTAGATTAAGAAGTAGGATCATTTTCTCAACCCTTAAACCCTAAACCCTTAATCAGAAAAATTCAACTTCAGAATCACCACATTTGGACATACATTGATTTTCACTGGACAGGAAAGGTATTGAAAATTGTAGCTTAAAAAGTAGTAATTAATGCACATGAGACAAATATAGTGGAGTAAAAAGTACAATATTTGCCTCTGAGATGTGGTGGAGTAGAAGTTTAAAGTAGCATAAAATGGAAATACTCAAGTAAAGTACAGTAGTTGAGTTAAAGTACTGAGTAACATTCCACCACTGCCTTTAGAAAAGCTCATCCAATAATCTCTCATCTATTATCATGTTTGTTTTGCAACATTTGCAGAGACTTCCACAAGAGTAAACCACAACAGCAATAAAACAGAAGGGAGGAGGGAATGTCTTCCGTCGTTTTTTGGAATACATTGTGCTGAATGGAAACAGAATATGAATGGAGTAATGTCAACCCACATAAACAGCTTGTATGGCTCTTTTCTATTACAACAGACTTTGTTCAGCTGTCTCCCTCCCTTGCTTCTTGCTTTTACGTTCTTTTCTATCTGTTTAACATCTCGCACACATTACAGCGAGCGGACACAGCGCTGCAGTGTTCCCTCGCTCTCCCACGCAGCAGCAGGGAAACACCAGTAAGAGACGAGGAAGAGGAGCACACGGCAGTGTCTCCCCACCGATACGGTCATTCTTCTTTATATTTTGCCATTTATGCCCTCCACCCACTCCACCCACCACCCTGACGGTCTCCCTCACGCACCTTAGTAATGTACTGGAGTCACCGGACTCCACTAAGGCTGCAAAACTCAAAAAAACATCTTGGACTTTCTCCTTGAGGAGAGGGCAGTTCTACTGACTGCAATAAATGTGGTGACGCACACAGCCAAGACAACAAGCAATGAATACATTGTGACAGTGGTTCATACTGGTCCAGATGGCATTGTTATTAGAATGTTACAAGAAAGGTGAATATGTTGCCACCACAAAAATTAGTGTACACCAGTGGCAGTCATGTATTTAAAGGAGCAGTCCAACATTTTGAACACTGGCATGCTTGTTTGCTACATCTGCATCCAGTAAGTAGATAGAACCACCATGACGGGTGACTGAGCATAGAGAAACCGTTATCATAGCTCCATTAAAAGTGCCAACAACTCCAAAGCATGTATTTACATGGTGTTTCTTGTTGCGGCGCATAACTGCTTCTGAAATCACAATCAAACTGATTATGATCTTCTCAGCTGACTGTAGAGCTGCAACTTGACTTCACCATCTCCTGAGAGAACCATCTGGATCTTAAAGCTGGGACTCATCCCTATGTTCCCAGGGTTCTATGTTAAACTAAAAGTAACTGTCAGAGATTGGTATGTGCTAACTTGAGAAGGACGTTTCAAATGTTGTTTGAATAGTAAAAACATTGCAGACAACATTAAACAATTTGAAATGAAATGTCTGCTCATTGTGTCATATCTAGAGGATATTTAGCTGGGAACATAGGACCCTAGGAGCATAAATGCTGTTAGATGATGCTGCTAGAAATGGGGCTGATGAGAGCGATGAGACTGAACCAAAACAGTAATGTTTTGTGCCTTCACTACATCCACCACTTCCGAATACACATAGTCATTTGAGCCATTGTTAATGCAAAAATATTGATTATAGCAGCTTTGAGAAGTAGGCCTAAAATGAGGTCCCTGAAAATGGAATAATCCATGTGTGACGCATCAGTATCCTAAACTAGTTCTCTCTCTCTCTCCCCATGCACATTAAAATGAGTCAGACTATTGCAAAAATTCAAAACAACCAGTCTCTCCCACATGAACAATTTGTATGTACACCTACTCACACCGTCACAATGACACACTGAAAACAACTAGAAGGGGCTACAAACTAAATTGCTAAAATAAACACAAATCAAACGTAGTAGGCTAATTACAGTGTTTCAAACGAAGCACAAGGCAAATGTGTAAAAGGAAGAACGCAGGACACAAACTGAAAATGAGATTCAACTGCGCCAAGTGATAGCAAACTTGCAATATGACTGGCAAAGGACAATTAATGGTACTGCTACTGCTTTTCAGACTGAAGCCAGAGGGTACCAACAACGATATAAACATGATGGAGTCCGCCTGCGACTGTGTTAAAATTTTTTAAATATTCTTGTTGGTGAAAGAAAAAAATTAATTTTCACACCAAAAATACATGAGATTTGATGATCGTAATTTGCCTGGACTAACAAAGAACCTGATGCCCTCGGTTAGCTTTTTTTACCCATGGATCTCTGCTCTACAGGGACTTCATCCAAACTGTCAAACTGGGCACGTGTATATTTTTTTTCCTGCTGTGTGCCCAGCTGGGTTTTGTGTCATTTTTACCCTGAGAAATGAATCTGGGTGGTGGTGGTGTGGTTCAGGGAGATTACAGACCTCTGAGCTCCAAACCAAGGGAGGAGACCTGCAGCACCACAGGCTATAGAAAGACTGCAAACCACAGGCCTGTCATCAAAATACATACAGTGAACAGAGGCACTGTCTCTGGAGAAACCAGTGAGACCAGTGCAGAGAAGAACGCTATGTCACTCAAACAGAAGAAATTATTATTTAAGTCATTTAAATGTAAAACTAATGGTCCTCACACTGACAGACTCACTCTCCCCCTGTTTGATCAAAACCTTTCATTGCAAGGCACTCCTGTCTGAGAGGATTTTGTCTTTCAGTACTGGCTGAGGGAAGAAAACAAGCTATTCTATGAGTCATCTGAGGAGCGAGAAGTATTCAAATCATTTACTGAAATGACAGTATCAGTGAAATCTTTGTTAGGTGTAAAAGTCCACTATTCAAAAGTTTTCTTTAGCTGAAGTATTTGCAACAAATTAATTGAAGGTGCCTTTGGGAGTTCTTGTAAACAAACAAGTTATATTTACATTCAGGGTTTCTTACCACAACACAAACAAGTGGGACCCACTCCCAAAAACATTGCTCCACAGCGCTACTAGCTCTCAATTCTCCACAGGGTACCTTTAAAGTATCAAAGTATTTATTGTGCAGAATGGCACCAGTGGAAGCATTACAGGAAATGTTCTGTGTATAAGAATTAAGTGTTGTAGAGTGTCAAAGTGGAGATAGTTTTACTTCTTTACTACTGTATAGATTATCTATAACATTGCATCATATTTTTTAAGCCTGATCGATATTTTGTATGTAAAATCTCCATCTACAAAGTAACTAGTTCATTGAATATTTATATTTATAGCATAGCACTGGAAGTACAAGTACCTCAGAACTGTACTTTAAACCAGATGCACTTTATCTTGATATGTCATGTCAGCTCAGGGCTGCTTTCCAGGAACTTTCTGTAATCTTTTTTCGCCTTCATTCCCTCCTCCTGCAGACTTCAAGTCAAAGAAACACACGGTCATATCAAACCCATCTTCATTTTTGCTGGTATCCCACCTTCTGCGGGACTTTTGGGAGTCCCATGGGCTACCAGTTTGGCAAGCACCCATGTAGGACATGCTGACTGACCCTAAATCCCATTGAGATGTGGGCTATTATGCAACACTCAGAGCTGCTTATGAATGCCAATTATGTCCGCGAACCTAACAGGGGAGTGAAGAGGGATCGAGCGGCAAAGTAAGACAAAACTGCACATTCACGAAGATCTAACTGCAGATAGGCTACACCCTTGTGATTGAATTACAGATACACATGACTGACTGCAAAGATTTGTCCAACTTTAAAAATGTTACAGTACTTTCATCTTATAGAAAACAAAGGTTACTGAGCCGCTGTACAATGTGACATCAAGCATGAAAATGTCTATTTAAATTAACACGAAGAATGTCGCCTATAATAAAAATTTCCCTTTGTGTCCAAAGACACAGCTCCATCTAAGAGGAAACGCGACCCTCCTTTAAGGTTTCATTCTGTTAGTAAAATATTAATCTCCCGGCCTGACCACAGGTATGATCATTTCCACACCTCAGTGTTGCAGTGCTGTCTCCACCTCACGTGAAAACAGCGGCGGGAGGACTCACCAAACAGCTGAACGCAGTAATAATCTCCCCGTGATGAAACGCTGATCAGGAGGAGAGGAATTTCTCAAAAAAAAAAGAAAAAAGTTGTCAGGTCCGCTGATCAAAAATTACGTCTGACCTTCCCAGATGCGGATGCGGACGCAGCGCACCGCTGGATGAAAGGAGAGAGATAGAAGCTACAGCCGGATGGACAGTCGGGTAGATGGATGGATGGATGGACAGATCCCGCCCGGACAGACTGAGCAGCAGCTCTGACTGACATGAATGAATCCCTAAAACGGAGGGTCAGTAGAAATATATAGAGCGGAGCTGCTGGAGTTCCCGACACTCTGCTGCCTCTGACCGGGCTGCTGCGTGCAGCTGCTCCACACTGAGGGGCGACAGCGACCTCTAGTGGAAGGAATAAATAACGCAAGTTCCAGGCTTATAAAGAGGAATCCATCCATTTTAAACATGGCATTGTACCTTAATATAATGAACTGACTATAAATAGCCAAGGCTGAGGAAGATTATGTTTTGTGAAAAGCTGACGAAAAAAATGCTCCCTTTACATTTTCTTCAGTGAGGCTCTGAGAGAGAACCTTATGACTCTAAAGTCAGTTTGTTGCACCACATTCGGAACAATGAAATACTCATCAGGTAGATTATTTTATGAACTTATCAGTTTTTACTGAGTTCTTGCTCTTAAATGTCATTTCAGTTGTGCATTTTACTCATCTTCCAAGTGCTAAACTGTATTTATGACTTTATATACTGATGTGCAAATTAGAAATTTCAAAGTACATACTGTGCTTGATTGGCATCTTTCTGACCTTAGGTGACATTTCAATAAACCTACATTCAGCCGCTGAATAAAGGACATCATGTCATGTTTGTGATGGGTAATAATAATACTAAAAGAATAATAACTTTTCTATTTCCATACGTAGTCCTTCCAGTTAAAGTTGAACAAAAAGAATAACTTTATTTCCTAACGTGGGTTGTAATTCATTTCAAAAACCTGCAATGACTTTGGGTCTTGCGGCCACTTGGGGGCAGAAACACGCTGTGAACACAACATTGACACACAACCTTTTCAAATGTTAGGGCGAACTTGTTAGCAAACAGTTGCTTATTTCGCCTACACATCCGGCAGTTACAGAGAATATCATCATTCAGTGGGAGTCCTGGTCGATGTGGAGAAGACTCGGACCTGGACTCTGACTGCCATACAGAAATCCAAACACAAATACACAGAGAACAGCTGCCCCTTTGGATCAGATGCTGTGAACCTTCATAATAGGACTGACAATCAGAGCAGGCTTATATTTTCCATTACTGGCGAGTTTACTCGTGTTGCAATCAAACGTGAAGGCAAGGTGGAGTTTGTTGATGGATTTCAGATCAATTTAGTCATTCATATTTTCTCCAACAATTAAACCCAAAGAATCTTCATTGAATTAAATGGATTTAAAGGAAATGTAAGAATATATTATACTATATTAGATTATATGGAATTATGCCAAAAACAATATTTTAATAATAATCAGCAATGACTGTCAGTAATTTCTCTGTCAGGGACTTTTCAATTTCCAAAGAATTTGATTTCTTTCACTTCAACACTGCTTGTCAAACAAGTGAGGGACAGTGGTCAGAGAGGGACCAGTGTAAGAAGGGATACAAATCCCAATACTTTTAGGGCAAACTCATTTCCTGTTGGTTTGCTGCAGTTTTGTTTGCAGTAGGTCTTTTTATGTTTACCTTTCTAAGTCAGGAGTACAACAGAAACAGGTGTTTACCAGAAAAATACAAGCATCAGGAGCCCAGCATTTCCCAAACACTACTGCTAAAGGCCTTTTAGCTTGTTAGCTAAAAACTAACTATCTACAAAAACAAAGACATGGACGACTTACTTGGCGAGTCAGATGAAACTTTTGCTTACCATATGGGCAGGTAAAACTGGCATAAACACAGGAACTAATTCAATATTACCACAAAGCTTAGTGATTTGCAACATTGCCAACAATAGCACAATATCGATGCAGTACCCTAAATAAGGTAAATTCTCTACCAGTTGACAAATCTGATGCTTCACAGCATATGTTGTTGCATTGCATGCAAACATGTACCACTGACAACTAACATGACCTAGAGCTTGGTTTACTGTAATGTTCACATCCTGGCCTAGCAGTCACAGCAAAAGTTAAACTTAGGACCATGCAGTTGAAACAACTGATGCTAGCCCACTGCAATGACATCAAGGGGGCGCAAACTTCTGTCGACCAACCTGTTCTCACTCCCATGTGATCATATGGGCAAGACCACATGATTATAAGGGAGTGAGAACACCTGTGCAAGACCCCTTGGCACACCTTTAGCTAATTTTTCAACACAATGTGCATTGTATTTTAGTTCAGTGGGGACGCAGCAGAGTGAGTAGAGTCCACCCAGGCAGGCGGTCACGGAGGAAATATTTGTTTTACTAGGTTGACAGTATGACCATCCCTGCTCTGCCTCTGATTGGCTAGCACAGGCATGCAAACTGGTCAGGGGTAAAAAAGGTGAGAAGGATACACAAGTGGGAACAACAAGAAAATTTTAATGGATCCTGCATTCTGGTTCTGTTTTGCCTTTGCTACATCAAAGCTCCCAGGCACTCTGTGTTGCTTTCATGTTTCTCCTGTAGATCAACTTTTCTCATGTCATATACTTGTTGCCTTCATTGGTTGGTTTGGTTAGTTTGGTCCTTTAGATCCTGTAATTGATTACAATGAGAACCTTTCTTAAAATATTGATTTAGCATCTCAAAATATTATATTGACATTGTATCTAAAATAATGAAGTACAATCTCAAAATATTGACTTATTATATCAAAATATTGACACAGAATGTTTAAGAACATGGTATCTCGACCTGCAATGGATTGGCGACCTGTCCACGGTGGACCCCACCTTTCGCCCGATGGCAGCTGGGATTGGCTCCAGCCCCCCACGACCCTGTACGCAGGACAAGCAGTTGACGATGGATGGATGGAACTTGGTATATCAAAATATTAACTTGTTATCTCAAAATAATGACTTAGTATATCAATATATTTTTTTGATGATGTACAGTAATGGTTATTATGGTTATTATTATGTCACCAACAAACTGGTGTCAAATCTGATCTCTCGTGAAGTTATCCATGCAATTGCCGTCAGGGCTAACTTCAAACCGAACAGGAACAGCGCTGACAGATACAAAACTGTGGCTTTAGACCATAAAGAAAAAATGTATTGAGCAGTTAAAGTGTTTACCAATCTTTATCATTGCCTGCTTTCTTTTGATATTGATCATTTAGTAAACCCATCACTCTAACTTACTAGACTGATTTTATAATTATAAGATCTGAAATTATTTGAATGTGATAACTGCAGCAAACTGCGAGAAGCCGTAGATATTCTGAATAACTTAACGCTGAGTGAGGATGTTACATTTTTGAGTAAACCAGTGTTCTTAAAATTGTCTTTTTTTCAGGCAGCCTATATCATATTTTCACATCTAAGTTAAAGAGAAGACGAATCTTAAACTGAGACAGTTTTTCATTTTTTGTCTTTTTATTTGAGGCAGTTTTTGCAGTCTGATCATGCTAAATACTGTACAAATCCTTCTTCTGTCAGAACTGCATGCTAACTCATCCAGAGCCTCTTTAAACTGAGCGTTTAGTAGATCTACTGTCAGCTTTTTGCTCTCATAAGAAACAAACAATCATCACAAAGATTAGCTGCACAAATACACATAGAGATGGTGCATTTATATGTGTATCAGGATATTGTACATTTTGCCTAAACTAAGCCTGAAATACCATTACATGTGCTACAACATGACATGACTAGAGGTGGAAGAAGTATAATATTCTACTCTACTCATTTAAAATTTACTCAGAGTAAAAGTTACTTAGTTACTTTTTTAACCTCCTAAAATAACATTTATATAGATTTCATATCTTATTTATACTTGTTATACTTATTTAGTTAAATTGCAGTCTTTAGATTTGATAAGGGAACAGAGCCAAATGGCGCTTTCAATTTTAGTTTGTTAGACAGATACTTTGCCAAATCAATGGTGAAAAACAGTGACATTTTAAGTTATAATGGGAGGTTTGAGAATGTTTCCAGAATCAGCTTTATTGCCAGGTATGTGTACACATAGGCCTACGAGGAATTTGACTCTGGATTGTACATTGCTCACGATGTGCTTACTCATACACCCAGGACAAGGTGGAGAGATTATATCTCCATGCTGGCCTGGGAACGCCTCGGGATCCCCCAGTCAGAGCTGGTTAATGTGGCTCGGGAAAGGGAAGTTTGGGGTCCCCTGCTGGAGCTGCTGCCCCCGCGACATGACCCCGGATAAGCGGATGGAGATGGATGGATGGATGAACTGCTTGTTAAACCAAAATGTCTCGTTTTCAGTCTTTACACTTTGAAACTTGTGTGGTAACTTTACACAGTTACAACACACATGCAACATTAGACAGCTTGGGAGTTGTTGGAATGCACCTCAGATTAAAATTAACCTGCCATTTCCTAAAATGGCAGGTTAATTTTTCATTAACATCATTAATAAATCTTTAGCAGCCATTATGCAGCTTTAGAGTGAATGTCACGTAGACCTGAAACATTTCCAGAAGAACCTTTTCTCACACACATTCTCCTCCTTCTGAGACCACCTTCATCACTGCCAGCGTTATGTCTAACTACCACAGAAACCATGTATTGCATGCATGTCAGATTTAAAGCTCATCAACGTGATCCCACAAATAGACCACAAAAAACTATGCTACTTCTACAGAGTCACCACATTTTAACTGGCAGGAAGCATAGCCTAGCTGTTTTCTAGTCGCCTACAGATGTTCTATTTGTAGAAGTTGCAAATGCAGTGTTAGTTGTTGACCATGATGTTAATTTCACTTTTCAGAAGCAGCATTTGTGGTAGGAAAAATGTTTTAGTGGTTAAATAGTCTGAAGTTTGGTAAGCTGGTGACGTTTCAAAGTCAAAGACAACTTTCAGTTGAGTAGTTCTTTCTTGTCTAGCTTTGCACCTAACACAAAAAGCAGCAGCTCAGTCTGTCAGAAGCATAACAAAGCTGCATTCTTGCTGTAAAGCGTGATATGGGTAACTAGAGAATTTTACTAGTGGACTGCTAATACATTTCATCAACAGACATCATTTGACAAATCTCTCCTGGGGAGCGATACTAAGTTAAACAGTGGTCATCCATCCTGCTTTAAAGGTCCAGTGTGTAATATTTCGAAGGATCTATTGACAGAAATGCAATATAATATACTGTGATGTATAAAGACCTTCTGTAAAGAACCGTTATGGTTTTATTACCTTTAGCTGTTACATGGAAGTTACCATATTTTAACATTAGCCCAAAAGGACTCTACAGAGTGCGTTTCATCACTACATTAAATACGTAGGTGTGGTGTCAGAATTATCAAAATGTTTTTATTTTCTTTATTGCAAAAAGATGAATAAAGTGTACATGGAGCATAAAGAAGTATACAGAACATAGATAGGCCTATATAAGAAGACACAAATAAAACTTTGCCAGGGGAAGTCTTTATTATACAAAGAAATTAAAAGAGGAACATACGTTGACAGTTTTCACAGCCTTTTGGTTGTTGGAATTAGAAAAGAAATTGACACAATATATTCTAGATGTCTGCGTATTGTATATATGCTCTGATGATGCTAATCCAACACATCTTTGTAATGTTCATGTTGATTCCACATTCCAATTTATGAGCACATGAATGCACCAAAGTCAGAAGGACTACTAAACAGCTAATGGGACCATCCCAGGAACATGTAAATGCAGAGTAAGCCATTGGTTGCAATTTTGCAACAATCACCACTTGCCACCAAAGCTTACACTATGAACCTTTAACTCGCTCCCTAAAGTCAATTATATCCATCCAATGGTAGATTGATGAAAGAATCAATGAAAGTTTAAATGCTTTTTTAAAAATTCAGTTTGTGTAAAGGGTGGAAAAGAATGTTTAAATGAGTTACCGATTTATATATTCATATTTATTGATTATCCTAGCCAAGGCTGGAAGCATTGACAAAAAGATTTCAATGCATTAACTATCTTACCATTACCATCTTCACTAAGAGACAAAAATAGCTACTGTAAAAATACTCTGTCAGTCAAAGTTCAGCTTTGGGAAGGAAAAGATATGGTACAAGATAATTAAACTGAGAGAAGAAGAAAGAGAAAAGGTGATGGGGATGAGAGAGGAAGAGCAGGTGCTGCCCACTGTGAACACGATATGATTAGCATTATGTCGCTGTGCTGTTCAACGCAAACAAAAATTGACCTTCCGTTTTGCTGTTAATTTCACATTTATTGCAACTTCAGATATAAAAACTTTCACACAAAAATAATTAGCCTAGCTTGGAAAACGGTTACCTATATTTTACAAAATATTACCGAATACCTGCTTTACTCCTTTCTATTAACCAAAGGAATCTTGCTTATATTTGCTCCGTGAGCTTTTTCGCATCTAATGCACTCACATTTTCTCACACCAAAACTACAGATAAGCCACGAAAAGGGAGCTTCAGCTGAGTGAATGCGCATGGCAAGCCAAACCCACAAACGTTCATTATCACTCGTTAAATTAGAAGTATTATTTATTTGTTTCTATTATAAACTTCCCATTTGATAAGAGCTAGTTTTCGCCTTGTGCGCGCTTCCGTGAGGTGTTTCTTTGAACGTTTGACAGACATAGGGACGCTGCGCTTTTACGCACGACTCCAGTGATACTGGCAGAGAGCAGAGTTCCCTGATCGTCAACGACCGTTTTGCTGCCACCGCTGCAAGAACATGATCCTGCTGTCTGGTCTGCTGTTCATTCTCTGGGGAGGACCGGCTCGGTGCCTGGAAGAGGGAGGAAGTTTTACATTTCATGGAGATTTCCGCCACTTCGCCGTGGCCACCAACACGGTTTACATCGCTACAGAGGAGAGGCTGTACCAGCTGAACCACGACCTGACTCTGGTCCAGAGCCTGACCCTGAGAGGAATCTTGAAGGTGGGGCCTGACCCCAGCGATGAGCATTTGTACCGGATTTCTGAGACGGATGAGTGGAACCAAACTTTCAGTGTCAACATGTTATTGCCGTTCGTTGAGAATAAAACTCTGATCAGCTGCGGTATGATAAAGTGCGGCTACTGCGAGCTGCTGGACCTGCAGAACATTTCCCACGTATTGCACAGCGAGGCCATCCAGGTGGGACCCGCAGGGCGCAACAACGCGTCCCTTGGCTTCCTGGTGGATGTAGAGAAGACCCGGACCCAACTCGAAACTTACATTCTGACTGCCTTACAGCAACCCGACAAGACCCGCTGCATCTCTGGAACAACCGTTGTGAACCTTCATAATACGAATAAAAAACAGATGGGAGATATATTTTCCATTGGTGGCGAGATTTCTCAAGCTGAGATCAAACGTGAAGGGGAGGTGGAGTTTGTGGATGGATTTCAGATTAACTTAATCATTTATCTTTTCTCCAACGTGCCATCAGAGGACAAAGGCAACAAAGTCCGTCTCATTTGGCTTGAGGGAAAAACAAGTAAAACCCAGACTTTCAAGTCGCTGCGGGGCGCGACTCTCAGTACCTCTGATGGTGGGAAAGGCAGCAGACTCCTGGCCTCATCGGTGATCCCGGGTGGGCCGCCGGTGCTCTGGAGCGGCGTGTTCAGTGTGGACGGAGAACAAACCGACACCGAGCTGGTAGTGTTTGACATCAGCCCTGATCTCACCGGAGCGGCCGATGCGGATCCAGACTTCTGTAGCACCTGCGTCAAGCCAGGACCCACGGTGGGTCCCGATTTTGTTCTTCT
The DNA here is from genome assembly GCA_024633595.2 of Lepomis macrochirus. NCBI lineage: Eukaryota > Metazoa > Chordata > Actinopteri > Centrarchiformes > Centrarchidae > Lepomis > Lepomis macrochirus. The sequence continues at coordinate 6,900,080 of JALXJV020000024.1, read as the reverse complement.
TGAAAGTTCTAGAAAGTTAGAAAACTGTAAGAAAAAACAATCCCACGAACCTTGTTTGGCTTATGGAGTTAAAAGTAAATGTTAGACTATTTTAGATAAATGGGATTATGTCCTTAAGTTCTCTGATTCTCATAATGTATGTAGCCATATTTTCTTTGGGGACACAAACTCAAAGATTCTCACAATGGGTAAAAGCTCATTTGATGAAACAAATAAGTAAGCTATTGTTTACTTTTTACAAAATAAATGCAAAACAGTTTTATGTGAGAGGTCAAAATAGTTGAGGGTTAAATCGATTTAATTCGTTTTAGTTTGAGACAACTGCACAAAAATACTCATTTCAAATGGCCCATCCACAACTGATTAGACATCATGAGGCCTGACTGAAGGTATAGGCTCCTTAAAAATGTAATACCTATACCAACATACATCTACTGAAGCTTTGAGATAGTTTAATATGAAGTGTTGTCAACATGTTTCTAACCTGAAAGTTCTTCACTTCAGAATTCACAAACACCGTCTGGATCTAAAAGTGATAAGAATGTGTTTGTGTCTCTCAGCCAAAGACTCTGAAGCCAAAGACGGTCCTCTTCAGACAAAACTACATGACCTCTGTGCTGGCAGTGAGACAGAAGACCTGGCTTGTTTTCTTCATTGGGACGGGAGATGGGCAGCTCATTAAGGTGTGTATAAAAAGTGCATTCTGTCGATTAAAAATGTAAAAGATTATCCAACAAAATATTTTGTTCTACTCATTAGTAAATAAGGTAAATTACGTAACAGTGATGTGAAGAAGTGATTTTTGTGACCAGCTGCTGGAAAATGTATTTAAAAATAAATTGCAAGCATGAAAAGATGTTCTAAAATGCTTCTGTTATAATTTTATTTGGGAACCATAATGTTTGTTTGTTTTTTACCTCGTTGTGTTATAAGTGCAGGTGGTGTTTTCAGATTATTTCAGCCTGGAAGTCTTTAAAATCTTCTTACCGGCTTCACCTCTCTTTTATGTCCTTGGTCATACTCAAATCACGTCATTAATCATTCTTCCTTCCATCACTGAGAAAAAATTCCTCTTTAAACACTTTCACTGACATCCAGGACAGGATTTCACTGAGGCCGTGGCCGCCGTTTGGCTTTATTTTTTTCCCTCAAATGTCCTGTGGTCACAGTGGCCGGGATGAACTGATGATGCTGATTTCACCGTTTACCCCTTTGCTTCTTTCCTGTAAATGCGGCTTTTAATCACCACTGTCTTAGGGTTCTGTTAGGATTCTGAATTCTTATTGGGCTGAGCTACAATGAGTCCATTGTACCTGCTGTTATTTTGCCTTTGTCCAGGGACTGCAGATGAAAATTAGCTTGTAGCTATCTCTGTTTTGTGTAACACATTTGTTGTGCAATGTCCCTGTTAAATAAAGAGTTATTATTATTATTATTATTAGCTAATGTAAGAACGTTTGATAAATTAACAAACAAACAAGACAACAAACTAGAGTCGGACTGGCCACAGGTATCGGGTCGCTCTGTGGATTTCACCGCGGTTCAAAGAAATAGAGAGAGATGCGTCTTTGGCCGCTTTGCTTATTCACCAGCCCAGGGTGACCAGACGTCCCCCTTTTCCGGGGACAGTCCCTGGTTTTGGTGGCCTGTCAGCGCGTGTCCCCGGAAATGTCCCCGTTTGTAACTATGTGAATCATCGACTGTACCTGAAATTAGACGTTACGTGGCCAGAAAGACCGGACAGCAGAGCATACAGGGGGTCGTGCCGAAAAGTGATCGTCCCTCGAAAACTGATGCACAGCACGTTAAATCTGTATCGTCGAGTCTCATAACGTCTACAGCGGCTTTAGTCTGGATCAAACAGACATAACGTGCAAAGAAACATCACTTTATGTCCGCGGTAACAGCAAAGCTACGATCTCTTTTGCAATTATCCTCTTGCTGTGTAGGCCTATGCCTACTAACCGATCTAGTCCTTTTACCTGCTGAAAAATTACTTGATTTCATTCAGAAGTTAGCCAGTATTTTACAGATTATAACTCTAGTGCTTTTACCTCATAAAATACTTATAAATGGCCAAAACAAGATGTAAAATGCAGTAAATCATTTTTTAAAGATTTTTGTTTTTTAAACTTTGTGCGCAGCTTGATAATTAACTTGTTCGCATAAGTTAAACCCTATTTTACTTTAGGGGCTTTAGTTAACAGTGACAGAGATCCGCATGAAACGTCTGTATCCTCACTGCACTTTACTTTAATGAGCTGTGGTGAACTGGTCACATCTCTCTCGTCCAGGTGCTGTCTCTCCTCATCTCCTACAGTTCTCATTATTAGTTCCTGCTGACTGGAGCTGCTTGTTGTTCAAGTTTGCTGTCTGCTGTAGGGTTAAATGTTCTCAAATTGTTATCAATAATTATTATATCCTAAATTGTTCTTGTCATTCTAATTAATACAAAATATATAATATCACGCACCACTTAGGATGACATCATTACATAGACTGACCTTCTGTCAGCACGCCCAGCTCAGACTGTTAGCTCCCTGATGAATGCTTGATGCTAAGCTTAGAATACAAATTAATAAAAGAAAAAAATATATCCTTAACCCTTAAGATAAAGGTTATCTTGTCACCACATGATTTTAACTGTGGCAGGAAATGGAGCTGTTTGTACAGATGTGGTCAGATGTATATTTTATTTGTAGGTGTTCCACAAGTGCTTTTCAGAAGGAGTGTTCTCATAAGCCAAAATCATTTCAGTAATTCAAATTTTAAAAAAGCAGGCGACAGTTGGTAATAATAATAATAATAATAATAATAATAATAATAATAATAATAATAATAATAATAATAATCACAATTATAATTATTATTATTAATTAATATAATAATTTGTATTTTTAGAGCACTTTTCAAGGAACAGAAGGACTCTATACTTTACACATAAACACACAATAACAACAAAACAATAAAATGAGGTCATTAAAGATTATAAACCTCTGATGAAGTGACCATGAGAGGAGCAGCAGCAGGCTGGAAGGAAGTCAGCTGAAGAGGTCGGTGTATTTACCAGAGAAACTGCAGCTCAGAATCAGCACCAGTTTGTTGTACAAAGCAACCACAAGGAAACAGACACAACCAGAGCTACACACACTGACAATAAATCACAATGACACAATATTAAATGTCTATATAATACAGTCTGTAAGTGCTCGACTCAAACTCATAGTACTTGAGAATAAACTTTTCCCATTACTCAGCACTATGATAAACAGGGCTGTCTGTATAATCACATGGGCCTTGATTAATTCTAAAATATGGACAAATTGCTAGCTAATTGCTCTCTGTCCCCACTCCAGGCCTCCGAACACAGCAGCTCAGTATCAGAAACATAACAAAGCTACATTCTTGTTGTCAGCTCACTGTGGACAAGAACTATCACACCACCTGTCCCAGGGTGCTCTACAGGGCCAGTGACGCCCGCCAAGTGTTCCCCAAACTACATCTGGATCAAGTGGACCGTAAACATGTGTATGTGCCATTTCGAAACCAGGTAGGTGAACTGTACACGTAAGAACTTTATTTTTTATTATGAATTTACAGTGTCTTCATGTAAGCGTTGTTGAATGTGTTGTTGAATGTTTGTGTTCTGTTCTAGATTAAACGTGTGCCTGTGTCAAACTGCAGCACATACACAAATGTGCAGGACTGCTGGTCTGCACAGGATCCATACTGTGTCTGGTGTGGCTCTAAAAAAGGTCAGGGAAACAACATCTGCTGCTGACATCTTCAAACTATTATAAACCTGGTTAAAACATCATTTTCTCTTCCTAGTTGCACATTTGAAGATGACTGCCGAGATTCAGACTGGTTGTCCATTCCTGATGACTCCCGCCAACACAAAATGGTTTTCTACACAGTTGTAAAGGACCGCACTGGCCAGGTACAGGTTACGTCCAGGATTTGAAATATAATCAGTTGTGGCTGTCAGTTATTTCTCTTTTTAACTCACATCCCTTCCTTTCTCAGATCACACTTAGCATCCAGACACACCTGACTGTGGGCCAGAACGCTCTGTCTAACTTCACCTGTCAGTTCTCTGCAAGTTCCAGAGAGATTTGTAGCACAGCAAGCAGTCCTCCACAGTTCCCACAATGCACCTGCATCCTTACAAATAGCACACTTCCTGCTGAAGGTCAGTGACTTTTGATAAATCCAGTGAATTAAATACCTGATGATCATGGACCTTCACACCGTCACAAGAATCCTCTGAGATAAAAAAAAATTCTCTGCCTGCTGATAAATCTGTGTCGTCTCATGTTAAATATTGTTTATTGAATAAAAACACATGTATTTCTGGAACTTATGACTAAGCCTGTAACATTCACTGTATTATTTTCACTTAACAGGCCTGCGTGTCACTGTAAAGATTAGAGTTGGGAGGACACAATTGTTGGAACAACTTTAAGATATCCAACTGCTCTGACATCAGGGGACCACCAACTCCTGTCCTGTAAGTCCACTGCCATTTTCAACAAATCTAAGTGGATGTCATGATCCTGTCCTGAGTGCTGGTTTTGTATCTGCATGTTAGTTCTGTTCCGTTTAGTTCTGAGCTCATTCATTTATCAGTTAGGTATCTGTTATATAGTCTGTGGTCTTGTATCCAGTCTTCGCGCTCTGTGTTGTTCTGTTATCTTGTCTCCCTTAGCCACCCTGTCTTATTAGTTAGAATCCCTTTCGCTGTGCTGTTACTTTAGACTTAGTTTTAGTTTGCTTGCTACCTTTAGTGTGCATCCTCTACTTGATGTTATTGTTTGTCTGCTTATTATCTGTCAGCTGGTGTTTAGTGGTGTTTTGGTATTTTCCTGATTTCAGTTCTGTTCCAGTCTCATGTATTAGTTTCTGTACCATCATGCTTGAGTTCTGTCTGCTTGTCTATTTATGTTCTCTGCCAGTTTCATTAATTAATCTGATTTTGTTCATTCCGCTCTAGTCTCTGTGTAGCCTTTATCATTCATCCACATCTTTAAGTTACTTAGTATCTGTCTTGTCTTGTCTTGTATTAGTTTTTAGTCCTGTACCTTAGTTCATGTCTTAAGTGTTCACTCCTGGTCTTTGTGCTTCTGTGTTTTGCCCATGTCTAATCTGAGTTCTGTTTTATCTTTGCTTCAGTCTGTGTTCCTTGTTAGTGTATTCGTGATCTGTCTGTGTCTGTTCCCGCAGCAATTCCTCTGCTTGCATGTGCACTAAATACTTTGAGTTCCAGTTAATGTATGGTGTTTGCATCTGTAAGTGTTGCTCTGCCTGCCTCGTTAGCCCTGATTCCGGTCACCTGTGTTGCTCCTGCCCTGCTCGTTAGTCCCTGTGTATAAAAGTATGGTGTTTCTGTTCATTCCCTGTCTGGTCATTGTCGTGTGTAGCTTTTAATGCTCTGTCCTGTGATGTCCTCTGTCTGCCTGTTTCTTCCCTGCCAGTTCTTGGATTACCAGTTTGATTATTTGTTCATTGGGATTGTTTATTTTACTTTGAATACCCTGAGGGCTGTTTCACAAAAGTAGAATTTAGAAATCCAGGATAAGAGATAAAGCTAGGCTTGACCTAGTGTGATCAGAGCATCCTGGCTTTATCAGTTTCACAAAGGCCAAACCAGGCTCAGAAGGTGCAACTAAGTCAAGCCAGGTGTAAGTAATTCAGATAAATGGGCGTCAACAACTTTTTTCAAGAGACCACGCTGTCGATCACAGATTCATTGATGCTGAAATGGAAAAGACGTGTGCAGCATACTTTATTTGCTGTTACTCAATGAGTGTAAAAAAGGTTTTTGATGAAAAAATGCACATAATATAAAAAAGAAAGAAAGAAAAGTATTAAAACAGCGAGAAAAGCGTGGCAGACAATATTTATATACAATACTTAATTAGTAAGTTGCTAAAAGAATCACTGCTCCCAACTGAAACTATTAATTATAACGTTACCATGAATAGTAACGTTATGTCAGATCTACAAGTAAGCACCGGACCTTAATATGTCACTCAGCAAATGTATTAATTACAACCACTAATCAACATACTGTCTATTCAATTCAATTTTATTTATATAGTGACAGTTCACAACAAAAGTATTTATTTTTCTGGCAGCATTACTACTAGTACTAGTACTAGTATTACCCATTTAACCCTATTTTGAAATAATAAGTAATGCTGAGATATCTGAGTGGGGAGTCTGGGGTCCTCCCCAGATGTTTTGAGCATTAAACACTTAATTTTCTGGACGTCTGAAGAAATATTCTACACCAATTTATGGTGGAAATTATTTTATATAAATTTTATTTATATAAAAGGAAACAAAATTCAGCTGGCAGGTGACAATTCAAAATATAAAAATATAATGCAGTATCAGCAGCTTGTTCAATTAGCTTAAGTTTCATTTTTGGACAATGCACATATCTTTTTTTCTATGTTTGCACAGCATGTTTTCTTATTAACCTTTCTTAAAGCCTTTTCAGTTATTTACCATTTTTTAGTGCAAGCAACATTTTTGACAAATACTTTTAAAAAGTGTGTGTATATATATATATATATATATATATATAGTAGGCTTGGCAGAGAGGCTGGAGGTCTGTCAATTTTGTGTGAAAATGGTGTACTTGTTTAGTCAATATGGATAATAGATAAAAAGTCAGTGTTGTGGTGCTCATAGAAAATACTGTATGATATCTGTAAGTTGACCCTGAGGCTGTAGTCCTACAGCACATCCACAGGTGAAGACTTCCTGCTGTGCTAACTGTTATGTGTTTTACTGTCATATGTCTGAACTGCACACACTTGAAAAAATTAACAAAATAAAAAACAGACTTAGATATGGAGATAAAAAGAAGCACTGAAGATATTAGAAAACCAGCAACTGCAAAGAGAAGTGATTTAGTGATTTAGTGAACTAGAAGTACACTGTAAGCCAAACTGTAACACAATGTATTACGGTAATCATTGTTTTCTCTCCCAAACACGCAGTTGTTTCATGAATAAACAGTGCACAATATATCCTCCTTATTGAAGTAGGACTATAATTTGAGAGTATTATAAAAAGACATAGGAATCCTACATAGTGTGTGTGAGTTTCTTGAGTGACATATAATGTCCGGTGCTCACTTTTAAGGCACAATATAACATTATAATTATGACAGTTTCAGTTAAGAGCTGTGATATTTTTAGCTTCTCACACATTCAGTCGGTCAACAATTGGCTGCCACTTTCTTTCGCTGGTTTATTGCTGTACCGTGTTACTTTTTTCTTTTATTTATCCTTTTTTATTATTTTTATTTTTTACAAGTGCTTTCATTCCACGTAAACCTAACTTACTCAGCTGATGCCATTGTGTGCAAAGTATGGTGGACGCATCTTCTCTAGTTATGAAACCTAATAACCACAACCTACTATTTTAATACAGGCTACTGAAAAATATGCAGAACACATAGGCCTACATAAGAACATGGAATGACTGAAAAAAACACTTTGGTTTCTGATTGGCGTGACCGCTGACTGAACAGATAAGGCACCAGGATTAAATAAGCCTGGCTGTTAGCCTGGTCTGGAGCAGGCTAGCTGCACAGAATAAATCGCCATGGTAACTTATGTGCTACTGCTTTCGTGAAAACCGAGTCAAGGCTTAATTCAGCCAGGATATCTGGAAAATCCCGGCTTAATCCCTTATCTTGGTTTTGTGAAACAGCCCTCTGGACTCACCCACTTTAAGACAGAAATGTTTATTTAGAGTTATAAGGGGATCCCCTGGAACTGGAGTATAAAGTGTTGAAGAAAATGTCTGATCTTTGTCTGATCTTTGGTCAGACAAATGGGTTCTGGTTATACCAACTGTATCTGTCTATTGGGAGAAATCTAAAATATAAAAATGGCTCTGATGACAAAAAAGAAAATAAAAACTGATTAAACAGACTGCAAGGTATAAAGACTAAAAGGCAAAAAAGAATTTTACCTCCTCTCCCATATCCCTCCACTCAGCCTCATACATTCATCATAGGTGTAATGGTCGTGTTTCTTCATCAGGAAGAATATACAGTATAACTATCTTGTGTTGTATCAAGGCATTTTGATTCATGTTCAAGTGTTTCCAACAACAACAGGTGATATCATTTGTTTTCTCTTCAGGTGTCAGCAGTGTATCGAGGCTGGATGTGGCTGGAGCACAAACGGCTGCTCCTGGACAAATCAAGGAGTGGGGAATGTAAATATGTCTTTTTTAAATGTATTTATCTAATATAGGGTCTTCCATGTGCTGTATTTGAACATGAGTTTAATACCACAACATTCATTTTTAGTCTGTTAATGACAACAGAACCACTGCTTTGAATTTCAAATTTTTATAGTTATAGATAGTTATAGTAGGGGGTGGCATGGTGCAGTGGTTATGACACATGCCTTTGGTGTGAGATATCCAATGTGTCCCTGTGCAAGAGAGCATTTGAATGCCTTGTGTTGTCTAACCTAAAATCCATCACAGACCCACTTCTGGACCCCCTGCACTTTGCCTTCAGAGCCAACAGATCTGTAGATCACCCATAAAAAACTGGCCATTCACGTCATCCTCCAGCACCTGGACTCCCCAGAAACCTACGCCAGAATCCTGTTTGTGGATTTCAGCTCAGCTTTCAACACCATCATCCCAGCGCTGCTGCAGGACAAGTTCTCCCAGCTGAGCATGCCTGACTCCACTGGCAGGTGGTGCGCCTGACGGACAGGAAGCAGCATGTTAATTTAGGAAAACATCTCTCTGATTCCAGGACCATCAGCACCGGATCCCCTCAGGGATGCATTCTTTCTCCTCTGCTCTTCTACCTGTACACCAACAGCTTCACCTCCAGTCACCAGTCCTTCAAGCTCCTGAAGTTTGCGGATGACACGACACTCATTTGGCACATCTCTGGTGGGAATGTCCTCCTACAGTTATGAGATGACTATCTGGTATCCTGGTGCAGCCAGAACAGCGTGGAGCTCAGCGCTCTGAAGACTAAACATCACCTCCCTCACCAAAAAGACCCAGCAGAGGATGTATTTCCTACGACGGCTGAAAAGGTACAGCCTGCCAAAGACAATGATGGTGCACTTCTACACCATCATCGAGTACATCCTCTCCTCCTCCATCACCATCTGGTACGCTGCTGCCACTGCCAGAGACAAGGGGAGGCTGCAGTGTATCATTCCCTCTGCAGAGAAGGTTGTCACCTTCCATCTCTCCAGGACCTGTACACCTCCAGAACTTTGAGGCGTGCAGGAAACATTGTGGCTGACCCCTCCCATCCCAGGCACAAAATGTTTTTTAGTCACTCTCCTCTGGTAGGTGGCTGCAGTCCAACAGGACCAAAAACTCTCACCATAGGAACAGGTTTCTTTCTGATTGCTGTAGACTTCCTCAACATTTACATTATATTACATTTACTCATTTGGCAGACGCTTTTATCCAAAGTGACTTACATTTGAGGAACAACTTACAAGTATCAACAGAGCATCAAATATAGATGTACAACTTACAATACATACTAGTAAGAGCAGCAATAAATACTAGTAAGAGCTCATAGTACATATCACATCAATGGGTAAATACCTAGGGAAGGAGGTAAGAGTTAACAGAAAGTGTAGTCAATACAAGATATTTGTAGGAGATTGAAGAAGAAGAGCACAGGATGTGCATGTTAGAGGTTAGTTAGTTAGAGGTGTTATAAGAGGAAGTGTTCTCGGAAGAGATGAGTTTTCAAGAGCTTCTTGAAGTTAGAGAGGGACGCCCCTGCTCTGACTGTGTGTGGTAGCTGGTTCCACCATCGTGGTGTCACAGATGACAACAGCCAGGACTGGGATTGCTTTGTGTGAAGGGCTGGCAGAGCCAGGCGTCGTTCGTTGGAGGAGCGTAGCAAGGCGCACTGTCACTGACTCTCATGCCCCCCTCCCCAAACACACACACTCATACACACTCCTGACACCACACTTTACAACAACACTCAACTGTGCTTTAAATTCATTTGTGAATTTTTGCACATACTTGTTAACATTGTATTATAGTATTATTGTAATTTTTTTATACTTGTAATTTTTTTGAGCTCCTTACTTTTGAAATATTTATATTTATATTTATGTTCTGTAAACACTAATTTGTACCAAGGCAAATTCAGACACTTTAACACTTTGGCAACTTCACTATGAGGACAGGGGGAGATGCTGAGTGCACTTCACTGGGCACAACTGCTGCTAAGCTAACTGCCCATTAAACTAAAACCCCCCTTATCTTCTATTTCAGTACATGTTTAAAAAAACATAAAACATGTTCCATACAACATGTTTGTTACAACCAGCTTAATTTTTTCCCCTCGCTTCTGCCTGCAGGACAGTGTTTGCCAAATGAGGGAGTCAGGGATGAACTTTTCTGTGAGTCTGAACCTCAGTCCTCAAACATTCTTCCCCTGATGCTCACCTCATTCACATTTATAAAAATTAAAACTGATTATCTCTGCTTGTGTTTTGATGTCAGAGACCGGAGATCTCCTCCATCACTCCCAGTGTTGTGTCTTTCCACGGCAGAAACCATGCACTGTTGTCCGGTCGTAACCTTAGTGGTGTGACCAGAGTGAGGATCCAGGCAGACCTGGACTGCACGCCACAAGAGTGAGTCAGTTTATTTGCGACTAAGATTATCCACACAATATAAATGACATAAAGATTGTTATTATAGCTGATGTTTAATTATCTTAAAGCAGATTATGCTGCTATGTTTCTAGACTCTTTCAAGGTGTCACCATTTTTTGTTGTTGTTGTGTTCCCTACGTGAAAAAAGAGTGGGTCTTGATTTAACTGGTTTCTCTCGCTCTCTCATCCTGTGCGCTCTGATCAGATCTCCTGTATGGAACAACACTGGTGTGAATCTGACGTTCCACATTCCCAGTGTAGATAAAAAAGCAGTGGTCAAAGTATGTGTTCTCCTCTCAGATGGTAGTTGCCATGGCAGCGCTAAAATCACTTACTGCTCCTCACCTTCCTGCACCGCCATTGAACCCAGCAGCACCTGGGCCAGGTATGACTGGATATGTTGGTATACTTGGTAAAGAAAGAAAGAGAAAAGTTAAGCTGAAGATAAAACATTACTGAGTCAATTCTCTCCCAGGATAACAAACTGCCAAACAGCAACACTGTGACATCTGATCTCATCTACATATTTACCGCAGCAGCTACGCTATTTGGCAGCAGAAAATGTTTCCAAAAACTTAAATGATGTTCATTTCCCATTATAATATTTACTTGCGCTACTAGCTGTAGGTGTGTGTCAGTATGAAAATCCCTCTGCTGCTCTGTGTCCTGTAGTGGGAAGAGGAAGATCACACTCATGGGATCTCACCTGGAGTTTGTGGAAGGGGTCATGCACAGCCACACCCCGAAGGAAGTCAGACTTCCCAGGAACAGCAGCTATCAGGTGGGACTCTCTCTCTCTATGAACTGGTCAATGAACAATAATCTTTCATATTGTAGTCACACATTGAAACATTCCATCATATTTATCATACTGGAGATAATGTGACTATTTCTGAGTGCGGATGACTGTGGTGCAGCTGAAACAAATAGGCCTAAATGTAGTTTAAAAGTGAGTTTTTCAATATTACTTGCTCATAGTCTGAATGTGTTTTGACAGCATTAATAAAATACAAAATGAGCCAGATTTTATTATTGTAAAATATTGTCTAAAATTTTAAAGTCAGTTTGAAGTGACTATAAAAAAACTGACAGAAAAAAAAACAATTAATAGGCTAACCTACTGGATCTGACTGTGACTTTACAATCCACTCAATTCATGACCAGCATCCACCGGCATTTAGTCAGTTTACAGCTTTATTTAGCCTTCCTATTTAAAAAGTAAATTCCAGTCTGTTAAATGATGAAAGTACAACGCTGTATAGTAATAATGTTAACATCTGATTAAACTATCACCTGATTAAAATGGAGGTTCTGCCTTTATTTACCCATTGCCATGGTGAATCTTGGTATCGGAGCTCCATTGAGGATGGCTCTCCCCCTACCCCCCACCCCCACGCACGCGTTTCCATCAGATTTAACATACCCAGAGTTGATTGAGCTAATTCTGATCAGGGGCCCAGTAGCCTACTACGAAACAAGGTAACTGGCTTATCCAGGTAACTGCAGGAGTAACTTTGTGACAGCAGGTGTAACTTCCCGATTAAACCGTACTACGAAAGGTGGATAGGTGTTCCCTGAGGTCTGTTGCCATGGCAATTCACAATGCATCTCGAAACTGCTCTGAGCAGGTTATGTTCGAGGTTTACTCTAGGTTACCCTGTAGGCTATATGTGGACTACACATCACATCTCTACTCAGTGTTAATAATGAGAAGTAGGCTATTAACACACCACTTGATAAAATATTTTTAGATTTCATCTGACTTGTTTCACTGAGGTTGCACAACAGCATTATGCTCATGTAGCGAGCCCTGCAGCCTCTGTGATTTCACACTTACATAGTTAAGCCAGTGTGCAGCCTCCATGTCTCTAATAAGCACGGCACTTTAAGCTGGTGCACCACTCGTATAACTTTGTTTTCGTTTTGTGCAAGTTGCAACAGTTTCTTTCCCTGCAACAGAAACTGTCGTCGTAGCGGAGCCTTTATAATTAATTAAAGTGAATTTTTAAAGAATGGTTAATAGTGAAATCTGCTAATTGAATTCAGTTACTTTTGGTTTGCACCTCCTTGTCTCATTCTTACATACCGAAGGTCCCTAACAGGGCTCTGTGTCTGCAGACAGTCTGAAGGGGCCACTACCACAACTGCAGGGCAATAATGCAGACTTATCCTCCCCCACAGTTTAGGAAATATCCAGTTCTCCTCTTGTGACTCAGTTTTACTTATTGTGATTCACTATAACTTATAATGCTGTAATGAAATTTGTCTTTAATATCTCTCCATCGATAAAAGTCTTTCTTTGTTTTGTTTGATTTCTTTTTATGTAGGCATTTTAAATCTTCCATAATAATCCTCATGATTTAATACTACAGAAAACACTCCCTCAGCAGTTAACTGTTTCAATAGTACAACAGAAGAGCGACTGTTTAGAGTGTAGCCGAACAAACTCACATTGTTTCAATGAAGAATTCAGTCAGATTTCATGCTGATTTACCTAAGTAGCTTCCCACACAACAGCTGTAGGGGAGAGCATGAGCAAAAGTACCATTTTTCAGAAAAAAATAAGATTTTGTTGCAGATGGTGATCTCACAGGTGTGGTTTATCAATATCAGGTTGTATTACGTACAAATTTAGAACGACTTCTGTATAATTTCACACCTAAACATAAGCGGCACATTGTTACTTTCGTTCCCATCAGTTGGGTTAAAAGTAACACACAGGAGGGTTGAAAGTAACATTTTTTGTGTTTCCATTGTTCTTATTAAATATATGTGACTATGATCTTGTAAATATAAAAATGTATTTTGTCCTTTATCTTTTCAAAAACATGTATAAATTACATTTTCATTTTATTTATTTGAACTATTTACAGTTTCTTCAGATGTTTCAAAAGTAACCCAGCCGTATACTTGTTCAAAATGTTTTTTGTTAGCAATGTCAGTCCATTTTATAAAACATTTCTTCAACAATATGAACAATCTGAAAATTAATATTCATAAGATAAATATAAATTCTCAACATAATGCAAAAATAGTCATGTTTCTATCCAGCTGTTTTTATACGTAATACCAAAATGAAAACATCTAGCTGAATCAGACCTCTGTCTCTCTTTCTGACCCTCACTCTTGGCATAATCTATTGGTATAATATGGGCTAACATAAACATGTGTTCGTTACATGCTGCAGCACAGAGAAAGTCACCACATTAACAGCGGGACAAAAGAAACACTTGTGGTCACTGTAGCGGGACGAAAGTAACACTTGTTACTTTCAGCTAAAGGAGTGTTTTTGCTGAATTGCTTTCAGCACTCAGTGACCTCTGTGATATATACACTGCATACATATACATTTCCTGTGACCATTTTGCAATAACAGCCACCCTGTGTTTTGCCAGTTGAATGCTTTTTGTGTGAACAAGCAGTGTAAATAGAGTGAACACAGTAAGCTTAATGAGATAAAAGTGTAGTGGATTATATGCATTGTTTCCTGTGGTAGCAATTTCAACCCACCGCAAGTTTAGCAAACTGTACCACTCACATTGAAATATAGGCCTACTACTACTAGTTATTATACAATATAATGTAAAAACGTTATATTGCTAATTAACAGTATCAACAACGGGGTTTTATTTTTATAATTAAATAGAACTTTAAATTACATCAAATAATGCAATGTTGCAATACCTTCCATTATTTGATTTTATTGCAGAATCTACTCTATGACACACCTGTGGCTAAAAATAGATTTACAAGCACTGTGTATTATGCCGTATTCAGTCATGTCACATTGCATTGCTGAGTTTAGCATGTCACCATCATCATCATGTCATGCTATGCCAAACACAAATTATATCATTATTTATAACACTGTTTTTTTCACTGCAGAATCTCATCTATGACACACCTGCTACTGGAAATACTCAAGGGATTTTTACAAGCTCTCTGTCTCTGAAAGTAGCCAATGAAACTTTGCCCTGCTCCACAACAGTAACCTACTATCCAGATCCTGAGTTCACCAGCTTTACGTCCACAAGGATAGGAGACGCTGTCCGCATCATCATAGAGGTACGACATATTTCCCACACACATATGACATTAATTCATAAAAGACAGCATTTGTCTCTGTTGACATTTTAGAAAAAGGCAGACAAACTGGAGATGACAACAGCAGAGTTGTCAGTGTGGGGCATTCAGGAAGGAAAACAATACCCCTGCATCATGAAAGGCAAAGAAACCAGTAGCGAGACTGACTTTTTCATCTGTGAGATTCAAAGGACACATGACGTTACATTTCAGCAGTTGGTAATGGTAATCTTTCATTCTAACTTCAGCAATCTAAACAATACTATACAGAAATACATCTCAACTTTATTGTGATTTAACATGTGTGATTTCATGCAATGGCATTCACATTGTGATGTTTGCTTCAAAGCAAACAATCATACATACAGTAAATATATGTTGGACCCGCTGCTCTGGTGAGAGACTCTCATTCCTTAACAGCAGTGCAGCTATGATGACAAACTTGAATTTAATCTAATGTATCTGTTGTTCCCAGATAAAGTTTGGTGACAAGACAGTAACTCTTGGGCCTCTGTCTTTACATCAGGTCCTCATGATAGTGCGTTTGCTGCTGATACCCTTTGTTATTGTTGGTAAGTACACTGAGCTTGACTGATAGTGATTTTGTTCCAGTCGCTCTCTGCATAGCTGCATTATTGCATCAGTTCAACACCAGCTGTTTATGTGAAAACCTGACGTTTAATTTATTTTGACAATTCTCACTGTGTATCACTACAAGGTTATAAAGTTGTTTGTCATTGTACAACACAAGGTTGTATTACAAAATGAAAGTTTGTATCGGCTCATGCTACACACACAGAACTTAAATGTGTAGCCTATTAACCATGATAACATTTAAAATAAATAAAATAAAATAGTATAAACAGTTATTTATATGCAGGCTACATGTATGGCTACACCAAGAACATTCTGCAGTGCAGTTTTTGAATTTGCTCTGGGTAGAATATAAACAGCAACAAGATGATAATATGGTTTCATCTTCAAATTTAAGTCTGACAGATGGGAAACAGAGTTTGAGCACCAAGCATCATCGATGTAAAACACAGAGTCCGCCTCCTCTCATCTTGCCAGGGTCTTGCTCTGATAGCTTAGAACACGGACGGTGTGCAGACTGCTTGATCCGGTATGTTGATAATCTCTAATTTATGTTGCTTGGCCAACATGAGTCCCATTTTGTCCAGACCGGACCTTCAGGAACAGACTTAAGTTAAAGCTGGGCCAATATGGCTCCTATCCCGGCTCTCTTTCCTCTCCTTTCGCCATGGTGTATCTGATCAGGCCAAGTGGATCGTGGTACACTGCTCCTTAATCCAAAAAACCTTGTCTTCCTTTTCCACTGACTGTACTTCTGTCATAGGTAGTATATGTTTCAGCAATAGGCTAAAGCTGGAAAAAACAGAAGTGTAGCGAAGTTTGAAGGAGCTTTGGCTGCTGCTGCTACAAGTGCTGTTGGTTGCCATAGCAACAGTAAAGGATTGTTTTATAGAGAGTCTAGGCATCCCATGGTGAGAACAACTACTGAGACACTTCCACTGTGACAGGTGTAGTACTAGAAGGAAGACTTCAGAGAGCAGAAACTGCTTTTATCAAGTTCAAGTGTCAGATCGTGCGACTAAAGCCTGCAGGCTGAGGCAGACAAAACAGGGAGAGGGTTATCAAAACAAAATTCAAAACAAGAACAAGACCAGAGCGATAAGGCAACACCGAGAAAGATTGTCAAGATGTTGAACATAATGTCATCTATTGGCTGCTTCAATCCAAAATCATTGCTATTAGCCTTAAAAAACAAGACCGTTTTCTTTCCATTGCTGTTTCATGGATTCATTTCTATTTGTCTGCTTTTGTTTAAATCAGTTACTGTGTTTGTGTTCCAGCGTTGGTGATAATCTGTCGATGGGACAAGAAGCTCACTGCTGAGATGAACAAGCTGTGACCATGAGGTCAAACCTGGAGACCTTTTTCAACTCCATTAACAAGATGAACATAATGCCTCATGCTCATTTTCTTCTCCACCTGTGGGTTACTGAAGTAAAGTTCACTCTTTGGTCTCAAAATCATGTAAATGGAATAAACTTCAACTGTACAGTGAGTGTAGGAAGGAGTCCTGTAGTCTTTAGTATTAAGCTTTTTTAAAATCCTGCAACCACTTTTAACTTTGTCTAACTCAGGTGTAGTTTTATAGATGACCAGTGTCTTAAACCTCTAGGCCACAACAAACCTCTCCTTATTTTTTAAAATGTTTATAAGAAATATATATAATTATGTAAATGAATGCACAACTGAGCTTTGAGGGTTTTTTCATCTACTTGCTCAACTTAATTTGTGCTCTGCTTTGAAATAAATCTATTTTGCATTGAACTCTATGTGACTCAAGTGTTTTATTGAAGATGAATTAAGCATAGTGACAAAGGACCCGTTACATGTGGCCCAGTGGCCCAGTTGACCTATTTATCCACAACAAAAATTATCTGGAAACTCCACAAATAACCAAGAGCTCCAAAGGATGTCAGAGGGAAAACCAAAAATATTTTCTCCATAAAATATGTTACAATTTCACCAAAATCAGTGAATAAAGTTAAAAAAAATTTTGTACAGTAATCAGTGAGGCCTGGCCCCCAGAAACATTCGACTGCAGTGTTTATTGCAACCTAATTCTTGTCTCATTTGTGGTCTAATAAACAGTAAACGTATCAAATTCAGTGGCCCATACACTGTATGTTTATTTTCCAAGCTACTGCAGCTGTCATATGCCAGCAAGACTCATGTCATACGTGGGCGTGGTTTCATCTAAAATCTAAATGAAACTTTCTCATGCCCACTGGTAGTTTCTGGTGCGTAAGACACAATTTCTTATCGACACCATTTGCCCATGTCCCTTCATGGCTCCTGTGTTGTTGATGTGTTTAATTTTTTTGCAGACTACTCTCCACCTAAATAGAGGGCAACAAGTCCAGCAAGGGCACCAGAAATGGAGCCGGGCGAACAGGGAGTGGAACCAGGCTCAGCAGCCTCCCAGTGAACCGAACACAGCCTCCGAGGCCAACGGAGACCAGTTTGACAATGGGGAATACAGTACCGAAGTGGTTTACATTGGCTCTGACCAGGACTCTGACTCCAGGGACAGCAAAGACATGGTGGGAAAAGGAGAGGCGTTAAGTGGGAGAGGAACGAGGTCGGGCATCAGAGAGCCAGTGACAACATGTAGACTCAGAATACTTTCACCTCTAAATCTGTGAATTGAGAGTTTATTTCCACCAAAGCAGTGTTGGTGACTGTTGGAACAGAGGGGGCAGCTGGTTAGCGCTAACTTCAGTAGATGTCTGCAGCACAAAGACGTCTTTGACATGACAGCAGAACTGTTCACATTCCGTTGATTTTTTTTAGGCTATGTTGTAAAACAAAAACAAAACAGCCATGTCTTACACATTTTTCCTTTAAAGTCAGACATATTGAGGCTATACTTAATCCCTAAAATGTGATATCAGTTTGTATAAATGTCTATATTTTCAAATTACAAATTAGTTGTAGTCTTGGGGATTTAAGTATTACACAAGTATTTTTAATTTGTACCAGGATACTTTTTGGTGTATTTGTGCCCATCTCTGGCTCCAACACAGGCAGATAACATTATAATCGATACAATGCAGCAACAAACAAGAAAAGGATTAAAAACTGATAACAGAAACATACATGAAATAGCAGCAAGTGAAGAAATAATACACCATATAACATACAACACCTAGAAGTAGGCTAATATATCACACCTGCCTGCACAACCTATACCCTAAATGATTTGAAATATTATTCAAGATATTTTTGTACTATAGGCCTAAATTAATCATTAGTTAGAAAATGTGTCCATTCTTGTGAGTCATTATTAAAGATTACTTCTGAAGTTGAGGTGGGAAACGCTAGCCTGCTGGTGATCTTCCCATATTCATGCGATGAAAAAAAGTATTGAACAATCTAAAGATCATCACATAAGCTCAGATATGTTAGTTTTCGGTTTCGCTGGGCACGCTGCCTCCCACTTTCAGCACTTCTTTTTTCAACGGAGGCGCACTGCGCTTTTACGCATGACTCTAGATACTCTGGCAGAGAGCAGAGTGCCCTGATCAATGTGTGAGCGTTTTGCTGCAAGATGATCCTGCTGTCTGGTCTGTTGTTCATTCGCTGGGGAGAACCGGGTCGGTGCCTGGAAGAGGGAGGAAATTTTATATTTCATGGAGATATCCGCCACTTCGCCGTGGCCACCAATGATAACTCTTCTGAAATAACCTTTCAGTCAATAACAAAAGGCTTCAATCACTTTCTGGCAAGTGAAATATTGCATTTTATGAGTTGTATTGGCCATTTAAAATGTATTTTAACAGGTAAAAAGGACTGGATTGGTTGGTAGGCCTGCACAGCAAGTAGAATAATGCATAGCCTAATTATAATTGCAAAATTGTCTTCATTTTATATCTAAGTTTGCAGTAAGTCATGTTAATTTGGCTACAGCCCGTTTTCCAAATTTAAACAAGATATTACACATAGGCCTACCGGTAATCATTCTTGCACTGACAGCTGCTGAGTGTTTGGATGTTGATGGGGCAGGTCTCTGCAACGATGTGGGTACAACAGTCTCTGAATTCCGTTGTGTGGTCAATATGAGTCCCATTTTGTCCAGACCGGCTTTTTAGGAGCAGAATTAGCCTAAGTCCAAACTGGGCCAGCATGGCTCCTCTCCTGGCTCTTTTTCCTCTCTTCTGGGCGATCACCACACCCGTCGTGGCGCCTGGTCTGGTCGTTTGGGCCGCGTGAATAGTCCAATAACCCTGTCTTCATTTTCCAATGACTATATTTATGTCAGAGGTAATGCACATTTTTGGTAATAAAGCTGGAAAAACAGATAAAAAACAAAAGTGTAGCAAAGTTTAAAGGAGCAACTGGATGCTTCTTCTACAAGTGCTGGTTTATATATTACGATGTAACTTCGTAATATAACTATATTATGAAGTTATTAGAGCCCAACCAATATATCGGCTGGCCGATATTATTGGCCGATATGAGCTAATTGCATTTAATTGGCATCTGCCATTTATAACAGGATATATGACTATTTAAAAAAAACCTTGGAATCAGATCCTTCTCTCATGTCATGGGTGTTGCATAGTTTGCCCACCAGAGGGCAATCAGCTGCAGCTCCCTGTTAACTACTAACTACTACTACTACGATCAGCTACTGGAGTTTACCAGAGCTTACATGCAGCATTTAGAAACACGCAGAGGGCTGTGTGAGTGGGGAGTCGGTTTTTTGTCATGTCAAATTTTAACCCCTTATTCCTGTACTTTGTCCCTTGTACCAATTGATAAGTACTGAGTATATTTATTTAGGTAACAAAACATTTACATTGTAATCTGAAGCTGAAAAAACAGTTAGGAGCGATTGCAGTCTATAGTCCATTAATCAAAAAAAACATGAACTCTTCTTCCAGCAACTTACTTCACTTGACTGAGAAAAGCAAATGGACGGTTTAACATACAGTATATTCATTCCCTGGCAAGGCAACATCTACAATCACTGAAGCCTATTTCTTTGCAAAATTTATGTGACTGTAACACATGTGAAAAACCTGTTCTTTATAGTGTCCATGTGCTGCTAAGTCTACCCTGGTGAGATTTATGCTCAGCCATGGATGATATTATTCAGGAAACAGGTCTCTTTGGCGGTCTGACAGCTTTATCCATCTGCAGGTCAGTATGGCCCAAGACACCATGTTGTAGAACTACAGCTCCGGTCCTGAAAACCTGGCTACCATAGTGCTGCATTGAGAGAGAGAAGCTTGGCAAGCATTCAAGGAACCCCACAGACCATTACAGGAACGAATACCTTCACCATACACTTCCTAATTGCAAGCAGCAAAGTATGGATGCTGCACAACGGATATGAAATCACAGTCTTGGGCAATGAATCATGTGGCATGTCCTGTTGGGCCCAACAATGCACTTGTAACTGCCATATTTGATTTGTGTTCCTGGTGACCTGGTGATTTGTGATCTTTCTTGAGGAAAGAAAAGCTTGGTGCAAATTTCCCCTAAGATAATGGTACAGTATGTAATAGCAGAATATGATCAGACACTTTATGCTACTGCAAGTTTACTGAATGACACTAAAATACATAAATACATAAAACAGAAGAAAAGAGCAGTTAGCAAATACATGCTATTGAACTGGCAAATGACTAGCTAAAACCACCCAGCATGCATCCCTGAATTTGCAAGCTCCCACTTCCAAGATATCCTGATTGGTCACTTCACATCTAAGATGTAGGAAATTAGCAGCGCTTATGTTTTCAATGTAGGGGGTTAAAGGCACGCTTTGAAGTTTTGGGACTACTCTCCACCTGTCGCATAGTGGGCAGCATTTAACCTAGCAGGTCAGACTGCTACTAAGTTAGCCATGCAGCTAATAACCCCACGTCATACACAAAACCAACCAAGTCTCTGATATGACCTTAAAGTAGTTGAGCAGTACAGAAAAGTCTCTACAATACTGAAGTTAAGGATAAATCGTCTATAGCATGGGAGGCATCTTAGTGGACAGGGAAGCAGAAGGCTAAGGTCTAGGAGAGGCACTTAACTGGTGGGAGGGTGGGACGCATCCCTACTCCTCCTCATTCATCCAGAGCCTCCTCTTCCACAGGGAATTTACAACGACCGCTGCCTACCTGACCTAATGGTAAAGTCGCCCCTGACTATAGCCTACTGCTGGGACTACAATACTAATAAAGATGTTAGTCAAATGTGGATTTTACCATTGGCATTTCATTTATTTATTGCAGTGGTACTCAAAGTGGTGTCTGGGGACCCCAAGGGGTCCTTGAAGAGTTTCCAGGGGGTCCCCAGTAAAAAGGGGAATACTTTATTTTTGTAATAATTCTATCCATAAGTAGCACAGTGACAGAATGTCTGACTGTTTTGGTCACAGCTTTCATTCTAGTGTAATAAAGCATCTGAAACCAAAAAAATCCTATCAGATGGGGGATCCTAGGACAAAATCTTATCAAATGGGGGTCTGTGGTCTGATTTGTGTTAGTTTACGGGTCCCTGATGTGAAAAGGTTTGACAATCACTGATTTATTGTAGTCAAAAGCTCAGGTAAGGTGATTACCTGGGGAGAGCTAGATAGGTACAAACAATTTTCAAGAATGCAGGGCTTTAAAGCCCCCCTCTAGTGTATTTTGACATTTCTATGACATTTCATATTTTTCTGAGTCATTTCCTCACAATGTTGATTAACCACATAGTTCGCCAAATATTTTTTGACAAATAGTTTAATTTTGTGCTCAAAGTTGCAGAAGTTGCTTAGTTGTTAAAACGGGGTGGTGACGTATGACTATGGTAATGCTGCATTCCAGGCAACTCAGAACTGGGAAATTTCCAACCTCCAACTAGAAAAACTATCCTGGAACGCCTCTTGAAGTCGGATTTCCTACTTGTGAACTCAGAGAAAAAATTTGTACCCCGACTTCACAAGTAACAGCTGAATGACGTCAGAAAACAATGTCAGCACCCATGGAAGCACACACTGTAAATGGTAAACCATAAACTAAACAGCAACAAAATGTATATTTGCATGTATTTGAATTAAAATAAAACGATCAAAAAGTAAAACCTGTTCTGCATGTATATTGATGTAGAAATATGTTTTACACATACGGTAGCTGCTACAGTAAAGAATCTCAAAAAGTCATCTTTTCTGCATAAAAGTTATTGTTAAAAATGCCAAAACATTTGGAAGTGTAACCTACAACATTGACTTTGAAATGGAATGAAACTTGTATAGCCAGAGGGGCACACAGAACTAGTAACGTGTGGGCTATTTATGTCAGTTGTTGCAGTTAAACTGCCATCCTTTTAATTTACACCTAAAACACTGCTGAGGGTGCAAATGTGTGCACACGTTGTCATGGTCAGCCATGATTTTCGTTCATTTTCTTCGTCATGCACCACCATGCACCTGGAACGCTTTGATGTCGGAAGTCGGAAGCTTCAACTGGGAAATATCCCAGTTCCGACCAGTCTCGAATGCGCCATTATATACAGTTTGCAACATGCATTTTACTGACGGCCGTTTTACCAATGTAGCGGCGGAAGCACCCCCCACACCTCCGCGGTAAAATAAGCGCACCATAAAATAGAGTTAATGGGAGTTATGATGTGAAGTGTGTGACAGGACCATCGACTGTGTAATTGATAACAGCTGAAACGAGCACATTAGTTAATATCATGAGTAAGTAGCCTAATAGCTACTCCTGCCAGACAGTAAAGTGGTCTAAACTTTTCAGTGTAGTGATGTTAACACAGCATATCGTTAGTGAACACTCCAGCCGTTCAGTTTTTGGTTGTCATGGTAATGACAACTGAACATGCACAAAGTTGTATTTTGCGGGTAAGCCTAATGTTAGGCGGGGTCAGTGGACAAGATCTAAGACAAGATAAACAGTCTTAAGGTCATCACATAAACTCAGCAATATCCCTCAAGATTATGTATAGAAAAATCATCTGGAATCTGGATGCAGCTCACCAACTTTACACCAAATGGTACAATATCCCATTTGTTGAGGGAAGTGGTAAGTGTTGTGAGAAGCCACAGTAAGCTCATCTTTATTTCACCCCTTCACCTCTTCTTGCGGGACAGTGTTTGCCAAATGATGAAGTCGAGGAAACTTTTCTGTGAGGTAGAACCTTTTCTCACAAACATTCTCCCCAGAGCTTCACCACTTATTCACACTTAGTAGCCTAGAGGTTAAAAGTGTGTGTGTGTGTGTGTGTGTGTGTGTGTGTGTGTGTGTGTGTGTGTGTGTGTGTGTGTGTGTGTGTGTGTGTGTGTGTGTGTGTGTGTGTTTTACATTTCAGTTTTTTACCTCAGTAACTTCACGCAGACAGACCACAAAGAGCTATGCCACTTCTACAGCGTCACCACATTTTAACTGGCAGGAAATGTAACTGTTTCCTAGTGACCTACAGCCACATTCTATCTAAGTTGTATGTGAGTGTTAGTTGTACACCAAGGGGGTTATTTTACTTTTCAGAAGCAGCATTTGTGTTTGGAAAAACACTTAGGAATGATCTGCCACATGCGACTGAATGGAAACAATGATAAATTATGTAAAAAGTGTTTCTTGGTGACAGATTCTCCGAATCTCTGACTTTAATTGTACCCAAAAGAAAAGTTAATAAGGGAAATGACAGAAAAGGAAAATCCTTCTAATAAATTAAGAAAGTTGTTTTAGTTATGTTGCACCATCACCACCCCATATCCTTGCTCCTAGCTCCTCGTTCCTCAGCGCACAAATAAGAGCTTTGGGGCGGTCTGCAAGATGACGGACCAGAACAACCTCCGGTTCAACTGAGAATCAATGAGCAAGGAAAAGACAAGTACTTACAGACTGATACACACACACACTGATGTGCTTACAGAATTAACCACACAGAACAAAGCAGTGTAACATTGTGCATTTCATATAAATATGAGTTTATTTTCTTCAACTTCCCCATTTTAGTATAGACTATCTGTTCTTCCTCCCCTTCAACACAAAGTTAAAACAACAAGAGGTTTTGACTGCCACACACTTTTTTTATTCACACTTTTTTTTACACATGTTTACATTTCCTGTCCACTGCAAAAATATACTAGCTTGTCTCTTGTGCAAAGGTTTGTTCCTGGTTTCTAAAAACTGTTGAAGCAAAAACAGCCACAAACAAGTATTACTGACAATTCATATGGTTCATAGGGGGGATTCATATGCGTGAACAGCCCAAGTCACATGGAATCTGTTCTTTTCCAATTTGTATCTGGGCCCATTTCATATGTGGTCATAATCAGATAGAAGTCCGATTTTTTTTAATGCAACCTCAGTCTGGACAGTCAAGTCAGAATTCATGCAACTCTGTCGTCACTCTAGGACGACTGTCATCACAATTGTGGTTCATGTGTGTACTATTTGACCGGGTGGAAACTGAAGCAGCAGCAGCTCACAGGCTGTAATCACGTGGTTGCTCCCAGTGATTCTGAGATTCAAGCACATGTTGAACAAAAAACACAGAAAAAACAAAAAAAAGAAAATTTAGATCACATGTATATTTTCCTTTTTATTAACCCTATGATGCCCACCTTTGTAAGATTGCAGTTTTCAAGTAAGTATTTGACCTGTAGTATTATTCCTCTATTCTAAAGATGTGTAACGTTAATATTTAAACAGGGGCGTTGCTAGACATACAGCTCTATTCCATTTCAAATTGGCCCCCCAAGATGTCCTTTAATACATTTTGAAAATGAAATACTATTTCTAATATTAAATGACTGAATACATGATGTTTATTATTTACTGAGATGTGTCCATTCATGTTGCCCAGTCTGCCCTTCTAATCAACATTTTAATAGTCAATAGTCACTGTTATTGCTTTATTCCAGAGTTTTAACCTTGACTCAGAGACAGATAATCATCATATCTGTGTCTTGACTGGTCCCACTAATGTTGTTGCGGGAATTCATGAGTTTCATTTTGTGCAGGCATAAACAGGTATAAATACATGTTTATGAGCGACGTGGTTATGGTTTCCAAGCTGCAGTTTATAAACACGTTTGCGGGTTGGCGTTTATAAAACATAAATATTGCCCTACACATTGAAAAACGATGCCAATGCCATGTACTGGAGCACATGAATATAGGGGCAAGTGCCCCAGTATAATGGGTCTAGTAACGCCTATGTATTTTAAAGAGCATACATATAATTTGAAGGGATTTTTTTCAGTGTTGCAAAAACACAACAATGGGAGTCAATGGGCATCACGTATTCATACAAAAGGCCCCATCACTTGTGCTGAAATGCTTTACAACAGGGATTACAAGTAATTTTCATTAACTTTTTGTGGTGCAGAAATGTATTACAATAGGTATTACAATTACAATTTTAACTAAAAAATAAAATTCATATACTCAATAACCATAGAAAAAGGGAAATGTTACAAAGCTGTTGAATACCCTACAAAGAAGATTCCATCCCTATTATGTATTTTACATGTCTAAACTCTCTCTCAGCATTGTAATTTTACCGCCTTTAAGCGGAAAAAAAGCCAGAGGCTATATAAACGTATTCACGACATGAGACTAAGCGGCAAACTTCCAGTTTCAACCTTGAGGACAGAGGCTGTGTCCAAAACAAGCATGAAGCTTCTGGACTGAGACCCAAAGCCAATGCGGATGTCCCTTAAACCTGCATTCTACTGAATGGCCAGCAGGGGGCGACTCTTCTGGTTGCAAAAAGAAATCTGGCTCCATTAGAAATAATGGTAAAATGACCTTACTTCTGACCTGATTTATTACCTCAGTAAACACTTTCATAATGAGTTCATGGACTAAATCGCTAGTTTCATGTCTTCTTACATACATTACATTACATTTACATTAGTAAATTATGGTCCCATTTAGAGGAAAATAGACCATAAAGTGCAATTTATACTTCTGCATCAAATCGACGACGTAACCTCTGCGTAGCCCCCTACGCTATAATTATCACTATAATATTATTATTATTATTGATATATTATAATATCAATATATATTTTATAATATATTATATATTACATCTGTAGATAACTGCCGTAGCTCTACCATGACTAGCGTTTGGGAGTGTAATTGCAGAATGACGGACACACAGACGCACAAGTATAAATGCATTAGGCTACGCACGTAGACCCTACACAGGAGTATAAATGGGCCATAAAGCAGAGTATGCTTCAGGGTGGGATTACCTATGTATTGACAAGTCGTTACCATAGCGACCTGTCAATCAGGCTACCCACGACACAACCCATTAAAAAAGTTTATTAGGAGTTGGCTGTTCACTTTCTCTAGTGAACAGCCAACATTAGTTAGCTTGTTGTTTAGCTTGTTGTTTGCTAGACAAAATTTGTCAGCACTGTAATGACATGACAGTTATTGAATTACAGATGCACCTAGCGAAGCAAGTTAGCCGTTAACGCATAGTAGAATATGGCATTAGTTCCTTAGCCTGATCTAACACGGTCACGTCAAGTTAGGCGGGAGTGGTTTCAGCAACACGTCAGTTCAGCTCAACCCACAACCAAGGTCTTTGCCCATTTTTTGGTTTTCCGGGAGTGACGCACTGCCAAGATGGTGACGACCGGTTCCGCCTAATTTGGTGGACAGGTGCAATAGGCGTCACAAGATGAGAATGGTCAGCACCTATGAGAAGCAAAGAGCTAGCATGCACAAAGGAGTGGATGGGAAGGTGTTGTAGGTGTTTATACCAATTCTTCAGAGCAGCTATGGAGTAGATATGGTCATCTATTCCAAGGGTCATAGCAGTGAAAGCCTCATTAATTTGGAAGCTCTTACTGGGCCATGCGGCAGATGAAACCTGGAATGAAACTGTGGACCCTTGTCTGAACATCTTGTCTTATCATTCTCAGAGCCAAGTCCTCAGGTGTTCCCTGAAACACTAGATTACTGGCAGCTGTGAGGATGGTACGCTCTCATCTACAACAGTGTAAGTAATCAGCGAGCCGTTGCCATCCACACCTCCAGCACTTCTTGATTTATTGAATCCACTAGGCCTTCTGTTCTGTAGTGAAGTAGTGCTTAAGTTTGCTTAAGAAATGTTCTTCTGTATCACAGAAGGGACAGTATGGTTTGTATTTGTCCTAACAATATCAATGTTGGGATTAAATTACTTAATTCAAAAACTGCATTCAAGAGTTTTTTATTTTATTTAATTAATTTATGTATAAGACCATAAGGTGGTCATTTCTATAGAGCCAGCAGCAAATGTTATTACATTATATTTGGATAATTTCCTCACATTCTCTGCACCAGCGAATTAGTATGTGAAGAAGAGTGCAGCGTAATTATCAGTCATGAAAATCAGTCATAGTTTAGCGGAGAGGAGATTGGTATTTGTTTGGCTGAATTTCATCCTAGTCGACACTTTGGTCCAAAGTGATGCCATGCTTGATGCTTTTGGACTGGATGGGCCTAAAAATGTCATGAATATGGTCAACACAATAGGAAATGTAAAATCTGCTGAGGTGTCACAATTGAGATAGGATTAGCATTATGTCCCTGTGCTGTTAATTTGGATATTTATGGAAACTTCAGACATAAATGTTTTCACATAACAGCAAAAAGCCTAAAGTTTAAAACAATGTGTTATGCAGAATTATATCACATAACACCCTGCTTTACTCCTCTCTCCTAACCTAGCCCAGTGATTCCCAAAGTGGGGGTCGGGACCCCCAGGGGGGTCGCGAGCCAGAGAGGGGGGGGTCGCAAGTTGATTTCCAGAAATAAAATAAAAATTTAAAAACGATTAGAAATAGCATATGTTAGCCGTGATTGTAACACAAGATAAAACTAGTGGCTAAATTTAAAATAAAACCAAGCTAATAAATAAAAAGGGAACAGCTCTTTTGATTTTCTTTGACCACTCTGACCCCTGAGGTCATTGTGACAGATTTACGACATATCAGCGACAGAATCAGTTGTTATTTTGTGTTGTCAATATGCTTGGATGTTTGGATACACCTATAGTGCGTGCGCGGTTGCGCGCAATGTTTATATATCGTTTATGGTGGGGGTCGCAAGTCACTTGCACTGTTACTTTGGGGGTCGTGGGCTGAAAGTTTTGGGAACCCCTGACCTAGCCAATGGGATCTTGCTCTGATTTGCTGTTCTAGATAAAGAGGTTATTCTGACTGACAGGCCTGTCAGTCAGAATAACCTCTGTCAGTCAGACAATGGCCAGTCTGCCCCTGGCTGCTCTAAAACCGCACTCAGCTTTCCAAGAATCACTGCTTAGTGCAACTGTCCCCACCCTCTGGGAAACAGCCACCATCATCTCTGTCCCCAAGAAACCCTGCCCCTCAGAACTGAATCTTTAGAGTTGCCCTCACCACCCTCATAATAGCAAAATGCGTTGAGAAACTGTTACTGAACACCATCCTTCCAGCTGCCTGCCTGCAGCTATACCCCTCCCTCCTAGTTTGCCTACAAGGCCAAAAGAGGAGCAGAGGATGCTGTTGCATGCCTCCTTCACACTCTCCTTCAACATCTACACTCATGTTTTGCTCTTTGATTCTGTCTCATAAGTCATGCAAAGTAGAAACACAATGCTATTGACAGAGTTTTTGATTTGATGTTTTTATTAAAATATTTTTAGTGTAGATGACAGGCCACTAGATGTATGTTTTCATTTGTTCTAATGTAAAAAAAGATATCAACTCTGATGAGCAGCTAAAATGCTGGTGTGGACTGAGATCGTATTCGTTTTAAAACTCTGTTTTTAAACAAAAATGAAGTAGTGTGAATGGGTCCTAATGCGCTGGATATACTTGCTTTTTAACAGTGCTTAGGCATAGAGAGGCATCAGCGATGCAAGTGGCATTGTTCACATACTTGCCTGTGTACTTTGCGTGTACCTAGAGGATTAAACCTAAATGCAACAGGGTGCCGACCAGGACCGGATCATCCCTCCTCAACACTGAATCATCTTCCTTGACATCTCCGAATTTGCATGTTGTAAACAAATGAAACATAGTGACACTCGAACTGGTTGTGATTTTAATGAAACATCATAGCGATCTCAGTAATGGCAGGCTCCAGGAGTTTTACTGTAAACATCCCCTTTTCAAGTCTGCTGCTGTCCTTCTTCTTCTTTTGTGTTTAATAACAGTAGGAAAACCAACTGCATACTGCCTCCACCTGGGCTGGTGTGTGGAACAGGAGATTGCTGCTGACCTGACAGTCAAATCGACATCTGCGAAATTGCATCTCGCGGACACGTAGTGTTAATTCCTGGGGACGTGCACAACCTACGCTCCAAAGGAACGCAGGATATGTGTGCCAGCCGTCTTGCATACACGAACGCGTAGTTAAAAGCAACTATATCCACGGCTTAACACATAATTAGTTACAACGTCTAGCCAATTCATTGCCCACTTCACCCAGTGGTGTAAAGATAGTCACCTCCTCCTCAACATCACCAAAACAAAGTAACTCATCCTGGACACACGTCGTAAACTCTCCACCTCTCACTGCCCCATCTCCATAAACAGCCAGCCAATAGAAATTGTTGACAACTTCAGGTACCTTGGCATCACTATGGACAATAAACTGAGTTATGATCACCATATCACAGACATCCACAAGACTTTTTGCCATATGTATTGGACTCTCACCTACTGCTTCTCCTGTACTGTAGTTTCATTGAACCCATCCTCCTGTACTGTGCCACCTGCTACTTCACCATGTTCTCTCTCACCAATAGGAATAAGCTCCTTAAAATCACTAGCACTTCCTCCAAAATAATCATCTTTCCCACTCCCAACCTGCCTGCACACTAAACCATTTACCATGATACAAAATCCCAGCCACCATCTCAACTCATGCTTCACCCTTCTCCTCTCTGGCCATAGAGACCGATACTCTACAAAAAAAGGACGTCTGGGCCAAAGTTTTGTACCCTGCGCCATAAGAGCGTTAAAATCACTGACAAGTTCATGATGCCACTCTGTGTAATATTTGTGTGTAGGGGAGACCAGGTATGGTTGCAACACTTTTTGCTTCAGCAAATATAACTCACTGAATTTTGCAGCTAGAGTTCTCAAACTTTTACACAAAGTACCCACATTTGTTCACTACAAATGGCAACAATTCAGTCCTCTACAAGAATATCAAAGACCTCGTGAGTTGATGTCAAATGCATTGTGTTTCCTTGTAACAATCCCAGGGTTTAGTTGTTACAATAAGACAAATAAAGCAAAAATAGATGCTACACCTTAAGATATGCTTCAAAAACAGGTAGTTATCTAAAAGAACAATGTTTTTCTCTTGCTGTAATAGACTATGTCTGATGATTCACGTGCATGTATAGTATGTGTAAATATATCCACAGAATAAACTTACTTAGAATATTTCATAAATATCACTAAAGAACATCAAGTACATACTTAGATCTAACAAAAAGCAAGTGTGTGTCTGTGAGTGTCAAGGTGTGTTTATTCTTAATCAGAGTCACACTGAGTGCTTGAAGTGGGCGAGTGGTCACCGGTATGCAGTACCGGCACACAATATTTTACTCTTTGAGATATTGGGACTTTTTCCTGCGCACTGGCATTTCTCACAAGCTGCCTGTACACCTCTCTGCACTCTCCACTGTGAAAGGGGAGTACTGGTCACAGTGCTAACAAATGAATGCTGGTAAACCTGGAGTGCAGACTTGGTGGGCCAAGACTGGAAAGGCACTCTGTAAAATATTAAAATCAAGAAAGTCCCTAGTTGTATGTATAGTGGATGGTTGTAACAATTTTTAAAGATGTGTAACAACCCACCCCACCCCTGTCAGCCAGTGTTAGTGCTAGTATTAGCATGGTGGTTTGAAATTAGTAAGAGAAAAATGCATCGCAAATTGCCTAAGAAACAACATATCAATTTAATATAAGTCAAACATTTATATCTGCAATAGTATAGATACTAAACAAAAAGCAGTCTTTTCAAAAAATGTACTTTCTTACCTCAAAATATTTTTTTCTCTATATATTCTAAATATACGTCTTTCCAGACTGTATAACCACCAGGCCTGATCGGGGAGGAAGTAGGTAAATAATGAAATGATCACCTAACTCCTATGTTATCTCTAATTGGTGGAATTGATGTTGTTACATCTCCCCATGTGACAACCATACCCGGTCTCCCCTATGTAGCCTATAGGTGTACTGTGGGGAGTTTCTGTGTAGAATTCATGTTAAAGGTGATCTTGGACTGAAAACAAATTTCCTCAACTGAGGAAAACAAATTTCCTCAACTGAGGATAATAAAGAATGAATCTAAATCTGATTTGCTCTGACAGTTTAACTGGCGAGTCCATGAGCGCACTCACACTTTTTCTGGCTCTTTGTACTGAGTCTGACGATGACTTAGACCAAAACTACAGATTGAAAGCCACGAAAACCGCGCAACAGCGGAGTGAGATCACATGAGCTCCAGCGAGCCAAAATGTCAGACGTTGAAGCCACAAACTTTTATTATCACTGTCAAAATTGAGTTTTATAACTAAAGTTCAGGAACAGGACCACGCCTCTTTTTCGCATCAATCAACCACCTGTGTCTCATCCAATTCTTCTACCGTACCTCTTTAATCCATCAACCGCACACCCATATAAGCCTGTCCAACCCCTCTCACTAGGTGTGTGAGTTGTCTTAGTTTTCAATCACCACCCATCTCCAAAACCCCTTTTCTTTCTTTTTCTTTTCCCCCTTTCCAACGGGTCCCGGGTCTGAACTCCGGTCATACCAGGCCTTTCTGTGCGGAGTTTGCATGTTCTCCCGTGTTCGCGTGGGTTTCCGCCGGGCGCTCCGGTTTCCTCCCAGAATCAAAGACATGCACACTAGAGTTAATACTTCCACCAAGTAACTGTCTTTCTTTCTACCAATAACAACAAGGGGGCGATAAGCAAGCCGCATCGAGACGAGGCCCCACCCTGAGTCTCCAACCCCCCTACTACCCCCTTCATCCCTTTCATCTCGACCCCCTGTCTTAAATACTCTCAATATCCAAACAAACCAACTTTCTATACTCGATATTGGCGTGGGCCTTGTTAGTGAAATGGTCATTATTGTGTAGGCCATTTATTGTTATTATTAAAATCCACCATGCCGTTAGACTCCAGAGCTAATTTTCAGCTTGCACACGCTTCCGCGAGTTGCGCGTTTTTTACATACAGTCTATGGTTGCGCGCTGTTCTCGGAACGTTTTAACAGAGGCGCACTGCGCGATTACGCACAACTCAAGTGACACTGGCGGAGAGCAGAATGCCCTGAGCACCAATGTGTGAGCGTTTTGCTGCCACCGCTGAAAGAAGATGATCCTGCTGTCTGGTCTGCTGTTCATTCTCTGGGGAGAACCGGCTCGGTGCCTGGAAGAGGGAGGAAGTTTTACATTTCATGGAGATTTCCGCCACTTCGCCGTGGCCACCAACACGGTTTACATCGCTACAGAGGAGAGGCTGTACCAGCTGAACCACGACCTGACTCTGGTCCAGAGCCTGACCCTGAGAGGAATACTGAAGGTGGGGCCTGAGTCCGGGGATGAGGAGTTGTACCGGGTTTCTGAGACGGATGAGTGGAACGCAACTTTCAGTGTCAACATGTTATTGCCGTTCGTTGAGAATAAAACTCTGATCAGCTGCGGTGTGATCAAGTGCGGCTACTGCGAGCTGCTGGACCTGCAGAACATTTCCAATGTGCTGTACATGGAGCACATCCAGGTGGGACCTGCAGGGCGCAGCAACACGTCCGTCGGCTTCTTGGTAGACGTGGAGAAGACTCGGACCCAGACAGAGACTTATATTCTGACTGCGTTACAGCAGCCCGACAAAACCACAGAGACCAGCTGCCCCTCTGAATCAGCTGCTGTGAACCTTCATAATACGAATAACAAGCAGAAGGGAGAAATATTTTCCATTAGTGGCGAGAATTATCAAGCTGAGATCAAACGTGAAGGCGAGGTGGAGTTTGTAGATGGATTTCAAATGAATTCAATCATTTATCTTTTCTCCAACGTGCCATCAGAGGATAAAGGCAACAAAGTCCGCCTCATTTGGCTCGAGGGAAAAACAGGCAAAACCCAGACTTTCAATTCGCTGCGGGGCGCGACTCTCAGTACCTCTGATGGTGGTAAAGGCAGCAGACTCCTGGCCTCCTCGGTGATCCCGGGTGGGCCGCCGGTGCTCTGGAGCGGCGTGTTCAGTGTGGACGGAGGACAAACCGACACCGAGCTGGTAGTGTTTGACATCAGCCCTGATCTCACCGGTGCGGCCGATGCGGATCCAGACTTCTGTAGCACCTGCGTCAAGCCAGCACCTACGGTTGGCCCCGATTTTGTTCATCTTCACTGTAAAAACTGAGACTGGGGTTAATTAATATTTAGTAAAGAAATATGAGTAACCTATACATAATAAAAAAGAGACTATGTGCAGTTTGGAATCATGTTGAGCTGAATTCAACAAATTTTCAATTGTGTAAAATCAGCTTTGATTCACTAAATAGAATTTAATTATATTTTACCAGGAATGTCAAAGATACAGAAAATGTTTAAATTTTACTCATTTGGAGGTCTTTGGTTTTAATCGCCTTGCACTTCCGGCCAAGCTGCTTTGCACCACATGGACATCGTCATCTGCTACATTTTTAAGGGACCGCCATTTTCTCAAAGGTAAGATAATTCGGTTTCATTATTGTTAGTTAATGAAAAGAATATAATCATGCTGTTACAGGTAGGTAGCTAACATGCGTTACTACAGGTTACCAAACATTCCAACTTTGCTGGCGGTGAAGTGTCAAAATTAGTCCATGGTGATTCTAAGTCAGCCTTTGTTCGTTTCAATGTCAGAATTTCACATAGAACATATGCCCAGCTAATCTACTTTTGCTAATTTTCCTGGCCTTGGCACAAGCTTCCCCCATAACAAGCTAGCTAGCCTTAGACATTAATGCACAAATGTAGTAACATTAACGTTAATTAAATTGACTACATTTAGTTTTCTCAGGCATATTGTACTGAATATGAAGTTGGATATTTTTGGGGCAGCTAATGTACAGCTATTTAAGATTATAAGATTATATAAGATTAGAAGATGTAAAATGTTTTAAATGAGTTTATGTGCTATGCATTATTTCTTAGCTGGGACCACCTCCTGGATAATGGCAGGAAGTGTTTCCATAGAATGGTCCATGGGACAGCACATCAAGGGTTCCTGATTGTGGTTTATTTAGCAGTAGTATCAGACACCTAGTCTAAGAAAATTGCAGCTTTAACACATTTTAGGACCGTGAATGATTTTTAAACCATGAACTTGAATTATGATTTTTTGGGATTTTAAGCTTCAAGCAATCCTAGCATCAACATGACCATAGATGCTGTTATTCAGTGTTTGATGTTGTACTATGGGGAATCTACAGATCAACTTTTAAAAAAGCATGATGTAAGTTGACGAACACGTTAAAATATGAGGATTGATTTAATCTCCAAAGATTTTATAGCTTATTACAAATATTTACAACTGACCATTTTTTTTGTTTGTTAGTGATCTTAATGACTGCTTTTTAACTCACCTGGTATGAAAATATTATCTTGCAAGTACATTAGCTTAGATTTTTTTTGTCAAAGGGTTGGAAGCAATTTAGTAGTTGTTCAATTAGGACCTTCGTCTTTGATTGTACAGTATTAAATACACAATGTTCTTGCTATTTCAGGATGCTGATGAAGACAGTGTGTCACAGGACCTTGGAGGAAAAAGGAGGAAAATCAACATCATATACATCATACAAGACTACTACGTCAGAGGGCCATAGGCATTTGATGGGTATGGCGTTGTGTTTTTGACTTAATATGGCCCAGGCAGTAGTGTAGGTTGTGATTGTAGGTTATGATTCCACTACACAAGGGATGCAAATTTGACATAGGTGATTGTTCAAGTGATTCCCATTATAACGATCAGTGAAGAAGACAGGCAAATGGAAGTACCTGCCTAATCCCAAACTCCATATAATATTTTAATTTTTAGCTATTTGAAAATTAGAATGGCCCTGATGGTTTCAATTAGTACAGCATGTAATAAATAAAACACTTAATTGAAAATCTAAAAAAAGAATTTTGCAGTCTGAAAACATTGTCTTACTTTAAATGCAACAAGACTAGACCTTGAATCATGTATAAATAATCTGTACCTGGAGATGGGCAAAGGTTGTTGGTCATTGTGCAGTTTTGGTAAGTTTGTAATGGGTCTTTTTATAATTTCAAGTGAATATGACATACCTAGTCATATATAGCTAAATTTGTCTGGTACTAAATCATTGTGTACAATTTAAGCCACTGATGTAGCACTGATTAAACACCATTAAATGATTAAACCTTTATTAACATGAGTGAAAAATGCCAGTTTATTGGATCCCTATTAGACACATAGATGGTTTCTGTCTTTCATTTATTATAACCCTCTCTCTGTGTTTAATTTTGCTATTTTGCACTTAAACTAAACACTAAACAAATTGAAAAATGTTGGATATATATGTTTAGGAAAGGTTGCACGAATAAATGTTTACCTGCTGTTCTTTTCATGCATGGCGATCTGTTGCCCCAAACTGTGATAGCAAGACTGCGTGATACTGACTAAATTGCACATTACACAAAAATTATGGCAACAAAGTGACATTCAACATAATTGAATAGATTTGTGATACAATGTGCTATAATATGAGTTAATCTCATTTATTTTATTTAGAGAATTCAAAACAATTTCACCCAGATAATTGGTAAATCTAAATCACTTTCCCCAGACATTTAGTAAATCTAACTCACTATTGCTTGGAAACTTGTAAATGTAAAGTAAATGTAAATCCAATTTCCTTGTAAAATTGATTTGGATTTACTAAATATTTTTTAGCTATATAACTCACTTAGTTGGAATGTGATTAATAAATCCAACACATTTTAACTGTTGTTTTTTATTAACATCTACTTATTTTTTGATTTAAACTTAGTTAAATTATTCAATACTTTTTAATCAAATTTGTAGCACTTAAAATCTATTCAATTATATTACGTGTCACTTTGTTGCCATAATTTTTTTAAGTAACCATTGGTCACATTTTTTACGGAAAGTTTATAGCAAGTTAGTCTATGTTTCGCTGACTCCTTACAAAGTAAATGCAGAACAGTTTTATGTCTAAAAAAAGTGACAAGTCAAAATAGTTATTTAACCTAATTAGTTTTACTTTGAGACATCTGCACAAAAATACTCATTTCAGCTGGCACTTCCGAAACTGATTAGACGTCATGAGTCCTGACTTAAGGTGCTTAGGCTCCTTAATATAGCAACACACATCTAAGTTTTAAGTAGTGATAATTTAATATGAAGTGCTATCTGTAAGTTTCTAACCTCAGAATTCATAAACTGTGCTTCTCTCAGCCAAAGACTCTGAAGCCAAAGACGGTGCTCTTCAGGCAGAACTACATGACCTCTGTGCTGGCAGTGAGACAGAACACCTGGCTTGTTTTCTTCATTGGGACAGGAGATGGGCAGCTCATTAAGGTATGTAGGAAAAAGTGATATGCATTCTATCTATTATTGGAAAAAATGTAAATGATTATTCTAAAAGATATTTTGTAGGCCTACTCATTAAATAGTAGCCGAATTAGGCTAAAGTAACTTTAAGTTACAGTGATGTGAAGAAGTGATTTTTCACCAGCTAACTGCTCGTCATATTATAGATAATATATTTTAAAATAAATGGTAAGCATGTAAAGATGCCCTAATGCTTCAGTTATAATTTTATTTGGGAACCATAATGTATTTCTACCTAGTTCTATAACTACTTTGAGTGCAGGGGGGGTTTTCAGATTATTTCAGTCTGAAAGTCTTTTAAATTTTCATAGTCTGCAAAAAAATGTCCAACTCTTCTTTGACACCTGCTTCGCTGCTTTTTTATGTCCTCGGTCATATCACATCATTAATCTGTTTTGTCTTCCTTCCGTCACTGAGATAAAATCATTAATGTGCTGCAGAGCCTCTTTAACACATTCACGCATTCTGGATAGGATTTCACTGAGGCCATGCCCAGCAAGCAATAGCCATCATTTCACCATCTAGGTTTACTATAGACCTGACTTAGAGGGTATGCACATGATGTCACAGAATGTCGTTACTCTCACTGAGTGGCAAAAAGACAAGCAGCAGTATTAGCTTACATCAGCTAAAACACAAGCAACACATCTAAAATGGGAAAGAGCTGGACCACTGCTTCTTTGGTAAGCAGTTGGGATCACTGTCAAGTCCGACTGCCTTTAATTTGAGCAAATACCCACTTGTTTTACTCCCAGTTTGCTAAATGCCATGGTAACAGATGTTTTGCCACTCAGGTCAGCGTGTTCCGGAAGGAGAAGCAACATCAATGCATACCCTCTAATGCATACACACAATAACTTTACATGTGGTTACATGATGTTTTTGCCAAAATAACTTGCAATGTGTATGATATTCTATCATTTAAGCAAGGTCTACAGTGATTACAAGTTTTTTCCTTTCACATGATTTACGTGCAGCCTGTGCGTAGACACAATTTAGCTTGTACACAGACTGGCTATTAGTAGCCCACTTTTAGTCAAAAAAGTAAAAAATGATTAAAAGTGAGTTTTTGCCCTGGCAGCACGTGAGATGGTTGATATCCCATTATTTTATTTTATTGCAATGTCAATAATATCTACAAGATATTAAGTACTTAGTACTTATACTTAATACAAGATATTAAGTATCATTAAATTGACATGGTCTTTCATGTTAGTCTGTTTTTAACTCACCTGGCGAAATAGAGGCAATTAGTGGTCTAATATCAATGGCTTGGCTGTAGCCCTGTTTCAGGCCATGCCCCATGCAGCTGTTGAGGTGCAAAATGGGTCTAGGCTAACACAGGGCTGAATTTGGGCTGTCAGTCAAAGTTTGGTAGACATCTAACCATAGCCCAAAAATAGTCTAGTCATCAATTAGACTACCATCGAACCGCTTCATATAGACGTGTATTAGATGGTGAAAATGGGTCTAGGCTAAAACAAGGTTGAATTTGGGCTGTCAGTGAAAGGTTAATAGACTAACAGATCTAACCACAGCCCAATAATAGGACAAGTACACAGCATTTGAATGACTACATATCTATCTCTAATAGACAACAGAATAGTGGTTCAGAATAGAGATTGTTTTTACTTTTAAACATAATAGATAATATAAATACAAATACAAACAATTTTAACAACATGCGGTAATAAAAACATAAATAATGAGAAAATAAATGGGTTGGCTACATCCAAATCTAGATCTTCATCTAAGCTGCCACTTGAGCAGCAAGAGCATCCGATGGTCTCTCAGTTGGCTCCAATCTCTCGGGTAAATGGGATCCATAACTGTAAAAAATAACATATAATTATTATAACTATTCTAATGAAGGTAAAAAAAAAAAAGAAAATTTCATTTATAACGTTTTTTTTTCTGTTAATTTAAAAGCCTTTATTTATTAACTTACTGACCCATTTATCGCTATGGAAAATATAAAGATACTTCAACAGGACACATGTTTTAGCCATCATGTTGCATTAGAACAACCAAATAGACAATTGGGAAAGCTGCTTTTATTCTTTTGGTAATGAGTTCTGTTCTGAATATTTATTGTTGTGCTTTGCTGACTGTATGCTGGATAATTTGCAATAAATATTTAGTGTCAAAGGTCAAAAACTCATATTTTCATATGATCTAACATTAGTGAGTAAAGTATATGAGTGTCTTTCATTACAAAATTATAATAGGTAAGGTTGCTCATGTTTCATGTTCACCCCCTTTGAATTCAAGAGTTTTTAGGGGCACAAGAAAACCTATGTGTATTATGGAGTAACATTAAGTTACACTTGCATGCTGCATGTTAAGCTAACCACAACGTGTCTTACTCTACACTCAGTTACACGCTGAAATGTCACAGTTCCTACAACAAATAATTCAGATAAATAATGAAGACATGTCAAACAAAGACACAGATACTTACAAGACCAAAGTAAATGTCTTTTCGCTTCCAGTGCTTGCAGTAAACTCATCTGGCAACTCTGACGTATACGAACTTTCAAGTCTCGTGTTGCCTGTAGTCATTTCTCAGTAGGGCTACAGGTGCCATCTAGCGGATGAAAATAGTAATTGCATCGTGTTTTAAATTAAAATGAAAGTTAATGCAGGGAACGTTACAGTGAAAATTACGGTGGCTCCATGGGCTCAGTGAGGAATATTTTTTTGAGGGGTAAAAAATTTTTTTGAGGACTACTTTGCGTCCCCTGCAACACTTTTGCATTCTCTCGCAATATGTTTTGCGTTCCCTTGCAATACTTTGGCATTACCTCGCAATACTTTTGCATTCCCTTGCAATATGTTTTGCGTTAGAAAATAAAGATAATCTTGATGTTTCACTTTACTTGCACCTCAACAGCTGCATGGGTGAAAACTACATGTAACCAATTTGGTCTGAAACGGCTACAGCCAAGCCATTGATGTTAGACCACTAATTGCCTCTATTTCGCACTGAGGTAACGTGAGCCACTGAATGCGAAACCGTGGTCAAGCCAGCCGCCGTCTGATTTCTGTTACGCCTGAAGCAGTGTTATTATGGTAAGGACGAGGTGCGAGTGAGCCAAAGGTCCTGAAAGATACATACGCAGCTTTTTTGTGATGCTCTTGGTGATTATATGAACACAAATACATAAAACAGAAATATAATAATATTACTAATAACAATCATGATTATAGTTGTATAATTGATTATTTGTTATGAATGCAAATACAAAATTTACCTTTTGTTATTTTTTTAACATAATTTATGTGAAATTTGACCTTTCACCAGAGTAATTCCTCAGCAGTTAGTTAAGCGTTGTCATTGCTTCACCTTCCTAGTGTCCTCTACTATCACTGGTACATATATCAAAACATTTTACTGTACCATCTTTGAGAAATTACAGTCTAAAAACCCCTCCCACAGCGAAAATTCAACATACAGTTTGGTGAACTTTGACCTTTGACCAAAACAGTTCCTTCATAGTTGACACCACCAATTTTTATATCACCTCCTTCCTAGTGACCTGACCGTATAGCGGTGAGATCAAAGCGTGTCGTAACTCTCTTATTTGACAGCCCTGAGTCCAGCGTATTTCAGAAGAGGAAGTGACATCAGCACATAATTTATGTAAAACAAATGTGAGTTTTTTTTCAATAGCTTCATGTGACCCACGGACTCCAAACCAATGCCAAGTTGTAGTAGGCTACTACACTAGGCAAATGAGACACACCTCTTCATATTAGATTTGAGTACTTGTTTTATTTTTATATGAATATTTATCAATAATTTATGAAAACCAATGCCAAATGGTAGTAGGTGTGTCTCATTTGCCTAGTGTAGTACTACAATTGGACATTGGTTTGGAGTCCATGGGTCACATGACATGGAAGCTACTGAAAAAAAGAGCATTATTTTCCATAAATTATTAATAAATATAAATTCAAACATGCACTCAAATCTAATATGAAGAGGTGTGTCTCATTTGCACAGTGTAGTTCTACAGTTCGGCATTGGTTTGGTGTCTTTGGATCACATGACATGGAAGCTGATTATTTTCCCATAACACATTTTTAACAATTGTAATTTCTTGATGGTCCCTAAACTAACCCCCAGTGGAAAGCGAGCCATCAGAGTTGAGCTAACCGCACTTATACTGCCGACACTTCTGAACTGAGTAAGAAGCTGTCACTGGATCCTGGGTGAATGTCTGTCAAATATCCAGCGTATTTCAGAAATTCAAAATTCACAGCGGTCCACTTTGCTTATTCACCAGCCCGCATCCTCCTCCTAAAGATCCTCTGTAGTGCAACCGCAGTAAATGTTTTGCAGCTGAAACTATAAGACAGAATACAAGAAATACAAGATAAGCAAGTTTTGGTTTTAGCAAAATGTTCAATGTTCAACTCAAGAAATCAATCTCATGCTCATCAGTGTCAAATGGGAGAGCTCATGTTCACATGAGAGAGATCGAGCGTGGATATGGACAGAAGTGTGAACCCATATCAGAATCAGAATCAGGTTTATTGCCAGGTACATTTTCAAATAGTGGAATCTGCTTTATTAAAATGCAAGTATACCTAATACTTAAAGGAGCAGGATGTTGCTCTGTTAAATGATTTGCATTTGTTTAGCCTTTTATTGTTAAAGATGATAAAAAGTTGGAAAACTGTTCTGCATGGGACCATTTAACTAACTGGACTAGACATACAGTATGTCACATATTGGTTAAGGACATTGTGCGTGGTCATGAATAAAACATTATAGCAAATTCTCAGTCTGATTAGCATTATTTGTCTGCACAAGTAGGCCTATAATCCAAAATTATGTTGGCATCATTGTTATCATTTAATCATGTTATTAAGTTGCCCAGTAATAAGGGTGATTTACATCATTTAAGAACATCAGCATGTGAACATTACAGGGTTCAGGATAGGATACAGTGAACTGAATGGAGATGAAACACAACCAGAGCTACACTGACAATAAATCACAAAGACACAATATCTAAAAATTCAGTCTCTATGTTCGTGACTTGAAGTCATAGTAATTCTGAATGTACTTTGTCCATTACTCAGCACTCTGATAAACAGGGCTTGTCTGTTGCACTGGATCTCGGTATAGATATCTGTATAGTGGGCATTAATTAATCAAAACGTTGGAAGAAATTATAAGATTATTTATTTCTCTGCTTCATTCTTGTTGTCAGCTCACTGTGGACAAGAACTATCACACCACCTGTCCCAGGGTGCTCTACAGGGCCAATGACGACCGCCAAGTGTTCCCCAAAATACTTCTGGATTCCGTCGATCGTAAACATGTGTATGTGCCATTTCGAAACCAGGTAGGTGAACTGTACACGTAAGAACTTTATTTTTTATTATGAATTTACAGTGTCTTCATGTAAGCCACGCTTTCAAAGTGTTGTTGAATGTTTGTGTTCTGTTCTAGATTAGACGTGTGCCTGTGTCAAACTGCAGCACATACACAAATGTGCAGGACTGCTGGTCTGCACAGGATCCATACTGTGTCTGGTGTGGCTCTAAAAGAAGGTCAGGGAAACAACATCTGCTGCTGACATCTTCAAACTATTATAAACTTGGTTAAAATATAATTTTCTCTTCTTAGTTGCACATTTGAAGATGAGTGCCGAGATTCAGACTGGTTGTCCATTCCTGATGACTCCCATCAACACAAAATGGTTTCTTACAAAGTTGTAAAGGACCACACTGGCCAGGTACAGGTTACGTCCAGGATTTGAACTATAATCAGTTGTGGCTGTCAGTTATTTCTCTTTTAAACTCACATCCCTTCCTTTCTCAGATCACACTTAGCATCCAGACACACCTGACTGTGGGCCAGAACACTGTGTCTAACTTCGCCTGTCAGTTCTCTGCAAGTTCTAGAAAGCTTTGTAGCAGAGCAAGCAGTCCTCCACAGTTCCCACAATGCACCTGCGTCCTTACAAATAGCACACTTCCTGCTGAAGGTCAGTGACTTTTGATAAATCTAGTGACTTAAATACCTGATAATCAAGGACGTTCACACCGTCACAGTAATCCTCTCAGATAAGAATTCTCTGCCTGCTGATAAATCTGTGTCGTCTCATGTTATATATTGTTTATTGAATAAAAGCATGTGTATTGCTCGGACTTATGACCACTGCTGTAACATTCACTGTATTATTTTCACTTAACAGGCC
The DNA here is from genome assembly GCA_024633595.2 of Lepomis macrochirus. NCBI lineage: Eukaryota > Metazoa > Chordata > Actinopteri > Centrarchiformes > Centrarchidae > Lepomis > Lepomis macrochirus. Next base: position 6,856,902 of record JALXJV020000024.1, on the reverse strand, counting down.
TGCGTGTCACTGTTAAGATTAGACTTGGGACAACACAATTGTTGGAACAATTTAAGATATCCAACTGCTCTGACATCAGGGGACCACCAACTCCTGTCCTGTAAGTCCACTGCCATTTTCTACAAATCTAAGTGGACAGCTAATTTCTTACATTAGTGATAGACGATAGAGTTGGAAAAGTTGAAAAAAAATCAGTCAGATGCATCACTGATGAAACTGAAATGTGTAACTGCAGGCATGAAATATCATCAAAAATTGAAAGTCTAAATCCTCTTCCCGTGCAGTTTTAAAAGTTAACATGTGCAAGCAACTTAAACTTGAGCTGAAAAAATACAGAACTGACATTGATCATTTCAGGATAAGACTTCAAGACAAATCTTTCCATAGAGTTATAAGGTGGTTTCCCAGGAACTGGAATATAAGGCGTTGAACAATATTTCTGACTTCGGTCAGACAAATGGATCCTGGTTTTACCAATTGTATCTGTCAAGTGGGAGAAAGATGTGAAACAATTATTGATAAAAAAAAGGTTTTCAAAACATTTCCAAGCACTTATTATGCCAAAACTAGAAGAAACAATCAAGACTAGAAGAAACAAAGAAATAGTTGGCTGCAATTGGACTACAAAGTGAGGGAGACTGAAATCCACTTTTTTCCCCAAACACTGTGTCCAAATTCACAGGGAGTGTTGAATAGCTGGGTGGCCATTTGGTCCAACTTAAGCAAGGGCAAGTGCTGCACTCAAAATGTCCAGTGAGAAACCTGGAGGTTATGAATATAACCAATGTTCCCTGAGGGAGGGAAACGAGGTACAACACAGTAGTATGGGGATTGCGTCCTCGTGAGACCAACCTCAAGAAACTTTATCAACATGCCCGTCAGGGCCAATGAGACTGTTGCAGGCAGGGGGAGTCCCGCCTTCCCTTGGGGCTATAAAAGCCCCTGCACAGTCTCATCTCCTCAATCTAAACTGCACTTCACCGAATTAGCCGGTGGCAGGGGCTGACCTGTGTTGTACCTTGTTTCCCTCCCTCAGGGAACATTGGTTATATTCATAACCTACAGTTCCCTTTCAGTTGGTACACTCGGTACAACACATTAGTATGGGGATATATCATCACGCCCTGAGGCACCCTCCGCAGCTAGATTAAGTCGATCCGGTCCTGGGACAGCTGGATTTGTGATGTCATTTACATCACTCCCCTGCTGAGAGCACTGGGTGACATCCTGTGCTGTCTCGTCCAGACAATAAAACTTCATGAAAGTGTGTGGAGAAGCCCAGCTTGCGGCGGAGCAGATATCCTCGACTGGAACCCATTTGAAAAGGGCCCAAGAAGCAGCCAATGCCCCTGGTGGAGTGCGCATGCACCCCCCTGGGCATCTGTGCACCCTTCTGTGCATAAGCATGAGAGATTGCCTCCACAACCCAGTGAGAAAGACGCTGCTTAGACAACGGTTTCCCTGGGTCAAGCAGATAAAGAGCTGGTCCAATCGTCCGCATTGCAGCGTCGGCACAAACCGTGCAAGCACTGTTGCTCGGCAGACGCGAACGGGGGTGGTGAGAAGGAAGTCAGTTCACAACTTGATGTCCTATATGATAGGGCGGGTACCTTAGGGATGTATGCGGGATTAGGACGCAACATCACCTTAAAGTTGTCCAAAGCAAACTGCAAACATGATGGATGGACAGAAAGCGCATGAATATCTCCTATACGCTTTGCTGAGCAGAATGCTAATAAGAAAGCAGTCTTATATGAGAGCATATCAATACCCACAGATTGTAGTGGCTCCCCGCATTGAGCGTCTAAGACCAGAGTGAGATCCCACTGCGGGATCCTGGTTTTACGTATTGGTCTCTTCCTAAACACTCCCTTCATGAAGCGTACCACCAGAGGATGAGAACCAGGGGATTTCCCCTGAACTCCCACATGGCATGCTGAGATAGCTGATAAATAGACCTTTATAGTAGAGAAGGAGAGAACTCTTTCCAGCAATTCCTGAAGGATTGAGAGAATATCCACTACAGAGCTCTGAACTGGAGAGACACTCTTACCTTCGCACCAAGCTTCAAACAAACGCCATTTCAGGGCATACAGCCCCTGCGTGGATGCTGCTCTGGCACTCTGTATTGTGTCAATCACACTATCAGGTAACCCCATGGCCCTCGGGCTCTCCCTTTCAGGGGCCAAGCCCACAGGTCCCAGATTTCCGGGTGCGGGTGCCATATCTGCCCCTGAGCCTGTGATAGCAGGTCTATGCGCATAGGGAGGCACCAGCTCCGTCAGTGTTAGCCACAGATGACACTGAGCGACCACTGTCTCTGCCATGCCCTTCCCCAGCGCTACGGCCTTTGTGCTGGAAAGTCGGTGGTTGAAATCGGCCGTCCTACGAATCTCATCCAGCAACCCAACCACATTCTCATTTCTCCTTAGCGTCTCGTGCAGGTCACGCAGTTTCTCTGCCTGGTAAGCCTGCAGCATGAATGCCGTGTTGAGTGCCTGTGCGGCCAGGCCTTGCGAGCGATATATTTTCTCTAGCTGCGAGGCGGAGAACCTACACTGCTTACTCGGGAGTGTTGGCTTACCACTAGCCGAGTTGGACCTAGGCGCCAGGTGTGTGGCAAGCGTCTCATCCATCGGCAGAATGTTGGTGAGTCCGGCTGATTCCATACCCTCCAGATCTAAAAACTGAGAGAAGGCAGGGAGAGCGGGGCCTTAGGGGTTGCCCAGGCCCGTGAAAGTGTGGGAAGACCAGCAATTTGTGTCTCACCATTGCAGGCTGCTGGGGAAGAAAAGAATTACCAGCGAGTCGCGTCTGTTGCTGGCGGGAATGGAATCCCTCCAATCAGCCTCATACATTCATCATAGTTGTCATGGTCGTGTTTCTTCATCAGAAAGAATATACAGTATAATTATTTTGTGTTGTATCAAGGTATTATGATTCTTGTTCGAATGTTTCCAACAACATCAGGTGACAACATTTGTTTTCTCTTCAGGTGTCTGCAGTGTATCGAGGCTGGATGTGGCTGGAGCACAAATGGCTGCTCCTGGACAAATCAAGGAGTGGGGAATGTAATTATGTGGTTTTTAAATGTATTTATCTAATATTGGCTTTTCCAGACATCATGTATGTATGCTAACTTTCCATCATAGACTGTATGTGCTACATTTGAACATCAGTGTAACAGCACAACATTTTGAGACACCATAACCACTGCTATCAAACATTTATTGCTTCAGTCATGCAAAGATTAATTTTATCTCATTGGTTTCATTATTAAAAATGTCTTATGTTTGGAAATTTATATATTAAATTATTATTTTGTATCTATATGTTAAAGAAATGTATAATAACCCAGGCTGTATTTAGCCTAGAGTAAACTAAGGGGAAACAAGATGAAACAGCTTGCCTCCTTTAAAAGACACAAAAGGAAGTGCTTTAAGGAAACACCAAAACAATCTTATTTACATGTTGTGTCTTAGCTAATGTTAGCATTCTTCTTATCAACTGACTCACCACTGTGCTGTCTGCTCAGACAGTTTGCAAAGATTGTAGCTTCACTATGAGGACAGGGGGAGTTGCAGAGTCAACTTTGGCCCAACTGTTGCTGATCAGTAGCTAAGCTAACTGCTCATTAAACCAAAACGCCCTATCTTCTATTTCTGTTACAGTGTAATAAAAAAAACAGGTAAAGTATGTCACATACAACGTGTCGTTTACAACCAGCTTAATTTTTTTCTCTCACTTCACCTGCAGGAAAGTGTTTGCCAAATGATGGAGTCAGGGATGAAGTTTTCTGTGAGTCTGAACCAACTATAGCTGAACTCTGTCACCTCATTCACAGTCATAAAAATTAGAAGTAAAAGGTAATACATTAAAACTGATTATCTTTCTTTTACTGTCAGAGACCGGAGATCTCCTCCATCACTCCCAGTGTCGTGTCTTTCTATGGCAGAAACCATGCGCTGTTGTCCGGTCGTAACCTTAGTGGTGTGACCAGAGTGAGGATCCAGGCAGACCTGGACTGCATGTCACAAGAGTGAGTCAGTTTATGGGCTGACTAAGATTATCCATACAATATAAATAACAAATGACATCAAAGATGGCAGTTATTATACCTTATTTTATCTTATTATAGTTTAATTATGTTAAGGTAGATTATGCTGCTATGCTTCCAGCTGCTTTCAGAGTGTCAGCATTTTTGTTGTGTTCCCTATTTGAAAAAAGAATGAGTCTTGATTTAACTGGTTTCTCTCTCTCTCATCCTGTGCGCTCTGATCAGATCTCCTGTATGGAACAACACTGGTGTGAATCTGACATTCCACATTCCCAGTGCCAAAACAAAGGCATTTTCAAAGTATGTGTTCTCCTCTCAGATGGAAGTTGCCACGCCAATGCCAAAATCACCTACTGTTCTGCACCTTCCTGCACAGCCGTTACACCCAGCAGCACCTGGGCCAGGTATGGCTGGATATGTCGATATACTTGGTAAAGAAAGAAAGAGAAAATTCATGCTGAAGATAAAATATTACTGAGTGAATTCTCTCCCAGGATAACAAACTGCCAAACAGCAACACTGTGACATCTGACCTCATCTACATATTTCCAGCAGCAGCTGGGCTGTTTGGCAGCAGAAAATGTTTCAAAAAACTTAAATGATTCCATTTCACATTATAATATTTAGTTGTGCTACTTGTAGGAGCCATTTATGTTTATTGTTGGCATGATATTTTATTTTGTTTGAATATATTTATATTAGTATTTTGGACACTGGGTGAAAGATTGCCATCACACTACTAACCATAGGAGTCTGACAGTATGAAAATCCCTCTGCTGCTCTGTGTCCTGTAGTGGGAAGAGAAAGATCACACTCATGGGATTTCACCTGGAGTTTGTGGAAGGGGTCATACACAGCCACGCCCCGAAGGAAGTCAGACTTCCCACAAACAGCAGCTATCAGGTGGGACTCTCTCTCTACACAAAACATGAGAGCCTCTCAGAGTTGAGCAGCTAAATGTGCTTGATTGTTTTTTATTTTAGAGTACAATATGTGTCCTTAAGATATTTTATCTTATTAAGATTATGTATCTTAAACAAATATTTATTTTCTTTGTTTGATTTGTTTTTTTAATAGGCATTTTAAATCTTCCATAAAAATCCTCATGATTTCAGTCCTGATTTATTTTGTGACACGTTGTTACTGGAGGTAACAGCAAGTGTGGCAACAGAATAGCAACTGTTTAGAGTGCAGCCAAACAAACTCACATTGTTTTAATAAAGAATTCAGTCAGATTTCATGCTGAGTTAGCTGAGTAGTTTCCCGCACAACAGCAGTACAGCAAAAGAAGTAGAACCCACTGCATATAGTAGTGTCTTTGCTGAGTGATCGCTCCCAGCACTCACACCACTGTGACACATACACTGCAGACATTACAGATGTATTACATATACATTTCCTGTGACTCACAGTAAAAGTCAGTCTGTGTTTGTCCAGTTGAATGTTTTTAATGTGAACTTACAGCAGTATAGTAACTTAATACACTAAATTTTTGTTTACAGAGTAAACAGGAAGCTTAATGAGATAAAAATGGTTATATTCATGCATCATTTCCTGTGATAGCAATTTGAACCCACTGCGAGTACGGCAGACTTCACCACTCACATTCAAAAGTACTACTTAGAGATATAATTATACAGTAGAAAGTAAATCCGTTACATTTCTAACATTATCAACAATGGGATTTGATTTAAATTTTACTATTAAACTAAATTACATCAAATAATGTATTGCAGAATCTACTCTATAATACACCTGCGGCTGGAAATATTAGGATTTTTAAAAGCACTGTGTATTATGCTGTATTCCGTCATGGCACATTACTTTGCTTAGTTTACCATCATGTCATGCTATGCCAAACACAAATTATATCATTATTTATAACACTGATTTTTTTTTCACTGCAGAATCTCATCTATGACACACCTGCAGCTGGAAATACTCAAGGGATTTTTACAAGCTCTCTGTCTCTGAAAGTAGCCAATGAAACTTTGGCTTGCTCCACACCAGTAACCTACTATCCAGATCCTGAGTTCACCAGCTTCACATGCACAAGGATAGGAGACGCTGTCCGCATCATCATAGAGGTACAACATATTTTCCACACACATATGACATTAATTCATAAAAGACAGCATTTGCCTCTGTTGTCATTTTAGAAAAAGGCAGACAAACTGGAGATGACAACAGCAGAGTTGTCAGTGTGGGGCGTTCAGGAAGGAAAACAATACCCCTGCATCATGGAAGCCAAAGAAACCAGAAGCAAGACTGACTTTTTCATCTGTGAGATTCAAAGGACACATGACGTTACATTTCAGCAGTTAATGGTAATCTTTCATTCTAACTTCAGCAATCTAAACAATACTATACAGAAATACTTCTCAACTTTATTGTGATTTAACATGTGTGATTTCATGCAATGGCTTTCACATTGGGATGTTTGCTTCAAAGCAAACAATCATACATACAGTAAATATATGTTGGACCCACTGCGCTGGTGAGAGACTCTCATTCCTTAACAGCAGTGCAGTTATGATGATAAAGTTGAATCTAATCTAATGTATCTGTTGTTTTCCAGATAAAGTTTGGTGACAAGACAGTAACTCTTGGGCCTCTGTCCTTATATCAGGTCCTCATGATAGTGCGTTTGCTGCTGATACCCTTTGTTATTGTTGGTAAGTACACTGAGCTTGACTGATAGTGATTTTGTTCCAGTCGCTCTCTGATATCTGCAGTATTGCATCAGTTCAACACCAGCTGTTTATGTGAAAACCTGACCTTTAATTTATTTTGACAATTCTCACTGTGTATCACTACAAGGTTATCAAGTTGTATACGACAGAAGGTTGTATTACAAAATGAAAGTTTGTATCTCCTCATGCTACACACACAGAACTTAATTGTGTATTAAACATGATAACATTTAAAATAAATAAAATAAAACAATATATACAGATTGTAGGAGCCTAAATGCAGTTAATTATAAACAATTTTAATTTGTGTCAGTTACATTATTCATTTATGTAGGGGGAATTGAAACTTAAATGTGTGTGGATAATTTAGAGTGCTTTTGTGTTGCCGGTAATATTTGGGGAATAGACTGCTATTGCCTTAAAACGTATGCACCTTTAATTATGGGGAAGTTATCTGACAGGTGCTTTGTGGGGTGGCATGAGTGGACAGTCAGGCAAGCAGAGAGTGGAGCCAGACAGTTTTTTGACCTCTCTCTCTCTCTCTTCTTTTTTCTCCCTCCCCTTTTTGTCGTTAATCTTTTTTTTTTTTTTTATTGTTCTGTAATTACCTTGTGCTGATTTTTACTAACCAAGTAAACGGATTCATTAAGAAGACGAGTGGTCCTGTGGATTTATTGGTCTGGATTTGGAACGAAGGGAGTGGATGGGAGCGTCAAGCTAAGGCTTCATTCAGTGGAAACCTACACAGATATTTATTAAGGCTACACATGTACGTTACTACATGTGTGGCCTTTACATACCCAGAACATTCTGCAGTGGATTTTTAATTTTTTTTTTATTTGCATCCAGGTAGAATGTAAAAAGCAGCACAAGATGAGAACATGGTTTCATCTTCAAATTTAAAAGTCTGACAGATGGGAAACAGAGTCAATCTTGAAACTCTTGTGATTGTGCACTAAGCATCATCGCTTGTAAAATACAGAGTCTGCCTCCTTTCATCTTGCAAGTGTCTTGGATGTCGATGGGGCAGGTCTCTGTAAAGATGTGGGCACAACAGTCTCTAATTTCTGTTGCTTGGCCGACATGATGCCCCCCATCCCGGCTCTCTTTCCTCTCCTTTCAGCGATTACCAATCCCACCGTGGTGCAGCTGATCGGGCCAGGTGGATCATGGTCCGCTAAAGCCGGAACAGATGGAAAACAGAAGTGTAGGGAAGGAGCTACGGCTGTTGCTTCTATAAGCACTGTCGGTTACCATAGCAACAGTAAAGGATTGTTATATAGAGAATGTAGGCATCCGATGGTGAAAACAAATACTGAGACACTTTACCACTGTGACAAGTGTAGTACTGGAAAGAAGACTTCAGAGAGCAGAAACTGCCTTCATGAAGTTCAAGAGTCAGATTGTGCGACTAAAGCCTGCAGGCTGAGGCAGAACAAAACAGGGAGAGGGTTGTCAGAACAAAATGCAAAGATGTTGAATATCAATTCATGATATCTGTAGCAGCAATCTTTTCTCAATAGACTTTACCACCATTATTAAGCAGTCCTCTTGGCTTTTAAGTTTGACACACAAGAATCTTCGGAGGCAGTAACTTCTGTTCATGAAAAACTTTACTGAAAAATTACAAGCAAAGTTACAAGATTCTTCTCAATTGTATGGTCAAAACTGTGTAGCTCAGTGGGCTGCTTAACCTAGTCAGCTTAGGGGGCGGTTATGTCATCACCTGCATACTTAAAGGAGCATTACAAGTATCAATATGGCTCTTACAAGATCATCTATTGGCTGCTTCAATCCAAAATCATTGGTATTAGCCTTAAAAACACATCCAGGTCAAACATAAGACCTTTTCTTTTGTTTTATGGATTCATTTCTATTTGTCTGTCTTTGACTCAGTTTTTTAAATCAGTAAAATCTGTGTTTGTGTTTCAGCGTTGGTGATTATCTTTCGATGGGACAAGAAGCTCACTGCTGAGATGAACAAGCTGTGACCATGAGGTCGAACCTGGAGACCTTTTTCAACTCCATTAACAAGATGAACATAATGCCTCATGCTCATTTTCTTCTCCACTCGTGGGTTACTGGAGTAAAGTTCACTCTTTGGTCTCAAAATCATATAACTAGAAGAAACTTTAACTGTATAGTGAGTGTAGGAGGCTCCTGTAATCTTTAGTATTAAGCTTTTTTCTTAAATCCTGCAACCACTTTTAATTTTGTTTAACTGAGGTGTAGTTGTACCTTGGAGACTTTTATAGATGATCAGCGTTTTAAACCTCTAGGCCACGACAAACGTCTCCTTATTTTTTTAAATGTTAGTCATAAGAAATATATAGAATTATATGAGTGAATGCACAACTGAGCTTTGAGGGGTTTTTCATGAACTAGCTCAACTTAATTTGTAATCTGCTTTGAAATCACAGTAAATCTGGTTTGTATTGAACTCTATGTGGCTCGAATGTTTTATTGAAGAAGAATTAAGCATAGTGAGAGAAGACCCAAATACATCTGGCCCAGCTGACCTACCTTTCCACAACAAAAACGATCAGGAAACTAATAACCAAGAAATCCAAAGGATATCAGTTGTGTTTTTGTACAACCTAATTCTTGTCTCATTTGTGGTCTGATAAACTGTAAATTCATCAAATTCAGTGACCCATATGGATATTATGCAAGCTTCTGCAGCTGTCATATGCCATCAATGCTCATGCCATACATTGGCATGGTTTCAACTAAAATCAAAATGAAACTATTCTGGTGCGTAAGTGACAATTATCAATGCACCAATTTGGCCATCCTCAGGGGCTCCATAAATAATGGCTGCTGTGTTGTTGTTGTTGTTGTTGCTATTTTTTTACTTTTTTTTTCTTCCTGAGTTTGGACAAGGTTTTGGAACACAGATCATTTAAAATTTATATATACGGACTGCTCTTTCCTGGGCATAACGTGTGACTGAAACATTATTAGTAATTGTAGAACTGAAGAGTGGCATTTACTTTTTCACCATGCAATTCTAAGGCACTTAGTCCAAGAGAAGAATAAAAATAATATTAATATGCAGGGCATTAGTAAGGGTAAGTATTTAATTAATTTTGAATAATTTGCAAGTTGTATTTTGTAACAAAATAGTTTGTAACAAAATACTTTAGGAACTTGTGTTTGTATATTTGAAATTTTAAAATTTTAAATAATAAAATACGTTTTCTCGTCAATGTCTTGACTGTATTTTCTATTCGTTTTGCAACTCATTTGATGAATAAAAGTGTGAGTTTTCATGGAAAATATGAAATCGTCTGGGTGACCCCAAACTCTTGAATGGTAGTGTATATTCATATTTTCAAATTACAAATTCGTTGTAGTCTTGTGGATTTAAGTGTTACGCAAGTATTTGTCATTTGTACCAAGATACTTTTTGGTGTGCCCATCTCTGACTCAACACAGGTAGATATAGCCTATTGGTATTATGAAAGGTACAATGTAGCAACAAGCAAGAAACCTAAAAAGGATTAAAACAGAACAACAGAAACATACCTGAAATAACGCGGAAATGAAGAAATAAAACCTGCCTCACATCACTGGTCAGAGATCACACACCTGCGCAAGCATGTTTGTCTGTAAGTAGGCCTATTAATTGTTTTAGATTTATGGTTTGAGGAGAGAAATATAGACTGAAATACAAGTAGCCCAGCCTATAGGCTATAGTTTAGCTGTATTGTGATAATGCTATATGATGTGTGTTTCTTGTTTGTTTTTTCTCTCTTCTCTTATAATGATTCAGGACTTTGTTGTCACATTCAGCGGGACAGTATTTCTCCTCTTCACCATATTTGTCAGGTTTACAGTAAAACATATAGGCTATTGTAGCTGGGTGGTAAATCTAGTCATAGGCGATTTTCCCACTTTGGTATAATATAGTTCTAAAAGTTGTGTAATGTAAATACATGTGTTCTTGTTTTGTTTGAGAGTAACTTTGTTCAATTTAAAGTAAGTGTGAAGTAGATTGTAAGTGGATTTCCACAGTCTTACATGTGATGACAGACTTTGGTCACAAGGCGGGCAGCATTGAGTAGTATTGTTGTTCCGCCAAGTGCAACATAATCTCAATATTTTTAGATTGTTTTAGGCAGTTCTGGAATTGTGTGCTGGGATTTTGGGCGCCAGTCGTCGACCATTGTGTAGCCTACTAAATTTCATGGTAATGCTAGAGTTCATTAAGTCATACCCTGATATTGTATTTTGTTACTCGAAAACTGTTACAGGTTTTACATTAAGTGTTTGAAGGTAATTGTTGAAAGTGCGTTGAGTTGTGTGATCTTCGGGAAGTTCCACGTGGGTTTGGTGGAACTTGGGAAAGTGTCATTTACAATTGCACATTTTATATAGGCCTACTGATGTTGATGTAAGTGGGTTTATGGTTGTTAACATGATTTATTTTATGTTTTCTGTCGATAGTCATGGCCCACTGCCATATTTTCTACCGTATTTTTACTGTATTTTATTTTATTTTGCCACTTCCTTATGCTAACATTTTTGGATGTTAGAGACTGTTACCAAATTTAGCATTTCAGCTGCTTATGGGAAAGACTCAGTAGCATACCACTCTGTGAATTGACCTGTACATGTGGTCAGAAATAAACCTGGACAATAAACACTTGGAAGTAATCACACCAGCCTACACATACTATAAATTTGAAAGATTATTCAAGAGATAATTTAAATAAAAGTACAGTAGGCCTAAGTTAAGGCAATCATCATTAGTGAGAAAATGCGTCCATTCTTGTAATCAATATGAGTCAGTATTAAAGATCCGTTCTGTAGGGGAAACACTAGTAGGCTATACTGGTAAGTTTGAATATATTTTAAATCCTGATTTATCATTTAAAATTATAAACTGGCATTTTTTGATACTTTGTGATTGAAGTTCCCAAAGCTGACACTAGATGTCAGCCAGACCTTAGATGTTATATTTGCTGATGAACATGCACAAAGTTATCTATTGTAGGTAATGTCTGGAGGGGCCAGTGGACATGATCGATGGGGAAAAAAGTATTGAACAGTCTAAAGATCATCACAAAATTCAGGATGAGACTCACCGACTTTAAACGGTCCAATGTCACATTTGTTGAGGGAAGTGAGGAGGCATCATTTACTGCATTTTCTCAGAGCTCTCTGCAACTGGCACCTAAATCACACTGTAGCTTATTGTCACTTTCACCTAAAACGGGGAATGCTGGATGAGCTTCAGATATGTCATGCAAATTACTGTCAGATACCTTTTAATGATGGGTTGGGAAATTAATATGGGTTGGCCAAATAGCTCCAATCACCAGTAATGGTTCTTTTGGTGTGGATATCCGCAAGTGAATTGTTCTTTATTTGATTCTTTTGTTGATCCTTAGTCAGCTGAAGTCTGTCATCGTCTGGAATTTCCCGGATAGACCAAAGCAGTATAGACTTGGTTAAAAAATCTTTGCAAAAGTGGGATACTTACAGATGGGTGAAAACAGTAATGCTGCAAAACAGATTATCTCATAGGCTACTAACTCAGTAGGCTATGAGATGGGCTTAGTTTTCAGTTTCGCTTGGCGCGCTCCCTCCCACTTTCAGCACTTCTCATTTCAACAGAGGCGCACTGCGCTTTTACGCACGACTCCAGTGACTCTGGCGGAGAGCAGAGTTCCATGAAGACCGTCAACGTGTGAGCGTTTCGCTGCCACCGCTGAAAGAAGATGATCCTGCTGTCTGGTCTGCTGTTCATTCTCTGGGGAGAACCGGCTCGGTGCCTGGAGGAGGGAGGAAGTTTTACATTTCATGGAGATTTCCGCCACTTCGCCGTGGCCACCAACACGGTTTACATCGCTACAGAGGAGAGGCTGTACCAGCTGAACCACGACCTGACTCTGATCCAGAGCCTGAACCTGAGAGGAACGTTGTCTGGCGACTCGCAGTTTCACCGGGTTTCTGAGAGGGGTGCCTGGAATGTAACTTTCAGTGTCAACATATTATTGCCGTTCGTTGAGAATAAAACTCTGATCAGCTGCGGTGTGATCAAGTGCGGCTACTGCGAGCTGCTGGACCTGCACAACATTTCCCACGTATTGCACAGCGAGGCCATCCAGGTGGGACCCGAAGGACGCAACAACGCGTCCCTCGGCTTCCTGGTGGATGTAGAGAAGACCGGGACCCAGCTCGAAACTTACATTCTGACTGCCTTACAGCAACCCGACATAGACCCGGCTGCACCTCTGGAACAACCTGTTGTGAACCTTTATAATACGAATAAAAATCAGATGGGAGATATATTTTCCATATGGTGGCGAGAATTCTCAAGCTGTGATCAAACGTGAAGGCGAGGTGGAGTTTGTGGATGGATTTCAGATCAATTTAACCATTTATCTTTTCTCCAACGTGCCATCAGAGGACAAAGGCAACAAAGTCCGTCTCATTTGGCTTGAGGGAAAAACAAGTAAAACTCAGACTTTCAAGTCGCTGCGGGGCGCGACTCTCAGTACCTCTGATGGTGGGAACGGCAGCAGACTCCTGGCCTCCTCGGTGATCCCGGGTGGGCCGCCGGTGCTCTGGAGCGGCGTGTTCAGTGTGGACGGAGGACAAACCGACACCGAGCTGGTAGTGTTTGACATCAGCCCTGATCTCACCGGTGCGGCCGATGTGGATCCAGACTTCTGTAGCACCTGCGTCAAACCAACACCTACGGTGGGTTGTTATATCAGCCTATAAAGAAATGGGGCTTCAGAGTTAAGATATTGTTGTTTCCACCTGTTAAAGCAGTTTCTCATCTCTGGTCAATAAATAAGCATCTACAGAAAGGCAGTTCACGTCATTATTAGGCTATGTGGCGTCAAAAAAGACAAGTAACTAAAGACATAGGCCTATCAGATGGGCTTATTTCACTTCAGACAAAATTGTTCTCTATATATATGAGAATAATTTAATGTTAGGATTCGACAGATAGGCTACTTAAGATAGCATATATTTTGTATAGCCCCGCGACCGTGTACGCACGATAACATTAACATTTATTCATGCATTTATCCAAAGCGACTTACAGTTGCAAGAGGTCGCACGCCTCTGGAACAACGAGGGGTTAAGTGTCTTGCTCAGGGACACAATGGTGGATGTGTCACAATGGGGGATTGAACCCGAATCTCTCACACCAATGGCCTGTGTCCTAATCATTGCACCATCACCACCCGCTACAATCTTATTAAGCGGTTGACGATGGTTGGATGGATATTTCACATCGACCAGCTATAAAGACAACTGTCAATAGCTAACTTAGACATGATACCAGGTCTATATTAATAATCTGTATTTTTCATATTATTAGAGTGATCTGAAGTAAGCCTAAAGGTCTATTACAAACTAGCTAGAAATCATTGGATGTGACAATTATTATGTAAACTGAATATATCATCCTAGCAAATTACATGTAGCACTTCCAAAGGTAAGAAGTAGTCTAACAGTTATTTCAAAAAGCCAACTTGTCAGCAAACCAGTGGCAGCTTATTAGAGGAAGGAACTAGGTTTTTCTTGGCTTATTACACAATCAAGGCAAAACTGTTTTCCATATGTTTCATGTGGCTCTTATAAAGTTATAAAGTTGACAATTATTATTATTACATTTATCAGATAAATGTAATAATAATAAGTTGACAGATACAGAGATGGCTACAAAATGATTTAATTGTCAGTTTCTGTTATATCCCTTCATAGAATCTATTATGAGTATATTAGTTATCCATACTGTCTGTAGGCCTATACTGATACTGTTAGCTGTGAGCAAGATATTGGCTAACAGTGTGGTGTATGTATTTGTTGGCATCTAATTGACCATCTAACCCTGAGCCCATATGTCCCCACCACTTTTCAACACAAAGTGACGCCCTTGAATGGCGCAATTAAATGAGGAACAAAAAATAGCATTTTAAATACTTTAAGTACACTTAAGATGTAGCCTCACACTGTAACGCCAACTGTATCATATATGATAAATGAGTTTTAGAGACCTCTACATCATCATTTTGATATCTTTTTTCCTCAAAAAACTGTTGAATACAACAGATAGGCTACATGCAATTACACGGATAATCAACCAGGGGGCCAAAATGGAGGTAGTCAGTCAGTGACCTACAGGTGGTTTTGCAAGGAAACTTTTGCCAATTTTGAAGGAGTTAGGATGAAAAAAACATTCAAATTGTTTGGGATACTTCAATATGAATATCTACTGGATTGAAGCAATGTCTAGTTAATTAATATTTCATAACTTATTTTATAGTAAAATTGTGTTGAAAAGTGTGTATCAAGTTAGATACAGCAAAGGTAATTTTTGAACACATCTGTAGATGATAGTTTTATTTCATATCCTTCATTGCTGCATTCAGTTAAGCTACATACACGTGAACTCATTAAAGGCATAAATTGGTATATTTAGAGCAGAAATTGAGATCTTTTGTACCCTATATTGTATTTTTCTGCTGTATCGAGATGGTAAATATGTAAATGTATGTTTCCAAGACTGACTTCTTAATAATTGTATTTTGGTCATTGATTCTAAATAACAAATGATCAATTCAAAGGAGAAATACACAGTAATTTGTGTTTGGTTTGTATTTTTTAAATGGCAGAAAGTACAGGATCCATAATCTGATTATGGATGGCAATTCAAGTGACATAGAGCAGTTAGGGAAGATGATGATGATGATTCTGATGATGATGATGATAAAGGCTAAAACATGTTGTGTTCTGCATGTTTTTTGTTGTTTAAAAGAAACATGATGTGGGCAAAACATCACAATAAATTCTGAATGTAATACAAAACAAAACTCATACATGCAAAGAGCTATTAAAATTAAAAACATAAATTGGCATAAGGTATAATAACCACTCCATTTTCAAAACATTTGACTTTTCTGGGAATTGTTTTGATGGGTTAGGCTTTACAGGGCTAGTAATGTTAGTCTATTTCAAGTACCATCAATACTTCAATGCTCTACATCTGATGATCAATGTGTTTGTGTCTCTTAGCCAAAGACTCTGAAGCCAAAGTCGGTGCTCTTCAGGCAAAACTACATGACCTCTGTGCTGGCAGTGAGACAGAAAGCCTGGTTGGTTTTTTTCATTGGAACAGGAGATGGACAGCTTATTAAGGTGTGTATAAAAAGTGATATGGATCTTTTGGAAGTCACAGTGACATGGAAAAGTAGTTTCACTAGCCAATAGGCAGGCCTTGGAAGACAAAACCCCATATTTCTTTCCTGAACAACAGTGTTTACTTAATAGTAGAAACATTTGTGCTCTAAAGGAAGTTAGATGTTCTAAAATGCTTCCATTTAGTGTATTACAACTTTAAATTGCCATAAGCATAATGTGATAATATTTAATGTGTGTAAGTGCAGAAAGCGTTGGTAAATGATCATTTCAGTCTAGAACTCTTCGTAGTGTGGCCTGAAACAATAATGTCTGATTTCTTGCACTACTTCATTTTAATAGTGACCAGCTTCCTGTCACCCCACTACATCTCTGTCACATCATCTTCTGGCTTCTTTCCATCTCCCGGGTCCAACAACTTTAATCTGCAGACACTCCTTACACATTATATTGAACACAAGTCTGGGAACACTCCACAGTAACCCTCTGCTGGACACAACAGGCTATTTTATGTTCTGTGTGCTTTCACAAGTGTTCATAAAAAAGTGTCTTTCTTAGAGATACCATATGCAGCTGAGGCTGTGATGGACCATCAGTACGGTGGAGTATGCGCGCTCTGACTGCCATACCAATGAGCTTGGTGTTGTGGTGTAGTTGCATGTCTGGTACCCTGTAGACCTGGGTTCAAATCCGGGTGGGGTAACTGCTCTTGTCCCTCTGTCAGAGGCCTAACAGAGACAAATAGCCTTCTATTGATTCACTGGCACATTTCACACATAGAAAAAAGGTTGTAAAGGGGCTGAATACTTGTAAGATGATAGTGAGATGCTGTAGCTGTGGACTAGGTGCAACCTATAATTAATTGGGAGTCACAAAGAAACCTATGCAAGCTATTAGTTGTGAGCATTTAAGTGGGTGTGATCAAGTGTTATATTTACCAAATTCTGTTATTATAGTTTTAGTATAATCCTTCTATGGGAAACAAAAAATAAACAAATGATAGCTTGCATTAACCATCATCACACTCAGTATATTACTCTGAACACCTGCCAGTTCTTACCATGAAATCAAATCTGGTGTGAAATATAGCAGAGTAGGTTCACTGCTAGTACAGTATGGGTGTGTACAGAGTGGAGTGGAGCAGGTCTAACCAAAAATATTGGCAGGAAGGGTGGGGTTCAGGAGGGCAGGCACTGAGTCAAGATGCAAGTCAAACACGCAGATGACTGGTGACAAACACAAGCAGGCAGAAACAGCCGCAGTTCTACAGCAGCAGGGCACAGGAGGACAAAAAGGTGCCCTCAATACACACTGAGACTGATTGAGATAATTAGGTCCAGCTGTGCGGACAGGTGAGAGGTCAGGTGATCTCCATGGGAGGCAAACCCACTAATACCTCTTTTCCACCAAAAAAGAACTGGTGCTGGTTCAAAGTTGGTTCAAAGCTGGTTTAACTTGCGAACCTTCTCAGAACCTGTTTGTTTTTCCACTGACTAGAGAGCCCAGTGAACCACATCATTACATCACTGTGTACGTGGTAAAAAGAACAGTTCTAGTCCAGCAAAGAGTTGGTGCCGCTTTGGAACCAGGTTTCCTGGCCGAGAACCGGTTCTTTGACTGTCAAAACACAAAGAACTGGTTCGCGAGTAAGCACCAGCTCTCAAAATGCTTTGGTGGAAAAGGGGCTTAAGTGGGAAAGTAAAGCGTGAGGGAACCTGAAAAACTCCAGAATGTATACTGGTGAGTCTGAAGAGGGACACACTGTAGAGATCACCATGAGATTCCTTTTTCCACTTACCCTGAGCAGCACATGATACAGTTGCATCACATCCTGCGCATTGGTTAAATAGTACAGTGAAGCAACATAGTGGAAGTGACTTGATGTCGACATAGTGACAGAAATACCAACGTGGACCTTTACACTCTTCTGTGCTGGTGTGAGTTCTTTGTGGTGTCAGGACAACACAGCATCTCCATTAGGGCTGAAAGTCTCCAGTGGATCGATGTTTTCTAAAACCTTACCGGTGGTGATCATTAGCTATTAGCTTGACCTCTAAGAGGTGTCTGAACCACGGACATGGACGCAAGGAAAGAAACTCTTCCTCTACAGAATCACTTCAGACACTGATTGCAGCAGCAAACTAGACCATTATGTTGTCTGTACAGCTTTAATATACTGGGAAATAACCTTTGTTACATTCTATTTTAAGGATTTAGTAAAGATGTGTTTTTGAAATGAGATGCTTTTGACAGCAATAATGCTCTTAAAGAAGTAGTTATTTTATGGTTGTGCTACATTTTAAATTGGTTCGAGTGAGACTGGTTTTAGAACTAAATGCAAGACACAGAAGCTCAGATTTAGTTTGTCAAGTTTTAATCAACAAAAACAGGATTCTCTTACTTACATGCAGTAAAGTCCAAAACAAAGGCTTAACTCCATGAGCAAAAGATGAATCCAAACAGAACCGATTACTCCTAAGATTACAAAAATACTGAAAAAGCAACTATAAACAAAAACTGAACAGAACTGACAACCATTTATACAAGATCAGATGAGTCGGCAGGGAGAGCAACCAGGTGCGATGTATAAGGAAATCAGTGGCGAACTCTCACACACTCTGGGCAGGCAGGGTGACACACAGGTGACACACGTTAGGGGAATCAGGCAGACATGGGGCTGAAACAAACACCACACAAGCTCAAAACCAGACGGAACAGGACAAGCACGCAGGTACAAAATCAAACCCACACAAGACACAAACACACCAACACTTCAACTCAACTGGTTAGCAAAGCCAACCTTTCAAATTCAAACACCACAGCTCAGGAACAGAAGGGGAGATTGTGACCACATCTCGCAGTTGGTCAGACACTAAATAGGTGACAATTTGACTCAAAGTGATCTCAAAATATATTGTTAGCCAAAACATCTTCCCCTTTTCATCCAATACATCTAGACAATCCTTAATTAATTTGTTCAACAGTTTATATTCACTGGAATCCTACATGTATCATCAATATAGTGATTACTTCCATTTAGCCAAAAATACACTACCTTATCCAAATCCTTCCAAGTATTCACTACAAATATTATTAGTCTGGAAAGACATGAAAGTAAACTGGTTGGGAGAAGCGTACAACTGCTCGGCTGTAATTATGGTTTTATCCACCCATTAAACTTATTAACCCTATATATCTACCAGCAGAGCAGCTCAGTCTCTCAGAAACATAACAAAGCTACATTCTTGTTGTCAGCTCACTGTGGACAAGAACTATCACACCACCTGTCCCAGGGTGCTTTACAGGGCCAATGATGACCGCCAAGTGTTCCCCAAAATACTTCTGGATCAAGTGGACGGTAAACATGTTTATGTGGCATTTCAAAACCAGGTAGGTGAACTCTACATGTATAAACAGTCATTATTTTTGATTTTGAATTTACAGTGTGTTCATGTAAGCTATGCTTTCAAAGTGTTGTTGAATGTTTGTGTTCTGTTCTAGATTAAACGTGTGCCTGTGTCAAACTGCAGCGCATACACAAATGTGCAGGACTGCTGGTCTGCACAGGATCCATACTGTGTCTGGTGTGGCTCTAAAAAAAGGTCAGGGAAACAACATCTGCTGCTGACATCTTCAAACTATTATAAACTTGGTTAAAACATCATTTTCTCTTCTTAGTTGCACATTTGAAGATGACTGCCGAGATTCAGACTGGTTGTCCATTCCTGATGACTCCCGTCAACACAAAATGGTTTCCTACACAGTTGTAAAGGACGGCACTGGCCAGGTACAGGTTACGTCCAGGATTTGAACTATAATCAGTTGTGGCTGTCAGTTATTTCTCTTTTAAACTCACATCCCTTTTTTTCTCAGATCACACTTAGCATCCAGACACACCTGACTGTGGGCCAGAACGCTCTGTCTAACTTTGCCTGTCAGTTCTCTGCAAGTTCCAGAGAGCTTTGTAGCATAGCAAGCAGTCCTCCACAGTTCCCACAATGCACCTGCATCCTTAAAAATAGCACACTTCCTGCTGAAGGTCAGTGACTTTTGATACATTTAGTGACTTAAATACCTGATAATCAAGGACCTTGACACCATTACAAGAATCCTATCAGATAAACAAATTCTCTACCTGCGTCGTCTCATCCTATATATTGTTAAATAAATTAAACACATGCGATTTGTTGTTATTATTTTCACTTAACAGGCCTGGGTGTCACTGTAAAGATTAGACTTGGGAGGACACAATTGTCGGAAAAATTTAAGATATCCAACTGCTCTGACATCAGGGGACCACCAACTCCTGTCCTGTAAGTCCACTGCCATTTTCAAGAAATCTAAGTAGACAGATCATTTCTGAAATAAATAATAGAAGCTGAATATTTGACAATTCATCAGTCAAATGTATCACTGGCATCAGCAGGGGGTGGCAGGGAGAAATCCCTGCCATCGCTCCGCCACCATGAGATGTACTGGGGTTAAAGGAGCGAAACATCCGTGACTGGTGGTCCCCAGCTGATGACCCATTAATGCCCTCTGTAGTGTTCCCCAATATGTACACCCTTGGTACACCTTAATCTCTTAGGCACCGGTGGAGGTGCGACAGGCAGAAATGCCCAGCAGGTTTCACCATCTACCTGTATGTTAAACCAGTCAAATGTATCACTGGTGAAATAATGCGGTGAAAATAGGGTCCGGTGTGAGGGCACTACTTTGAACTTTTAAGTGCCTGCTGCACACATTTAAATATCATCAAAAATTAAAATCTATGTCTTGTTCCCGAGCAGTTTTAATAGTTAACATGGGAGAACAGCTTATGTTTGAGATGAAAGAATAGAGAACTGGCATTGATCCTTTCAGGGTAGGATTTAAAGACAGAAATGTTTATACAGGGTTGTGAGAGGGTTTCCTCAGGAACTGGAGCATAAGGTATTTAAAAAACATAAGTAAGAAGAAATGGGTCCTGGGTATACCGACTGTATCTGTCAGTTCGGAGAAAGATACAAAACAATTATTGATAAAAAAGGTTTTCAAAATATTCCAAGTATTTATTTTACCAAAACTGGAATGAACCATCAAGGCTGGTAGGAACAAAGAAATAGTTGGCTGCAATTGGACTACCAAGCGAGGGAGCCTGAAATCCACAGTTTTTGCCAAAACTGTGTTAAATTCACAGGGAGTGACGAATAGCTGGGAAACCTTTTGGTCTAACTCAGGCAAGGGCGAGTGCTGCACTCAAAATGGCAGGTAATGAGACTGGACTGCATTTTTACTTGCAGACAATAAGACTTGTGAAAACTTAAACAAGGCCACATTGCGGTACTATCAGGAAATGAAACGAGTGGCTATGATGACAAATGGAAAAAAATGAAACTGCATAAAGTAAATAAAGACTGAGGTATAAAGACAAAAAGGCAAAAAAGAATTTTAACCTTCCTCTCATATCCCTCCCCTCTTGTGTTGTATCAAGGTATTATGATTCATGTTTGAATGTTTCCAACAACATTAGGTGACAACATTTGTTTTCTCTTCAGGTGTCGGCAGTGTATCGAGGCTGGATGTGGCTGGAGCACAAATGGCTGCTCCTGGACAAATCACGGATTGGCGAATGTAATTATGTGGTTTTTAAATGTATTTATCTAATATACGCTTTTCCAGACATCATGCATGTATGCTAACTTTCCATGTGCTACATTTGAACATCAGTGTAACTGCACAACATTCATTTTGAGACTGTTAATGACCGCAGAACTGCTGCTCTGAATTTCAAATATTTAACAATATTATTATTTCAGCAGACTGTCAGCTCAGCACCTGTCAACAACAAATGTTTAAATGTGTAATACATGTTAGCTACTGGAAACAATTAGGAAATTAGTTGATTCTTTTTTTACCATAGCCTCCTAATTTCTTTCTTTCTAAATATTAAATATTGACTGCTTTAGTCAAGCAAAGAGTCGTTTTATCTGTTTGGTTTCATTATAAACAATGTTCTTATGCTCAGAACTTTATCAACACTAATAGTACCTTTTTAAATTGAATGTTACTTCCCCCTTATTTTTGCCTGCAGGAAAGTGTCTGCCAAATGATGGAGTCAGGGACTAACTTTTCTGTGAGTCTGAACTTCAATTCTCACATTACACTCATTCTTCCCCTGATGGTCTCCTCATTAATATTCAGTCGACATTAAAGTGTCAGTAGAAGGTAAGGCTGTCCCCGACAAAGAATTATATAGTTGAATCAGACTTGTCAAGTCTTGCCTAGCCGACTGATAGTCCAATCAGGGTTTTTTTGTGGCGGGGGGACATATAGCCAAAATAGTATTATCCTACTTTCATGATGCCAGGCTCCGCCCATCGAAGCATCAAATCTTCGACTAGCCTATTCGGGGTCAGCCCTAATAGAAGTTAATAAATTAAAACTGATTATCTCTGTGTTTTGCTGTCAGAGACCGGAGATCTCCTCCATTACTCCCAGTGTTGTGTCCTTCTACGGCAGAAACCATGCGCTGTTGTCCGGTCGAAACCTCGGTGGTGTGACCAGAGTGAGAATCCAGGCAGACCTGGACTGCACGCCACAAGAGTGAGTCAGTTTTTTAATCTTATAGTGTAAGATTGTTCACTGTAAATCATATTGTATAGATAGCAATTATTGAAGGAAAATGTCCCTGATTACAAATTTTTATTCTGCCATTTGGCTGTATTAATGAAATCTCTGCCCTCTGCATGTTGTTGCCCTCCTGTCCTTTGTCTCTAACCTGGAAGCATCTATTCTTTCATAAACCCAGGTCATTTAAAACTGAACACTGAAAAACTTTTCAGTGACTCTCCAGTCAACATTTTATGTGCACTGCTCTTTCCTGAACCTGAAACTGGATTTTGTTGTCAAAAATGGTTCTGCTCCACAAACATAATGGAGAGATTTTATATGAGGTTTTTGGGTAAATCCTTCCACTAAGACAAGCCTCATGTGGTTCACACATGCTAGCAACTCTATATAAAAAACTGCAGTTTGGTGTTACAGCAAGTCAGAAATCCATTCATTGTCAATGGAGTAGCTACTGTTTTGTCAGGTGCCCTGTTTTTACCTTTCGTTAAGCCTCAAAATTAAAATGCGCTTTTACAAAAAAAAACATACTCCTATTGATCATCAGCATCGTTTCTCAGACAGACCTTTTTTTATCTGGACATCAACTTGAAACTAAAGCTGGAGGCACTTCTGCTTTAGGGATTGAGGAATTTATGCTAATTCAGAATCTCTTCCATGGTGTTTGAATGATTTGACTTCATAGGATTGCTTTAGGAGTCTTTTAGAATTTTTAGGTACAAACAAAGGCAATCTCCATTTGATCTTGTTTGAGTGTAGATATTTTGATCATTCAGATGTGTTAAGCTTACATAACACCATCTTGGTGAGTTTAAACTGATGTATATTTGTGTTTAGGCAGATTTTCCCAATGAGCTTCTGGCTGCCTCCAACATGTTATTGTTGTTGTCCTTAATGTCTTCCCCACGTAAAAACAAAGTGTGTCTTGATCTCAGTGAGACTGACTGGTTTCTCTCTCTCTCTCATCCTGTGCACTCTGGTCAGATCTCCTGTGTGGAACAACACTGGTGTGAATCTGACTTTCCACATTCCCAGTGCCAAAAATAAAGGCGTGGTCAAAGTATGTGTTCTCCTCTCAGATGGAAGTTGCCACGGCAGCGCTAAAATCACCTACCGCTCTGCACCTTCCTGCACAGCCGTTAGACCCAGGAGCACCTGGGTCAGGTATGACTGGATTTATTTTTATATTCCCATCACAAACTTACAGGCTTGGACGATGAAAGATAGGATAAAGCATGGCTGGGTCAACTTCTTTCTGATAGTGATTTGATGAAAGTGTTAATTTCATTCAGATACAGTATTTCCAGTAGCTTCCAAAAAAATTTCTTCTTTTGTTTGCTTTTGAAAACAAAAAGTGGCTAACATCATGTTTGGTGTCAGTTTCTCCAAATCAAAGTCCAGACGCTTAATTTGCTGAACATCACACACTTCTGATATAGAATACACCAGTGAAAGCAGATATGAGGAAGAAAGCTTTCCGTTAATTTGGTGTTTAACAAAAACTTCTGTTGACTTCTTTCTCACATTATTTTAAATGTAAAAAGATCAGCAGGTAAAGTCAAGTCAGCCCTCAAGTGCCACTGGAGGAGCTTAAAAATATTAAAACTATTAACAAAGGAGTGCTGAGCTTCATTGGAGCAGGAACAAGAAAAAAACCCTTTCAGCAGGTCATTCAGAAAATGAGTTCAAAGTGACATTTCTAGCATGCTGCCATCAATAAATCATAATCTAATCATTATTGAGACACAAGAATAATCATTATGAACAAAAAAGACCACCACTGGTATCAGCTTCTGTAGCCCTATCAATGAAGAGGCATCATGAGGCAACACAAGAATGAAGGAAATGTGGTTGAAATATTGTGGTTATTGTAAAGTTGTTGTAACTGATTGGACAATTTAATTCGATGTGGTGGCATTGCAGATGCTCTAGACAGCAGCTGCTAAACTCAAAGGGCTATCAAAAAGGGCAGCGAAAACTTAAAGTAGCCAAGCTATTTTTGGATCAGCTCCCAGTGCTTTGTCACTAACTTCAATAGAAACTTTATTTTAGGAAATGGTGTTAGTTACTGAGGAACAGTTACAGGTTGAGGGGTCATCTTATGGGGAAAGACGGCCACTTCCCAAAAGCTGGGTCTTTCACCATAAGACTACTTCCCCTTTTTAGTTCCAGCAACTGCAAGTGCCACTTCTGCCTTTACTTTTTTATCCTTAACATGCAACTGTGTTGAAAGAGAAAATAGGCAATATAATTTAGAGGTTTATATCAATTTATCTACATATAGCCAGAACATACGAGCCAGAATTAATTTGTCAACATTATGTAATAATAAAGAGGCGATAAAATCACTATAAACGGAGCTTTTTTTCTCAGTGTTATCATTTTAGCAGCATGCCCTTGCACACAGCCATTCCTCAAAGCACTAACATTACCTGTAATTAACTGCATGGTCATTTGTCACTCATATCCACCAGTAAGAATGCACAGCTTTCCATCGTGCTCCCTTCATTTTGCTCATGGTTGTGACTTTCTTTAAGGAACTAGGGTATTAGTCAGCAGTATGTCTTGAGTTGTCAGTATGTCCTGCTAGCTGTGAAGCAGAATTTCATATCTCGGACACCATATCTCAACAATTTAATCGTCTAAGGATGATTTATAACCATTTCAATTATTTACAGTATATTCTCATATGTAGGGAACCCTTATATAAAATCCACAAGTGACAGCCACAGATGGATATTACTATAATATCAGGCATTACCATTCTTTCTTCTTCTTTGACTGGCTGCTACTGTGTGTCCTGTAGTGGGAAGAGGAAGATCACACTTATGGGATTCCACATGGACCTTGTGGAAGGGGTCATCCACAGCCACGCCCAGCAGGATGTCAGACTTCCCAGTAACAGCAGCTATCAGGTGGGTCCACAGACACACACAAAGTATTGTTATCTTTATTTGATTATGTCATGTCAAATCATCCCATGTCATCTTCTAGTATCATGTCATTAAATATTCCGTTATAATATGTTATGTAACATATTAGTCACATGTACACATGCACAAACACATAGATTGAAGCAAGTCACATATTAGTTCCACTTTGTTATATTTTTTTTTTACGCTGCAGTTATGTCATTGTGAAGTCGTTATCTTCTTTGTCGTCCCATTTATGTCTTATTACGTTGTATGAATATATATTATTTTACATCAACTAGTATCACATTGTTTCATTGTTTTATGCCATATTTTGTCATGGCACATTGCATTGCAGTGTTTACCATATCACCACCATCAACATGTCGTGCTGTGCCATGCATAGATTATATCATATTATAACACTGAATGGTTTTCACTGCAGCATCTCATGTATGACACACCTGCAGCTGGAAATACTCCAGGGATTTTTACAAGCACTCCGTCTCTGAAAGTAGCCAATGAAACTTTGCCCTGCATCACAACAATAACCTACTATCCAGATCCTGAGTTCAATAGCTTCACATCCACAAGGACAGGAGACAGTGTCCTCGTCAACATACAGGTAATGCATATTTTGTTAGCACACATGCACAAACATAGGACTTGAATGTATAAAAGCACATCGTTGTTTCTGTTATTTCAGAAAAAGGCTGACAAACTGGAGATGACCACAGCAGAGCTGTCAGTGTGGGGCGTCCTTAAAACAGTAGAATTCCCCTGCATCATTAAGACCAAACAAACCAGCAACGAGACTGACTTTTTCTGTGAAATTCAAAATGCACCTGACGCTGCAATTCAGAAGTTAATAGTAAATATTCACACTGTACCACACCAAGCTAGATAATACTATAGGGAATTAAAACAGACATTTTACTTTGTAATAGTAACAATAGTACTATGCAGTATCAAGTGTGTCCATAGTCCTCAGAAGTATATTGTCATACATATTTACTAAAAGTTAAATTCATTCAAAGCGGCATAAACATGTATTTTTGCTATGTAGAATTCTTTCCAAATATAGTGTGTTTTTTTACAGATAAAGTATGGAGATAAGACAAAAGAGCTGACAAAAGAATCTTCTTGGTATCTGTACCTTCTGATGTTGCTTGCCATTCTCCTGGTACCATGCATTATTGTTGGTAAGTACACAAAGTATGGTAGAGTGATTTGAGCCATTTTGGTCCACCACCAGCCACATCTAGGCCAAACCTTAACCCAAAGACCTCTTTCTATTTTTATTTGCAAAATTCTCTTTGCCTGCTTGGTTTTGTCTTTCAGTGGTGGTAATTGTCTATCGGAGCAAACAGAAGAAGCTCACTGCTAAAATGAACAAGTTTATGGAAGACCTGGAGCTCGACATCAGGAATGACATTAGACAAGGTCAGTCACAAATTTACTCAGATTGCTAAGATTAGACACCATAAATTGCATATGGAGCACAAATTCCCCTGTAGACTTTGAGTTTTTAGCTTTCGTGTTCCCTGGAGAACAGTGAGTGGTCAGCTTGGATTCATGTGGGTTACAATGGATTCCAAATATTGAAAGGAAAAGAGCCTGTTGACTCTTTGTGGGCCAAACTGGACCAAAGACTGCATTTTCTCTACAGACTCTGATCTGGTTTGGGGTTAGCACTAAGATCATGACTCTGTTTTACAACACTGTACTGGAAAGTCTGATCAGATACGTAATGGCATCCTGGTCTGGCACCTTTACTATCTAAATCAAAAATTGAAGACTAGTGAAATGTCCAATCAAAGTTGTGGGAATAAAGACTACATATTCCTCTAGACTATCTTTGATAAAACAGTAGTTTCACAGGCGCAAAAAATTCTGATGAACCCTTCCCATATTCTGCACTCTGAATATAAAAAAATCACCTTCAGGGAAACTGGAAGTAGGAGATGTAAAAGTAACCGCTACAAGCAGTCCTCCATCACTACTTCCACAGCTCTTCTTAATAAACAGTCTGCTCAAAACAAACAGTCTTGAAGCGCTGCCGGCACTTTATACTTTGGTAGAGTTTACTGTTTATGTTGTTTGTTTAAACAGTTGAAGAAAGGATACGTATCAGAACTTCACTTGAAACTTCTCAAGCCACTTTACTGCTTGAGGTTATAACCACTGCTAGCATAACACACCCCAATCTTCCGTGTTATTGCATGAAATGTCCCGTATTTGTTCTGTTTTCTGATGTTCTTACACCTCTGCAGTGCATATGACAAGTGCAAGTGAGCTACTGCACCAGTACAGGCTTAGTCTGCCATTTTCACTACCTCTTTTTATTTGCAAACTGATGCCCACTTCACAAGTTAGCTTTTTGACCTGAGACTAAATAATACATATAATCTGCTTTATCCTGTGACCTGTTATTCTGGAGTTGTAGTTCTGAGATTTGACCAACACACACAGGTCTGTAGTCCATAAAAGCAGCTGTCTTCCACAGGTTTTGTGGATATGCAGACGGAGAAAGCCGACCTGATGGAAAATGTTGGCGCGATTCCTTTCCTGGACTACAAGCACTTTGCCTCCAGAATTTTTTTCCCTCAGGTACAGTGGAGCTGCAACGAAAGCAAATGTTCATATCTGACAAACTGAAGCTGTTGTTGTGACATATCAAATGATCATAGCCCGATTTACAAAGCTACCTTTTTGTTATTGTTTTTCAGGATGAATCTTTGATGACGCTGTGTATCAAAGACATTGGGCAGGTAAGGTTTGACACCAGCTGTTACTGATGTTGGTACCACTTTGTAACTCAGGCAGTGACGTGTTGCTTGTATCTGAAAACAGGACGCGGTGAAGGTTCAGCTCGACAGGTGTTGCCAGAGCTTGTCCAGTCTGATCCAGGACCAGCTATTCCTCACATCTATGGTGCACGCTCTGGAGGAGCAGAATAGCTTCAACATCCAAGACAAGTGAGTTGTACTCTTACCTGTTCATTCAGTTATCCCATTGAACAACATTCTACTGTCTTTGGACTCACCCCCCTGTGTCCTGCTATTGCCTACTTCTGTCTCCCCACCTTCATTTACTCACTCCCAGGTGTACGTTGGCATCATTACTGACCGTAGCGCTCCACAACAAGTTGTTATACCTGACAGAGGTAATGGAGGCTCTGCTGAGTGATCTCATGCAGCAGAGCAGCAACGCTCAGCCTAAGCTGCTGCTACGACGTACCGAGTCCATTGTGGAGAAACTGCTCACCAACTGGATGTCAATCTGCCTTTATGGCTTCCTCCGGGTCAGTCCAGCCAATTTTTAGCCATGCTAGTACCAACATCTAAACTATTGAATGTATTGCTATGAAATCTTGTACAGACATTCATAGTGCCCAGAGGATAAACCCTAATGACTTTGGTTTTCACGTATCCATTAAAATATCTTAACATCTATGGTTTGCCATGAAATTTGGAAGAGATATTTATGTTCCCCTCAAAATTTTAATAGATCCAAGATTTTGGCTTGTGACCAAATACCTGCAAACTAATGATGTCTCCATCAGCTGTATTTTGTATTTAGTAAAGGTTACCGTGCTGATGTTAGCATTTAGCTCAGAGCACCACTGTGCCTGAGTACAGCCTCACAGAGCCACTATCAAGGCTGTTGACAAGACTCACCTTCGTGTTAGTAAAAATATTGGAGACATATGTCTGTCAATGCAACACAAGAACATGTTCAGAACATGAAGCTAAAAGAAAAGACCATAAAATTAAACCGTACAGATCATGCACCAGAATCCAAGTGAGGAAAGGGTTCAACAATTTCTACAATATACAAGTATATGTTAAAAGTCCTCACTCAGGCTCTTTCCCAGTGTACATACACTTGGTGACAGTTTTAAGGAAAACCTCCTATTTAACAGGTAGAGACCTGCAAGCAAGTTCCACATAGGAGCTCAGTGCATTATGGGAAGTCTCCTGACAGTCTGGGCCTATAGCAGCATAACTGAGGGATGGTTCAGGGCTCACCTGAGCCAGGCTAAACTATAAGCTTTATCTGGAGAGGAGCTTGATAGCTGAACGCTCTGGCTCCCATTCTACCTTTGGAGACTCTAGGAACCACAAGTAACCCTGCATTCTGGGAGCTCAGTGTTCTGGTGGGGTAGTAAGATACTATTAGCTCTTTATGGTGCCTGACCATTAAGAGCTTTTTAGGTAAGCAGAATGAACTAAATTCTGTTCTGGATTTTACAGAGTCGGTGCAGAGAATCTAAAACAGGAGAAATAAGATCTCTTTTCCTGGTTCCTCTCAGAACATGTGCTGAGGCATTCTGGATCAGCTGGAGAGTCTTAAGGGACTTATCCGGGCAGCCTGACAATAAGGAATTGCAATAATCCAGCCTAGAAGTGAATGATCATGCATTTGTTCTTAGTTTTTCCGCATCATTTTGAGACAGGAGTGCCTGATTTTTGCAATATTGCATAGATGAAAAAGGCGGTCGTTGAAGTTTGTTTTATGTGGGAGTTAAAGCATATGTCCTGTTCAAATATAATCAGAGATCCCTTTCGGTGGTGCTGGAGGCCAGGATAATGCCATCTACAGTAACTGTTGACAATGTGTCTCAGAGGGGCTTAGGCCTCAGTACAATCACTTCAGTTTTGTTTGAGTTTAACATCAGAAAATTGCAAGCCGTACAGATTTTAGATCCTTAACATGTATACACTGAGAACGATCTGATAAATACGACTTTCACCAGCCAAGCAATGTTACATAAGCCATTTGAAAAACCATATCATCCTCACAAATCTCCTCTGCCCACACACCAGATTCAAGCAAATACAAAAATGTTTCACTATAAACGTTCCCACTTTGGGTGACATCACAGAAAACTCTGCACAGAGTTACAACAGCTTCTGTGCCTCGTTTAACAGAGTTTCTTATTCGTTCTTTATGCAGGAAAGTGTTGGCCAACACTTATTCTTGATGGTGAGTGCTCTGACGCAGCAAACCGCAAAAGGACCTGTGGACTGTGTGACAGAGAAAGCTCTGTACACTCTCAGCGAAGACTGGCTGTTGTGGCAGGCTCAAGATTTCAGCTTCCTGGTACAAACACACACACGCACACACACAGTTTACATCTCAGGGTATTTAGACACTTGAGCAGATTACTTGAGTCCAAACGAGGTGATTTCATATGAGACGGTTTACAAACTTCACATGGAACAACTATGCATGGTACATTTGTTTATGTCATTGGTTTAGTCAGTTGTGTTTGTACACGTGAAAGTATTCATTTTAAGAAACACCAAATTCTTAGCTCTGTTTTTTGTGTGTTTATTTATCAGATATAATGTTATGATATGACATTTCTAAATTGTGGATTTTATTTTTTTTCTCATCTGATTGTGGTATGAACACTCTAGTTTGGACTTTCCTTGATAAGACAACATCCTTATTGTGTGTGTATATGAGGGTTGCTTTACACATTGTGAGTCAGTGCACAGCAGTTGTTACGAAACCACTTCCTCCTCCATGTGTCTTAATGCTCTTTTGAACATGCAAAGTACAGCTTTAAAAAGCTTGATATGGCTTTATTTACTGCATGTTGCGGGGAAAAAAATCCTTGTTGTTGCCCGGCAGAGAAGTTCTGAAATAGAGAAGTCCCCAAAATAAATTTTAGATTATTAAACACATTGCCTAATAAACAGGGATTTTGTTAAGGCTAATCGAGTTAAAATCACTTTTGTGACCTAGTTTCAAGGCTCTTGGTAAAACAAGTGAAAGTAAAATACAGTACCATCTCATCCTACTGCCAGGAAATATCTGCTTGCTGTCAACCATTAAGAGAAAATGAGAGTTGAAATGTTTGGCTATATAATGGAAACTAAATATAGAGTTGATCAATAAGCTATCTGTAGTTCAGTGGAAACCTCTTATCTGTAGTACCACGACTGTCCGGATCACACTGATCACCAGGAGTGGATTGGCCATCTGGCATTTCTGGCAAATACCAGAGGGGCCAGACCATTTCTTTTCAGGTAGGCCGGTCAGATTGATAATAATATCAGTGTTTCCCACACAGGCTGTACTTGAGCGGGCCACCCAGGTACATTAACGGGCGATCAACAAGTTGGTATATTTTGTCATTTAAGTATTTTGCAGAGAAACGCTTAGAGAAAAGCTATCTATTACATTAAAAGACTCCAACTGTGGATATTTTACGGAAGCACGGACCAGGGAAAGCAACAGTGGACACAACGGTGCAAATGTAACTGGGTACAACGTTGGTTTCGGTTTCGATAGCCTTCCTCATTAATAAGCCTCCTCTCTGCATCTGCGGCTGAAAACGGAATTGCAGGTGGAAATGGCGAGTGCTGTGCCATTTCGTCCACTTGATAAAACACAGACCACTGCTGATGGAGAAAGTCAAAGAGGTAGGGCAAGCAGCAGAGGTGTATGTGCGTACTTGTGTGGGAATATTAGAACTCAAGGCAAAGAGAGCAGATTCAAGTAGGCTAGTGAGTAAATACTAAAATAAAGATGGACAATGAAGTAGACTTTAAAAAATGAATTAGGAAATAACCTAAGCTACTAAGAAATATAGCCTACTGTCATTCTGTGGGAAACACTGAATAGGCCTATACATGAATAAATTGCTTTTAAAAGACAACAGTGCAATGAGATGAGGTTTTATCAATTGCATAAGTTTACTTTGGTTATTATAATAATATGCCTAATTATAAATACAAAGCATTTGGCCCAGTTGGCAGCAGCCGGCCTGGTCCTGAGATGGGCTGACCAACTCAATTAGGTTACTTAAATTGGGACATTCAGTCAAAATTAAGCACCTCATCGGAGAGAGTGCAACATAATCAGTAAAGTTACTTCTGTCAGAAGAGAAAACAAAAACAGACTTACCTACTTGTTTTTATTATTGTGCAATCCAATTTTGAGAGCAGTGTGTGAGATAACATTTTGCTGCAATGTTTACATCCTGTATTGTGCTCATGTTGTTGGGATCAGTACAGCCCAGAGGCCCACTGCTTATTTTACCATCTGTACACAAATGTAGCCCAAGTAGTGAATGTGTGCAAATTACTGTATAATTCAAATATACTATACAGTAAAACAGTACTGTATGTAAAATATAGCTTACAGTAGATCATATTCCACAAGGTGCAATGTGTGTTAGAAAATATTGTTAACCATGAAGACACAAGACAGTTTTGTTGAGGCAGGATGAAACGAAAAAAAAAAATGAAATTCAGGGCGGCTGCTTTCTAATTCTCTACGCAGGAAAAAACATCAGCGGTGCAAACAGGCTTCTTGGCGGTGGTTTCAGTGCTTTTCTAAATGTTTAACAGGCCTGAAAATAAACTGTAAGTTATCAATGCCAAACTGGAAGCAGATTAAAAAGAAAAACATTCATAAAATATTTTGATTTCATGTATGAAAATACATAATAGGAACACTTTGATTAATATAAGCAAATGATTTAAACAGCATTCATATTTTATATGATTCTGCCCCCAGCTTTTAGACCACTTTAAGCAGTTTCCACTGTACATGAAGATGGCCACAGTGTGGATGCTTTTTTTCTTAAAATTGCTCAACCAGGTAGCTCATTTGCATATGTGGTTAAGAGGAAATGAATTTTAAATAATCATATGCTAATGTACCTCAGATGTTTGAGCTAAATGAAACTAAAGTATTAAGGGGGGTTTGAGTTTGTGTAGTTATTTCCAGTTTTATTTTACATTCTCACCTTTCCTTATGTGTCTAACTTTACTAGCTGTCTTTGTGTGGTTCCCCAACTGTGTGATCGTCTTCACCACCCTGATTAGTTTCACCTGTCCCTTGTTATCCTTCCCTAATGTTTTCAGCTCTTGTGTCTTCCCTCTTTCAGTGGTCAGGTTGTCTGCGTCTGTTCCCCAGTCATGCGTGTTGCTTCCTCCTTCAGTATTCCTGCCTGTGTTCCTCGAGCCATTACGGTTTGTCTCGTTTAATCTTTGTAATTCTTTGGCCTCACCCTGCTCTCTTTTTTCTTTTTTGTTTATTAAAGCTCCCTTTTATTTCTTAAACTTGCCTGTCACGAGTTCTGCATTTGGATCTTTTTTACACAACCTTTAAAACAATCTATATAATGTGCTGCATCTGAGAACGAGTAATGCTAAAATACTTTTTTTTTTTTTTTTTTAAACATCTAATTCTAGGAAGAGGAACATCTCAGCATTTCTTAGATTTAATACCTCTGTGAACCCACATACTGTAACAACACCCTCATCCTCAGAGTTAAATAGAGAAGTTCCTGACACTAGATACAGATGTAGACATTAGCAGTCTTGGTTATTTTTATAATTTGGGTAATATTAAGCATGGATATAATGCTATAAAGAGTATGATAGTATAACCTGTTATATGAAAAGTGCCCTGAGATATCTTCTGATTTGGTGCCATATAAATAAGACTGAATTGAGTTTCAAGGTGTGTTGGGAAAACTCTAAACCACAACATTAAATCATTCGTTCTCAACCTTTCGGGCTTCTAACCCCTAAAAATGACGCAATGTCTTTGGGTTATGAGCGAGCCAACCAAATGTCTGGAAGAATGTATGTAATTTTGTGGCAAAAATATTAAGAATGACTGAATTTAAGAACAATACATGAGAGGAAGGTGTATTTAAAGTATTAGATGAAAGCTGACACGCACCATTGTTGCACTACTAGTGTCTCTTTTAAACCCCATTCAAAACAGCATGGTTTAATGCAGATCAGACACGGCTCAGCTGTAAGGGACACATGGACACATGATTTTCATAAAGCATTGAAATATCATTAAAACTGAGAGAGAAGGAAAATATGAGTAAGTGGCCAAGCATGAGCTGGCATGCACAGAGACTGAATCTGAAGTTTATTTTGCACTTTGTAATCAAATTCTTTGTAATGCTATGTTTGGAAAGTTCAAGAAGTTCATGGAGCTGCAGCTGCTGAAGCCTGTAAATACTGACGTCAGTATCATATGACAAGGGCAAATCAATACATGTTGGTATAATAATCTTAAAGGCCCTGAAAGCATACATTCTCCCCTCAGTTTGTATCGTTCTATGAGCGATGTGGTCCTTAATAAACACACTTTTTATTCTTCACAAGTTGGACCAGTTTTGTTTTATTAACATGAGACATTTCTGTATTTGTGTCTTTAGTCTGAATTAGACGGGTCACCACTGAAAAACTCCACTGAGTTGTTTGATTATGTTGCCAGGCCCCTGTCAATCAAATCCAATGAAACCACCCACACTTTGGTTGTTGCTTTTTTTATCCACATATTTCTAGATATTTTTTATAGTTTAGTTTCATGCCAACTGTAACAGTAATTCTGCCAAAGGTTTTCTTTGATTTTTGGCACATAAAATTTACATTTGCATTTGTCGACACATGAACACAAACTGCAAATGTCTACAAACCTGCTACAGCGATTTCATTTGAATCATCCCCAGTGCAAGTAGAACTCTTGCATCCTCAGTACTCTGTTCCCTCTTCATTTCTATTTCCTTCCCTCTGCTGCCACAGTGACCCGACATACACAGCTGTCTTGAACATTTTATCTAATCTAACAAACACGATCTCACTTTACTGCTCGTTCACAGCCATTATACTGTGTATGCATTAGCCACAAAAATGTAGAAAGGAAATAACATGGAGACTAATAATACATTAACTCGAACAACACTGCTGTGAAAGCCTTTCATTAACCACACTTTACCTCAAATCAATGTACTTGGAATATGAAACTGCTCTTGTTTCGAGGCTTTGGTTCAGTTTCTGCATGATGGGAAAACTGAGGTTAGTGTGAGTGGTTATTTTGGTGGTTTTTAACAAGCACGATTGCAAGCAGCTTTGTGCATGTGCTAGTGTACTGAGCTTTTTAGTCACTATTCACTCATAGACTGGCATTGATTCTACAACAGATACAGTTGTTGGCAGGCTGTAAAGATCTCTTGGCCAGTAATTAGCAAAAACAGTGACAGTGTCAATTTTGTCCATCTTTCTGTCTGCTGTCTACAGAAGCTGAAGGTGCTGTTTGCAGTGGGCAGTGACGGAGAGGTCAGCGAGCCTCTGGAGGTCAATGCTCTCACCTGTGACACAGTAGAGCAAGTCAAAGAGAAAATCCTGTCCACCTTCAAGGCGAAGTTTGGTTTCCCCTTCAGCAGCCCCATTAGGGACGTTTGTATCGGTAAGAACCAGCCCAGTCTCTTTAACCCCCTGTCTTTAAATACTGAGATTACACTAAAGATCAAAACTAACTATGAACCAATGCTAAGTGTTGCCTATGTAGACAAAGCCGGATCTACCTTCTTCATCTGCCACAGAGCTTTAAAAAAAAAAACACTGCTCAAAAAAATTGAGAAAAACAAATCAAACATCAGATCTCCATTAAGGAAATACTTCAGAGTTCAAAATCTTTACTGTACATTGTATAATTTGTTGAACAAAACGACCAACCGATTGAGGGCTGGATTGAAAATCACACCGAAATAAAGGTTAAAAAAAATGAAATTACACCCTGGACTACCGGTGCAACCTGAATGGCGTATTGCACCGGTTTGTAGCATTTTCGGATTAAAAGTCATGTTCTCCTGCAACATTGTGCAATGTTCCGCGTCTGGCTTTGAGGTATGTTTTCTTCTGTTTGGTGGACATGTCACTGGTGTTACCAATCAGCTGCGACAAGTTTGTAACACAACGGTGCTAAAAAGGCAGGGAAATGCAGTGCGCTTGCATACACAACAGGGTGTTCGAGGCACCACCGTTTCCATTGGGGAAAAAAACCTTTTGCTACGTCTTGTCAGCGCTGAACTCGCCCCAGGTATCGTTTGCACCAAAACAGGTGACACTGATAACTTATGCCTCCTAACTGCACAGATTCATATCCCTGAAGTTTAACTGACATGATGTTATACTGTGATGATTCAAGTGAAATGATTGAAGTGTTCTCTTAATTTTTTGAACAGTGTATTTAAAAATTCATGAAAGTGCCCCACGATGCACTGGTTTACATGTTCCTTCATGAAGATTTATGTCTTTAAAAAAAAACCCATTTCACTCTGTTTAAACATAACTTGGTCACTTTTTCTCACCAGAGTATGAGAAGGATGGATCGTTTGTCCCTCTGGAGGAAGTGGACGCCAGTTCCGAGGTCATCGGGGAGGTGACGATGCTCAACACACTGAAGCACTACAAGGTGAGAAATGGGAGTATTAGAGGGGAAGAAAAACATTGTCAGTGGAAGAAGAGAGTCATACTGTATTCTCGTGCAGAAACTCAGCAGATGTTTCTGTTTGTGTCGTGTTGTGGCGTGGGCTGGAAAGAGGATGCTGCTGAGGTGAAACTGAACAGAAACACGGCCACTCAAACACTAAACAAAGCTGTGTCAGTTGGAGGAAATCTCCTCTCACTTTGACTATTATTGTTGCGTTGCCGCCTACACGAGGAGGGTATGCATACAGAAACTAGATTCAAAATCTGAAAACAAATAGCTAATTGCAAATACCTTCGTTTTAATATAGCACATGTCGACCACTTAAATCTTACGGGAAAAGGCTCCATAGTTTCACATGTAGGGGGACCCAAATAGCAGCGAGAAGAAGCTGTTTTGTTTTGTTAAATGTAAAAACATTTAAAAAGGTGACACAAAAACCCTTTACAGAGGTGGCAGATGAGCTAAGTTCAGCTCTCTGTGTGCTGAACACAGTTGTTCATGGAAAGGAACACAAAAATGTATTTTTACTTTCATTACCTTGAAATTTGTTGTAAAATTGAATCATTTCCTGTGGGCAACAACAGCAATGTATTTGGACCGAGTGAGTCAGTGTACAGCATCTCACTGAGAGAAGATAGGAAGCTGTACTCCATCTCACTTTGTCAATAAAGCTGCCTAGAGAGAGTTTTTAGATCAAAGGAAAGAAACTTACTGGAGGAAGAGTGGTTCCTAATGGCTTTGTAATGGGATCAAGGGAGTCCGCTTGTGCTGTGCATCTCCCATCTATCAGAGTACCATGAGAGCCTGGGAAAGATAAACTCCACCACACAAGTGATAACCCGGTGGCTTGGACTGTGTTGGCCAAAGCCATCCTGCAACTGAAACAATCTTTCATACACGTGAAAACTCAAGCAAGAAACAATACAAAGGTGTTGGTGCTGTCTGAGGAAATCTTTCAAACGATCAATTCTGGGAAATTTATGTAGCTAAAGTAGAATTGGGCAAACTTTCAAGTGAAGACGTTCTAAGTTCCTCAAAAGCTAAGGTTCTTTGAATATCTCCTTGCAGCAGCAACATCAGGGCCGGTATAAGCATGTGTGGTTTCCTTTTACTTAACACAGTCACCCACAGAAACCCCAAAAAAAGAATAAAAACAAAACTAAAATTCAGAGCATGTTTGATGTAAATGGCAGGTTTTCTTGCAATGCCTACACTTAGGCATTTTAGACATTTAAGCCTTCTGAAATGTAAGGGAGCAGAGCAAGTGTTTGTTCCCATCGCACTAATTTCACAGCGAGGTTTGAAAATGAAAGATGTGATTTATGAACCTTTCTGTGGGATGGTCTGTTTGCACTCCTGTAGGTTCCTGATGGAGCGACAATCAAAGTGCTTTCTAAGAAAACGCATCCTCCTCTGAGCCCGCAGGGAAGTCTGAAGGGTAAGAGCCAAGAAGGGAAAGACTGTTCATGTTACTCTAACAGGGATAGTTTTGTAAATTATGCATGTTCGCTTTTATTTTTTAGCAAGAGTAGATGAGAAGATCAATACGACACTCTGCACACTAATATGGAGAGCTTAGCATTGAGACTGGAAGAGATACGGCTAGCCTGGCTCAGTCCAAAGTTCATATGTCTGCCAGTTAAATATCAATCTGTTCCACTAATTTGAAAACATCATTATTAGAAATTGATTTCTAATAATGATGATGCTAATGATTACTGTTCATTTGTTTTCCTTTTAGATGACGAGAACTTCTCTGGAAAATACTTCCATTTGGTAAGTTTGTGGGGTTTTTTCTTTGTTTGCACAGGTGAATCATCACATCAGTTTACAAGACAGGGACATTTTCATCACTGCACATGTGTGCATATCACTGAATGTCATAAGGGTAGTGAGGTTAATCAGTGTAATGGGTGTTTGATGGTTCTTTCCCACAGATTGATCCCGATGTAGACGAGGCCCAACGAAAGAACCCAGAGAGGAAGAAGTTAAAACTGAAAGAAGTGCACCTCACCAAGCTGCTCTCCACCAAGGCAAGGGCAACCAGCCGCAATGGCTCATTTTACTTCAGCACGTACCAACACTAGTCAAGTCAATTTTATATAGCACATCTAAAAACAGCAGATGAGCACTTTCCGTTCAGAGGAGATGGGTTAGAATCCACCTCAGTATACGATAATGCAGTGGCTCAGAGAAGGCAAGACAAAAAACAAAAAACAGAAACAACTAAGATGAGATCAGTTTTTGTTTTTTGTTTTTTTAAAGGTGAGACGTGTAAAATAGAATAAAGCCAGTGAGAGATTAAAACACAGTAAGAGGTTAGAAATGAGAGAAGATGTGACAAAAGCTAGTGGGGCAGAACTAAAAGCAAAAGAAAAAAGGTTTGTCTTTTGAATTTGATTTTAAAAAATGTCAGTGGTGGAACAGGACTTAATATGAGACGGCAGGTTATTGCAGGTAGCAGCAACAAAGAAGCCTGGTCACCTTTGGTTTGAGTGAGGAAGAATATGGAGTTAGCAGATCAGCGATTTATTGTGGAGCTAATCCACGTAAGGCTGTAAAAACAAGATTTTGAAATTGATTCTGGTAACAAACATAGGTGAGCCAGAACAGGAGCGTTGTCCTTTCTTTCTTCCAGTCAAAACTTCTGGCACCTGCACCAGCAGAACTGATACCAGCCTCTGTCTCTTACACGGTTATATTTACCACCTGCAGCGGCGTTAATGTTCCAGAGGAAGCGTGTTATTGTTGTTACTCTTGTCTACACAGGAGGCATAGCGTAAGCAGTACATTGGCAGCGCAGCAGCAGCTTCAGTGCTGCGTGTACACAGGATGCGTTCACGCACATCACAGATTATAGGTCACTTGCTTTTTTGGCAGAGCTCCGAACCCAAGATACAGTCACGTGTGTAAAACTAGAAGAAGTTAGACTTAAAATAGACCTTGAGTTGCATTTTAACAGTGCCTTTACATGGCATGCAACCTTACTGATAAAAATGGAAGTGTTTCTGTTCTGTCACACACGCTCGTGATCGATAACTGAAAAAAGTGTGGCTGAAACACATCCTGTTGCGGTGACCACAGTTTTAATTAATTTTAAGATAAGAAAGCAGATGACACTTTCCTTTTTTAAAAGAGAGGAAATAAATAATGAAAAGTATAAGAGTTCTGGCGAGAGAAGTGGTGAAGTTGTATATGATTATTTCAGAGGGGAGAGAGTTCAAACAAAATTTGAAATTTGAAATATGTCGTTTGCTGCTCCCTACCTGTAACTGCTTTAACATCAGTCATTTTTTTTTCTTTTCACTGTTGAACTATGCAGTGGCAGCAGAGAATGACATTATTTTGTTTTTTCTCTTCTAGGTGGCAGTGCATTCATATGTGGAGAACCTGTTCAGATCTATCTGGGGGACGCCGTACTCCAAAGTCCCGCACGCTGTCAAATACTTCTTCGACTTCCTGGACGCTCAGGCAGACAGCATGAAGATCTCCGACCCAGACGTGCTGCACATCTGGAAGACCAATAGGTAAGGCTGAGTCATCAAAAGCACTGTGGACAGAAGGAAGCAAACAAAAAAATAAGATGTATGTAGCGCAGTGGTATATCTGACCTTGAGCATGTCTACTAAAAACCTGTTTTCTTCCCTGGTAACTGTTGTGCCGCTACCAGTTTGCCTCTACGCTTCTGGGTCAACATCCTGAAGAACCCCCAGTTTGTTTTTGACATTGAGAAGACTCCAAATTTGGACGGCTGCCTTTCTGTCATCGCTCAGGCCTTCATGGACTCCTTCTCTCTTAGTGAGACCCAGCTGGGGAAGGTACAGTCCAAGTGTCTAAATGTATTCTTGCAGAAGTCCAGTTTCCCTTTGTTTGTTCAGACAGCATGCAGGGGTGGAACCAAAAGTGGGTCAACTTTAAAAAGAAAGCAAAATCACGCCTCTACCCAAAGGAGGGTTTACACTTATGAATGCAAAGAAGTTTACTCCACACTCTTCCCTTGAATCTTACTGTGTTCCAGCATGCACCAACCAACAAGCTCCTCTATGCCAAAGACATTCCCAAGTTCAAACAGGAAGTAAAGGCTTACTACAAGCAGATCAGAGAGCAGTGTCCACTCACAGACTCAGAATTCAAGGACTTCCTGCTGGGGGAGTCAAAGGTAACGTCCAATTCAGTACATCTTTTTTTTTTTTTTTTAAAGTGCCACTGTGATGGAAGGACAGTGAGCGGATAAGTCTTTGTTTTCATTTCAGAAACATGAAAACGAGTTCAACGAAGCTGTCGCCCTCAGAGAGCTCTACAAATTTATCAACCGATACTTCACAGAGGTCAGTTCTTTTCACCTCCAGACTAGCTTGTGCACATTTTTCTTAGGTTAGGTTTTCATGTTTAGTTTCAAATCACTCTGGATGTTTTTAGATGTTTTTTTTAAAGGAGAGTGAAACCCTTAGACGATGACCAATATGAACTGATGAGGATGTTGGAGATGCCTCATCTGGTTTTGTTGCAAACATGCTGTATTTTAGTTAGTGTGAACACTCGCTGTCATTCATGTTCATGACACCCTTCAGTAGAACTGGCAGACAGACTGACCTATTTCAGTTTGACTATAAAAAGTTGCAAGTTGCATGATTTTGGGTCCGATTTTTGTCCATGTCTTTTGTATTTTCACTATCAATTGCAAATATCATGGCTGTGTGGCATGTGGGTGACAACAGATCTAAACTGTCAAAGTAGTGAATCATAAATCTGATTTGACCTCACAATATACAGTATAGTGATGGTAAAAGGCAGCTGTGGCTTAGAATTAGACTGGATTATCTCATGATCAGGTCAACGTGCTCTTGGACAAGATACTGAACCCAAAGTGTGTGTGTGTGTCTCTGAATGTCTCTTCCTGTGTGATAAACGGTTGGCACCTCGAATGGCAGCCACTACCATCAGTAGACGAATGTGACACACTAAAAGGAGCTGTAAGTGGTCAGAGGTGTCATACTAGCTCTTTAACCATAAAAAAATTTTGTGGTCAGAATATAGGCATGTTTATTTATGCTAATAGTTTCTGCTTCATGAGCGCCACAACAGTGATTTACCCACATTTTAGATGGCGTCTCCTTGGAAACAACTGTCGACAGCAACAGCCAAGAATGACTTCGCTTATGAAAGTGAAAGTCACGAGGCCCCGTGTGGAAAGGAAATGAGATTTTGAACCTTCTGATTTCCCTTTGCTTTGTTTATTAGGTTGTCATTTCCTGCTCTCGGTTGCAGAGCAGCTCCTCTACCGAAGCCTTTATGAGGAATAGAATAATACGAAGTCTTTACAAAGATAAAACCACTGTATAAAAAAAAGTGGCATTACCGAACAAGCTCCAAGTAATCCCACCTGAAACATTCTACAGCACAGGACCACAGGAAAAGGCTTGTTGAGCTGGATCTGTTGAGGATTAAATATCATTTTAATGACATAGACTAACTTTTAATTGAAAGCGTTGCCTGAAATATATCCCACGCCACTGACAGAATTTTCACTAGATTGTAGAAAAATGTGGATTTTTTTTAATATGCCTGTAAAATGTCTTAATGTCTCATTTGGGTACTTTTGCCTTTTCTACAGATCCAAGAGAAGCTGGACCAAAATGGAGCCTCCGATGACCTGAAGGAGCAGCTAAATCATGTTAAAAACTTGTTTGACGGACTAAAAAGCTGCTCCTGGAACTAAGCGATCTTCCTTGCACTC
Organism: Lepomis macrochirus; assembly: GCA_024633595.2. Classification (NCBI taxonomy): domain Eukaryota; kingdom Metazoa; phylum Chordata; class Actinopteri; order Centrarchiformes; family Centrarchidae; genus Lepomis; species Lepomis macrochirus. The sequence continues at coordinate 6,814,467 of JALXJV020000024.1, read as the reverse complement.
ATATAAATGAACTACAGGTGACGCAGGGAGAGGAAAACTCCACGAAAGCTGTCAGACGTTTGTCCAGCGTGCATCCTGCCCTGCTACTACGATGGAGAGAACGTCCTGAATTAAACAGTTTCAAAGGAGCTGAAAGGGAGCTGCTAACCATGGCGGAGTTTGTCTTGACAATTTCACAGGGTCATCTGACGTGACAAAGTCTGTTGGAAACTCTGAATCCTGGGATGTTTATGGCATAAAAATGAACCTTTGAAAACAGTGAAGTGAGGCGCATTTCACCTGCTTATATTAAAGGACTTGACTGAATGCAGTTTTGTAACTGTATGTAGCATGACTGCCAACCAGTCAGACGGATGTAGTTCTGCAGTTTCAGTATTGTGTGGCAAATCTGTTCAATTAATGTTTTTCACTGTTCTAATCATTACTCAAGGTCCCACACACACACAAGTCAAAAGACAGATTTCAGGGAAAAAAGTTCAAATGATTTTTTTCAATACAATTTTAGTAAAACCTGTTGGAAATGACATCGAGTCTGTACAAACTTTGTATTCACTCATCTGTATAAAAACCTTTCCCAAGTGGCTTAAGAGCAAATGTGTGTAAACAACAAACATGTCAATACAACATCAGACCCTGAGAATTTAGTGGTCAATCTTAAAAAGGGAAGAAAGGTGCCGCTGCGTTTTAAATTAAGCCAGCTACATAATGTTGTAAATGCTGATAAAATCCATTCTCATTTCTCCATTTTCATGACAATATGGCAATAAATAAAGCTTTTAAAACACAGCTGGGATCCTCAATGTAACAACCAGGACGCCATCTTGCTCTGTATTTCAAATGCAAGTCCAGTGGGAAGTAGTGCAGGGGTGTCAGAGGTCAGGCTGGGGAGTGGGAGCCCAGTCCCTCTGCACCAGAGATCCCAGTTCCTCCAGCTGCTGCTGCTGGGCGCTTTCCAGGTCCTCGAGCCGCCGCCGCAGCAGAGACAGCTCCCTCTGATGCTGCTCCTCCTGCAGAATGGAGTGAAAACACGCATTTTACAGAAATGCTTCCCTCCATCGCACCCTTCCACTCTCTCTCTCACCGACACACACACGCCTTGTTCACGAGTCTGTATTTCACACATGCATGCTGCTTCCTCTGAATTCCTTCACACTTTGGTAAATATCAACCTGAGGTTTTTTTCACCACTTTTACCAACTGTGTGTTTCTGTTAGTGATTACTAGATCTTTCTCATTTCACTTCCATATAACTGCAACAGATAAGTTTCAGGGGCTCAGCTCGGTACATAACATGTAAACTACAGTTAATGATTGACATTTTAAAGAATGCCCACAGAGAAGAGATGTGAGCATGTTGCATTCAGCTGGGGGGACAGACTGGGACATTTCATTTCCTCAAAACTTGTTAGCTGTTTTGGGCTGGGCGCCGTTTCAGAAAGCAGGTTTAACGAACTGAGCTGTGATGAGTAAAACCCCGCCATGTCCGGAGATGCAGTCTCTGTCCTTCCGTCGATGACAGATGGATCATAAAAGCAGTCATGTTAAAGATCATGTTTGGGTAATGAACTAAAATCTAAAGTTAGGCTTAACAAACCCAGAGTTTTCGCAAAGCCTGCTTTCTGAAACAGGACCCAGGTCTGTCTATCTCTGTGTGTAAAAACTGGTCTCTGCAGCGGCAACTTTTGTGGCCATTTAACTATTTACACCATACAGTCTGATGGAAACAGGTGCTTACTGGTATGTTGGATATCGGCCCTTCAGACCCCAGGAGGAGGAAGGGGGGTGGGTGAAGAGGTCAGGAAGGTGGGGCCAGCGCCATAAGGAGCCTGGCCTCCTAATAGGAGGCGTCGAAACTCATTGTGTCGTCGCTGCAACTCCTTCAACCGTCTGCTGAGTTGAGCTTGCTCCTCTGAGAAAGATGAACGTCTGCACATAGGGGGGAGGGGGGGGGGTATTTGGAGTTGGAAATTAGACAACTTTCCAACCTAACTGTTGGCCAGACATGACAAGTAGGCCTGCGACTGGCTCCATTGTAGATTCCTAACGTTTTCCTGTGTGGCTGGTTAATGTCCGATAATATGAAGGCAAAAAGATTCACTTTGTGAGAAAGTGAACTTCACAAAAGGGCCAAATTTCCTACAAGAAATATTGTGAAAAATATTAAAAAGGTGACAAGAAAAAGTAAGTTTGACCAGTGACACAGCAGCAGCTTCTGGCCGGTTAACTTAACTACATTATATGATTCATAAAATGAGAGATTTGAAGTTTACTTCTTGGCTGCAGCAGCTTCCAGTTCCAGCTCTTCTATCTTGGCCTCCAGCAGCTGGATCTTATCATACAGCCCCTTCTCTTTATTCTCCGTCAGCGTTTTCCTCTGCACGACACACCCACACCAATGTTTAGCTCCTAGACAGTGTTATGAGGCTTTTCCACAATCAGCTCAAAGCAAGAGGTTGGGAGCGGCCGTACCTTCTTCTGGGCCGCTGCTGCCCTCTGCAGTTTTTCTTTGACCTGGGAGTATTTCTGCTGCAGCCCAGCGGCTCGCTCCTGCAGCTTGTGTTTTTCCTCCAACCACTCCACCTGACGGTCCTCCACCAGCCTGGAGCAACAACACACGGAGAGAAGAGGGGATAAAAAGGGGGAAGGAAAGAGTGTTTTAATTGAGAGTACTGTTTCATAGTTAATAGGGAGGCATAATCACTTTTTTTAATCAATTAATCGGATATTTAATCTGAAGAGACGCACAAAGCACATTAGGATAATGATAGTTCCATATTTCATGATTAGTCTAATTTCCAAATGTCACTGCTGTGTTGGGATATGATTAATAATAATAATAGCGTTATGGAAATCGAAGTCTTACGGTAATCAGCGATGTCAGTGAGTCGCCCCAGGCCCAATAGTTAAGATTAGCGGATTTATTTGAAGAGCAGATGTACCTCTCTGCCTCGTGCTGGCTCCTCTCAGCCTGGGCTCGGGCCGTCCTCAGCTCCTCCCTGACTCTGTCCAGTGTTTCTCTCAGTCTCTGGTTTGCCTCCATCAGGTCACTTTCAGAGTGAGACAGCGTCCCCAGCTGGACACCCATCTCCTGGTTCTGCTGTTGGGTCAAACAAACAAAAATTCACACACACTTCCCTGGGGGTTTTTGTTTTGTTGTGGCACGCTGATGGCAGGACAAATAACACTTTGAGGTAGCTGACTTTGATTCACCTGCTGTAGGTCGGCGATCTCCGCTTTCTGTCTCTCAAGCTCGTCAAGCTGTGAGCTTTGCTGCTGGAGTTTGGTTCTGTAAAGACCAAAAAAACAACATCTTTCTGGTTTTCCATTTTATTATTTTTCATCGCACACCTAACTTAAAGATTACGGTGCTGTAATTTTCACTAAATAAGAATCACTAAATGATGGTAAAAAATGGCATCACAAGTTGGGCATTTCAAAACTGGCACAATGTTTTTGTAGCAGTTGGCCACAAAATGTTTAAATGGGAACAGAAACTAGAGCAAAGAGGCTGAAAAGGAAACTGAGAAGCTTTGCATATGATGGCATGTGCATAATCAAACGTTCCTTTCATCTAAATTGGTTTCAACAAATACACTTTGGCCTCTACATGCACAGTTTCCATCTCAGTTAAAAAGACAACTGAACACAGAGCTTGGTAGTTAGAATTTCACCACGTAACTAAGACGTAGCAGACAACAAATGTGGATATTACATTTTAAAAAAGCATGTTTATGTTTGCTGGCTGTGACTGAGTAGGGCAGCTGTGCATGTTTAGTAACACTCAACATTCAGTCTAAAGATGACCTCAGGTTTTGTAGTTCCCGGCGAGCCGACTCCTCTCCTTGTTGTGCACTACGGAGACGCTCCTCCCATTCCTCCGACTGGGCTTGGTCTGCAGCTTCCTGCAGCGCTCTCTGCTGTTCCAGAGCTGCGAGACGGTTCTCCAACTCCAACCTAACAACATAAAGCAATTGCAAATCCTCTCAAATGAAATGTACACGGGCAGAAAAGACAGACGTAAAGGCTGAGTTGCTCAGAAATGCTATTTTTGATTTTGTACAAATTAGGCATTTATACTGTCCACGTAGCTGGAACGATCAATGACTGAAATAAAACTAGGGCGATTCTCACTTTTCCTCGTGCAAGGTTGCAGTTTTGCGGAACTCCTCCTCGCGGGCAGACTGCACTTTCCTCACCATCTCCCTCTCTTTCTCCACCAGAACTTCCTTGTGTCGCTCCACCGCATCCTTCAACACCTCCACGTCCGCCTGCAGACCTGAGACACAAGTTACCATGAGAAACTGGGGGTACTGTAAAAGTTACAAGTATTCTGTGCTTTGACAGACTAAGGTCTGTATCAAATAAAATAACTAAACTATGGCCATGAATAGTCAAAGAACAACATAGAATCTGTAGCTGCAGCAAATATTTTGTGTGTTTACTGTTGTGTGTGTGTTTTTTTTCTAGACAGCCAGTGAAGAAAAACAAGACAGATGTAGGAGGGAGAGGTGGATGACTAATTTCCACACAGTGACTGAATACAAAATCGAAGGCTGAAATATAGAAACAAGCGAGGAGGGTGGCCCATTTCTCACTGCAGATTAAGCACAGACGTGAGTGAGTGAGTGAGTGAGTGAGTGAGTGAGTGAGTGAGTGAGTTAGTGAGTGAGTGAGTGAGTGTTCCATACCGTCAATCTGCCCCTGCAGTGTGTCTCTCTCCCTCTCCAACTCCCCTTTAGAGCGGGTACACTCCAGTTTGACACTGGCCACCTCTAGTTTATGTGAGTGCTTCAGACTTTCAATCTGAGAACCAGAAAATTAGTTAATTTATCTTTTTTTCCCAAATGAATGAGAAGAGATTCATAAAGACTGTCTAAAAATTCAACCACATTTGGATGGATAGAAGGTGCAATTCATAACCATAAAAACACAGATTTGAAGTCACATTGTGACAAAAACCATGGAAGTGAACCAAACCTGGGTAGATGACAAACCTTTCCAGCTTGACGCATTATAATCTTTCACTTAACCCGCCATGAAGCCCAGACAGTGCTCTGTAATGAGTTGTGTGTACTCGTGGTATGGCGGTGGATGACACATCTCTGAGGTCAAGGAGCGGCGTACCTGGCAGGTGAGGGAGTTGGCCTCTCTCTCGGCTTTGTGGAGTCGTCCTGTGAGCTGGCTGTTCTGCTCATGGGTCAGATGAAGCTCGCTCTCCATCCGCTCCAGCTGCAGACGCAGCGACTGCCACTCCGCCTGTCACAACCAACAACCAATCAGCTCCAACAATCACCAAAAAATATGTATATTTTTCCCGTCCCCTTTATAGCTCCTATCATCTTAACGCGAGATATATTGTGATCCTCTTTAATAAAATAAAAAAAATCGAATCCTAAGTTCTGTAACGTGACTGCAGGCCCGCTGCTGTCTCACCTCCAGAGACTTCACTGTGGCCTGAGACTCCGTCAGCTGTCTGATCTGAATGCGTTGGACGTTCTCGGCCTGCTGGCCCGAGTTGTCCTTCTGGGCTCGAAGCTCAGCCACCTCTGCCTCTAGGCCCTTCAGGCGCAGGTGGAGCTGGGCTTTCTCTCTCAGTAGAGCCTCCACTCGTTTCCCATCACGCAGCGGGTCTGAACTCTGGTACTGAGCCACCAGGTCCTCCCTATCCCTCTCCAGACGAGATATCTGACAACAGGAAGGAGGTCGTTTATATTAGAATCTACAGTATTTAACAGTATCTCACACTTGTTGCCAGCAAAGAGATAATCACATATTTACAAATGAGACTTACTGTACTCTCACCAGTGAATAACAACAACTTGACGTCACACGATTATTTAACTGAAAAGCATAAAACAACTAAAATTCTGACCGACTAAACCTACCTCTGCTTCAAAGCGGATCCTCCTCTCCTCTAGTATACGGGCATGTTCTTCGCTCTGGTGGTCAAACTGGGACTTGAGGAAGGTGAACTCATACCGCAGCTTGTTGTACTCGGACCTGTACTTCTCTGTCTCCTAAAAAGAACCACAAGTACACACATTAGCTCCAAATCAGTGAGAGGAGAGAGGTAGCAATCAAGGACAAAATGGAAATGAGCTGCTGTTCCCTTGAAAGCGCAGGCTTTCAAATGATTTTCAAAAGGCAATCAATGCTAATCGCTTGACCGTTGCTATGGACTTAATAGTTGCAGCTGCTAACGCCAATTTACAGCAGGTACTAAAGGATAATACTTCCTTCTTCAGTAGATCCCACTTACGGGTGTTTATTCATGTACAGTATTCCATATAGTGAGATAATCCATAACAGCAAACCAAAAGGAACATTCTGTTTTCACATTATTACTGTTTAGTGTTTTTATATCAGAGCTGCATTACATTATATGACTTCCTGTCAATCACACCAAGTATGTATGATTCCCCAGGGAATCCTCTGTTAGGCACGACAACCATTCATGGCAGCTATTTCACAGATTTTCACAGATTTCATCTCTGTACATTACATAATGTAGTGGGGATTGAAAACCAGACATAAATTTGAAGTAGTTACTATCATCGATACTAGTGTTTTCTCTCATAGGTGCTGAAGTCAGACAGACTGACCTCCTCCAGTTTACTGAACCTCTCTCTGACAGGAGCCTCCATCTCCTGCTGCACCTGAGCTCTGAGCAACTCCAGCCGCTGAGGGGTCATCACCTGGTCAACACACACACACACACACACACATTTGTATTCAGTCAGTGGAAGTTTAGCTGCACAGAAGCTATTTAAAACAATAAAAACAAAAATCTCAGCCACACCAGAAACAAATGTCCTTTTGTTTTAAAACTGTGAATATCTTTCCGCCCTTTAATCGATCAAAGGACAGGAGAATGTATCATAGTTTCAAAGTGTGACGTTTTCTTGTCTCAAGTTTGGTTTACCTGCATTCGAAGCTCTTCCAGCTCCCTGGTTTTGTCCAGCAGCTCTCCTCGGAGCTCGGCCAACAGCAGCTGCAGTTTCTCCTGCTGAGCCTGTCTGTCACTCAGCAGGCGCTTCAGTTCACCCTGCGCACGGGTAAACTCATCCTGCAAGCTGCAAAAAAAAAGTTCAGTTCAGTTTAATTCAGTGTGTTCTCTCATAATTCATACACGACATGACACAAAAGATCAGGACTGCTGAGAGGATCAAAAAGTTTCTATTTAAACAGATTTAGCTGTACCTGGTGTGTTCAGCCTTCAGTGTCTGGTAGTTGGTCCTGTGGTTTTCGCACTTCATCCTTTCATCGATTAGCATCTTCTGCAGCTCCATCTCTGCTCCACCCAACCCAGCGGATAACCCCAGCATGGCTGCTGACCTCCCCATCCCAGGCTCCAGGTTTGGGACAAGAGGGGCAGACTGGCCGAGGGCGGAGGTGGTCATTTCACCTCTGCAGGAAAGAGCCAGAGACAGGAGGAGGTAAAGACAAACTGGGTTATTCAAGAAAAGGAGCTGCTGCTTCTGAAGCCCTCCGTTCTTTAACAGGTAGCAAACGCTGCCTGCAGTCTCTTTAAATGTGGCGAGGTGCTTAAAAGAATTAAGCCTGGCTTTGTTGTCAGTTAGTTACCATGGTGGCTTTGAGAAGAGTCCCCCAGCTACTTATTAAAATCACAACCTCTTAGCAGTCAAGGCAAGGCTATGAATCAATCTCAAGTGATTAATTGGCTTTACTCCCTGGCGGCTGCTGCCTTTGCTGTGGATACCCTGAATCTGTGATTGCAACACTACTAAACCACTTTAGCCACTTAACATTAAGCATCCTATCTCTGAGGTAATTCTGAGACCTATGTCATCCGCTCAGAAAAAAACACTTGAAATGCTATCATCACTGCACAAACTGTAGTTTTATATGCCAAAGTCACAAAGGAAAACCACACGACTTAACTTGATGAGGTTTGTTGATCTCAGGCTCTCATCAAGTAACAACCTAGTAACGTTAGCGTTAATCTAACGTTAAACTGGTTACGCAAACCCTGGCCTGTGGATCGAGAGTTGTGATTGCGTTTCACAATTAGCTTAAACTGCCTGCGGACTGAAGTCTCTAGTTTGTCAAAAGCATTGAGTTGATTCAAATGTCGCGCTCCGAGTCCAGCGACTAAATATGCAGGACACAGGGCTAGCGCTGGCTAACTTTAGTGCATCCGTTATCGGACACTCTCTGCTGCACGTTTTCTTTGCAACCCTGGGGCAATTTACAATTAACAAGCAGTGATTCGCACGAAACACTAATGTTTTCTTTAACAGCCAACTTTAGCAGCAACTTGGCAAGTTAGTTAACCGGTAAACGTTAGCACAACTGAATGTAGCTTGCTAACATGGATAACGTTATGTACAACCCGGCGCGGATTTGAGTTTCAAGGAACGAATTGCAAACCCATAAAGTATTGTTAAACCACACTGCCATTTACCTTACACACTTGAACAGCTGCCTTCTGAAAGCCACTTACCTCTTGTTCAGGTTGGACTTCTTTCTTCCCTGCTTTCACTTTGCTCTGCTAGCCTGCGCTAGCCAGCTAATCTGTAAACTACAAACTGTGGGATCATGGGAATCTTTTCCCAACGTGCATTTCTCTCGTTGAAAAAGACTTTTGTACGGCTTTTGCTGTGCATATTTTACATAGTTGACGTGACTATAGTAACTACGTAACTGATATATCAACTACTAAGTCTAAGTCTAAACATAATATAAATTTTGAGAAAAAAAGATTTCAAATTCCGAAAATAAAAGTCTAAACATACTCTCTAAATATTGACTGTATAAGTTAAGCATATCCTTGTGTATTTATCCATATGGAAGTAACAGAGTGAGCGTATTCATATATTTTACCGTGTTTTATTGATAAGTGAAGACAATGCCTTGTACTTAATGTCAACAAAAACACACACACACACACATCCTGTTCACTTCATGCATGTGGAAATCAGCTGAGCAGATGCAAACTGGGCAACACTCCGTGAATCAACCTACACCTAATTCAGTCATTTTGAGGTGCCTGAAAAAATTGTTGTTGAACATCATCTTGCTAGGCATCAGTCTTGGCTCTCTAAACAGCCAGCCAAGGTTGCTGAGAACATAATACCCCTACAACCACTACGATCTCTGGGTAACGGTGTCAGTACCATCCCTTCCTTTACACCCTGGACACTGATTGTACACTATAAGCTGCTCAATCATTACATACAGCAAATACTTCGATACACTACTCATTACTCTGCTATGGCCAACTTCAGCATAAACAATTATACGAATGTCATCCAGAGAAAGGAACTGATTAGCCTATCTCCATTAACAGTCAGACAGTTGAACCCACAAACCACACTGTTTCAACAAGGCCACTGATATCCAGAAACACTGCCAGTTTGTCATCTACAAACTCAGTACACTTTTTTGTTAAAAGCTTTGCTGATTTAAACAAACAAACAAACAAGAAGTAGAAAGCAAACCATATTGTTCTACAGGTTCCGGCTTACAATTTTATTTGTCCTTAATGAGACAAATTCACCTCCATTACACAAACACACCATATCTACAGTGATACTGTGGCTAGTACATGAGTGAGGTACATGCAGTGCTGATAAGTGGATTTCCTCTTGAGGTTTAACCTCATCTTCATTCATCAAGTGAAATAGAGTGTGCCTTAATCAAATATAATACTAGATAAATGCTCTTCTAAGGAAGACAGAACAAGCATTGAATCATTTATTATCAAGAAAATGAAGAGATGTAGCATCTGAGGTCTGCATCCCACGTGTTCCTTCAGTACACCAGTTATGGAAGCCTGTAATAGTCTCAGTCCAGATGTGATTGAGGAGCAAAGGGAGTATACCAATACTTTTTGCCCACTAAATGGTGAGCTGGTCAAACCAAAGACAATAATAGTGTTGGCACGCAAATCTTCAAATAATTATATGTAGCATTTTTGATACCTATAATTATAAACAATATTAGTAGTGTGTCAAATTTTGATTTAGAACTGAACTTTTTGTTTACTTGTAACTTGTTAAGCGATCTGGTGATAATAATGACATTAAAATAAATGCAAAATCATATACTGACAAATGTGATGCAGAAATGTAAAGGACATAGGAGAAGCTTGTAGTAACATATGGTTGTGCACAGTCACAAAACATGTAAACAAAAAACTCAAACCAAACGTAAATCATTGTAAATGATCTGAATATAAAACAAGATATCATTAGTATTTCATAACCTCACAGAGTCATCAGGATTGTAAAAGTAGTCCACACTAAAAAAAGATTTTCCTACAGATGTTCACTGGTCCTGAAAACATCTTAACACCTGTGTTAAATTCAAAACCATGACATACTGTCTAAAGCAGCAGTGGCTGATAAAACACTCTAAGGCACCTCCAACCTTTTCAGTCTGAAATCACACTTGTACTTTGGTCTATATCATATTACATATTACTTAACAAAACATTTGTAACTAAAATAGCCAAGTGGTCAAGTATCCTGTGAAATACATACCTATTTACAAGGGAGTAATTAAATACATAAAAAAATAAATTAAAAAATTAAAAAAACTATCTAGGAAAAATACATCCTCTGAGTGGCGTACATTGGCAACTTCCTGAGTTCACAGTTCAGCTGGAGCTGCAAGAAAAAGGAAATGTGGGAGACAATAATAAAAATAAATTCAATTTAGAAAGTGAAAATGAACAGAAATCATGAGAGGTCGCTCTGGTTACCTGTCAGCCGCATCCTGGTCTGCCTCTGCACTGTTGTCTGCTTTGGATGCAGGTGTTCGCAACTTAGTGGGATCTAAAAAGACAGAAACAGGCGGCTGGATCAAGGTTGAATCAGTCCACAAAATCTTATTTCATGTGAAAAACTCAAGCCCCCCTACCTTGAATCCAGCGGATCTGCGTTGCTGGCCCGTAGCCCTGCTCATTCTTTGCAGCTATGCGGAACACGACGGCCGGCCGGTTGGAGGCAGAGCAGTCGATGTGGGCGTTGTCCATGTGGGTGGAGTTGACCGAGCAGGACATCTTAGTGCCGCGGTAGATCCTGATGAACGCCATCTGACCCGGACGCTCTGAGCTTGTGGAGCGGCTCTTCCTCACTGCCATGTACATGGAGTACTCCAGGATCCGGCCTGATGGAGAGGAGGGAGCCTCCCACGTGATGTGGACTGAATCGTTGGCCTGCGCAGGCGGGGGGAAAAAAAGTATTGTGGCAGTTTTTCAGTCTGAAAACCGTCTAAAGTAACCGATATCCCTCATGTTGCCCACATGACTGTGTCTGACTATCATGGATATGTCACCTTGGTAATTTTGACAGCAGAGGGAGCTCCAGGGAAACCAGGTTGGCAGGTCTTGAACTCGCTGACCGGGCTGAAGTCTCCCTGGCCAAAGTAGTTGAAACCTGCAACTCTAAACCTGTAGGTCTGACCCGGAGCCAGCTCCTGCTTCTCTCTGCCCTGGTAGTCCTGAGGCCCTGGCAGCTTCCTCTGGAGAAAGAACACGAACAATGAAGCATAGGATACATCCTCGTGGATAATTAATATCCACGATGTGATTAAGAACAGTAAAATCAGTCTTTCGTGAATAAAACAGTTGGGAAGTGTGAAGTTGTTGATTTTTTTTTAACCTCTTTAGTATTAGGGGGCCGGCCGCTGATGGCTGCAGTCGCCTGGTCACTGTCAGCAGGCAGGAAGTAATGGCTGACCTCAGAGAAGAGTGTTTTGAATACACCAACATCAAACCACACTCCTTCATCAGGATTCTGGAGGCAAAGAGTTTACAGTCATAGTTCAGACCAGGCTGAGAGAAAGAGCGAATAATTACCGAACAAGTGTCCGACCTGGTGTGTGGGGGCGTATAAATCCGTTGTCTTGTCAGTTGAAACAGGCTGTTTCTCTGTAAAAGCAAAGCAACGTCCGCAGTGAGCTTCACCTGTTTAAAAAACCTCAACCTGCTGCAGTCTGGTCCATCGCTGACATTAGAGTGGGAGTATCATCGTTACCTGGCTGGTGCTGAACTGAGCTGCTGACCTCTGTCGCTGATGTCTCCTGTCCAGCTATTACAACCAACACACAGACAGAGCGTGCAAAAGCTCAGGATCAAAGCTGAGAGACTGCAGTAACACTAAAGCTAGAGTGAGAAAACAAAAAATGTCTAAAATTTTAACTGATGAGGGCACTTCAGACTGAACAGTTGCTCTGGAGTAAAAGCTAGCTCTGTGTGTTTGTTTCCCTAACGCTGTGTGTGTTTGCTACTTCAAACATATGTTCATATTTTACTGTCACTACCAACTGCATTTGGGGAGGCACAAAAATCATCATGGGTAATCCAGCATTTAATAACTTAGCTATTAGCTTTACCGCAGCGCTTTGTGTCCGAGTCCTTCTCTGTCCCTCTCCCAGTACTCTTCGCTCCTTCTGCTCGGGTCTCTGCTGAGCCATTGGACGACTGTGCTACAGATTCCTGCTGTGCTGAAGCATCCTGAAATTCAGAGAGGAAATGACTGCTGTGCGAAATAGAGATCATAGCTAGATTAAGGCACAAACAAAACAGTGCATAAAAGCACCAAACTACAGTGAATTTTTTGACTGATTTAACTGGCAGGGTTCCTTCACAATGTATTTTTATGAAGTTCCTTTACGCAACGTCTTGCGTTTACTGCAGTGGCAGGTTTTTGCTTTTCATTTTAGATGATATCTGCTAATTGTCTAAACTGTATTAAACTAAAATACTGTAAGAGCAGAGGTCTCAGAACAGAGACATTCTCAGGCGCCTCTGTGTCTATACTATTATTAAAGTTCAAATGGCTTCATTCCCTTCATGTAAAAAAAAAAAAAAAGGAACCCGATCTGCAGGAAACAAATGCAGCAGTGTCGGGTGAAATCATTCGAAACTCGGTGTGAATGCACCATAAAACAAACACCTTCAGTGTGTTCAAATTCTACAGTACAAATACTGACACCTCTGTGGTCGGTCTACTGGTCCCTTCAGGTGGTAATAACACAGCATAGTGTTATTACAAGTCACAGTCTTCATTTACAGATTTAAGTAAACAACTCACATCTACCCGAGCTGATGCTTCCGCGTCTTCATAACTGGTTTGTTCAATTTCAGGCTGAAGGGACTGGACACCTGAGAAAGGAGGAAGATGTCAGTGTAATGCCAGAAATATCTTTAGAATGTTTCCCACCCCGATAAACATGCTATAGTTGTTTTGGTTTTTCACTGTTTAGTAACCTCTATTTTTTTTTCTTCAGCAGTTTGTTGTCCACTGCCCTCACTGAGGCCACAATGTGGCCCCTCCTTACCCGCCGAGTCTTCAACCTTCCCCTCAGGTCCATCTGTTCTCATTGGATGGGCAGCTGGTGGATCACCAGCTGCAGTACTGGGGGGACACGCGGGCTGGATCTGAAGGATGTAGCAGTCGGCCGCTGCCAGGGGGCGCCACGCCACATGAAGCATGCTGACTGTGGATTTGATGAGTAAAACCGCCTCCGGGGTGGCAGGTCGGTCTGAGGACAGAATACAGAATATTACATTGTGTAACTGGTTTAAGATTTTCCCCACAGCACTGACATGAGAATGTCATGTGAATCTTCAAAATGTCACTAAAGTCTAACAATCAAAATCAACAAAACTTCAATCAGTACAGCCTCTTTGAACAGCCTGCTCTAAGATCTCACCTGTCTCCAGGTACCACAGGTCCTTGCAGCAGACTTGGTAGTTCCAGCTCTTACGGTATCCGTCTCGGCCGCTCCAAATGTAAAGCCTGGATCCGACAGCGGCAGCACAGTGGCCGGCCCTGGCTCTGGGCCTACAGGCATAGGGGTCGTCACTGTGGGGTCCCTGGCTCTGCAGCTGGGACTCGATGTCATCCTGCTGATCTGGGCCCAGGTTGTGCCAGTTCATAGTGTCTGTGACGGTAAAACAGGGCAGCAGTGATTTTGCTGGCCTCTGAATGATGCAGAAAGCCCGACACCCTGCGCGAAAACTCTGACAAGAGTGTGGAATATTTTAAGGAGAAATGTACTGACCTAAGTCGAGTACACTTAAGGAGTTGGTGCAGATCCATTCAGTTCCTAAAGCAATGTGTTTGTCTGACTCTGGAACCGGAATCCAGCCGCCAAAAACATACATCCTGCAAACAGAGGGAAACACTGCGGTTTGTCAAAGGCTAGCTCATGTGTCACATACAGAATAGAATATACTTTAACAGAGATATACCACAGACAATGAAGGATCCCATACTTGTTTCCAATGACATTGGCAGAGTGAAGGCTTCTGGGAAGTGGCTTGCAACCCTTGGTTTCAGGAGTCGACCAAACCATTGTGTCTAAAGAAAGGAAAGGGATCATGAGAAGGAAGTTTAAATATTCCGGGAGTTGTTTCTCGCTGCCATTTAGAAGTGTAAACATGCAGAGAAGCCTAACACAGTTTTGTATTTAATTCAAGGTACAGAAGCAACTAAACAATGTAAAAAGCTTTTTTTTCTGAAAATTGCACATAGTCAAAATAATCTGTCAAAAAAAAAAGACGGCCTACCGAGGTCAAGCTGCCAGAGGTCGTCTAACCGGTGTCCTTGCATCCCTCCAAAGACATAGAGCTTTGGGGAGCCGAGGCCAGAGTAGGCAACCGAGGTGTGGGACTCTCGTGCTGAGGGACCACCCCCCTTTGTCTCGGGGATGCTCCAGCCTCTTGCCCCAGATACTGACTGCAGCTCCAGCTCATACAAGTCACCCATGTATCTAAGATGGTGAAGAGTCAAACTCATTTATGCAACTTTCTCTTAGAGAGAGGCTACACATCTTATTTAAGCTTGTTCTGGACTCAACACTTTTGGTCACTAATCAGCCACTGCGATTGGCTCCAGGTTCATTAGAGCCAAAGGTTATACTTTCAACTAGAACTGATAGCCAATTTTTTATTGTTCATCATGCTAAGCTCGCAATAAAAGAAACCCGCCTGAAGAGTTCACTTTCTCTGACTCTGCTGTTGCATTCTGTGTACGCACACTTTCTAAAGAAACAGTATTTGGAGCGAGATTTAGGACGTTAAAAATGTACCGTTTACATTTTCTTTGCTCATGTAGTTGACTTTGTCTAGAAGCACTAGTTTTATTGCAGGTGCCACCTTTGTATGTCTTGGCTAATTTATTTTTGTAGATAAGATATATTGTTGTGTGGTCAGTATTAACCTAAACTACTTAAAATAAATCACCTTT
Organism: Lepomis macrochirus; assembly: GCA_024633595.2. Taxonomy (NCBI): domain Eukaryota; kingdom Metazoa; phylum Chordata; class Actinopteri; order Centrarchiformes; family Centrarchidae; genus Lepomis; species Lepomis macrochirus. Next base: position 6,799,246 of record JALXJV020000024.1, on the reverse strand, counting down.
AATTGTCACTACTACTTGGTCTCAATTTCTTAAAATGTATATAATGGTTTAAATTATTTTTATTATATTGTAATATTAAATATTTGTATATACTTTGTTCTATGTGTGGCATGAAGGGGGCTACAAATAAAGCTCTGTATTGTAGAATGACAAATGTACCTTGAACTTTTGAAGATAAATCAATCAATTGGGTAAAAATAGATGCGGCCCTACAGAAACAACAAGTCTGCCATGTCTTTATGTGTCTCTAAAAAGCCACGGGTAAACAAACTCCATATAGGATGTTTATTGTGTGTACTTGCCCACACAGTACCTTGGTACATTGCCATTGGGGTCTTCACTATCATTGGCCAGCCCTCCAAACAGGTAACACTTGTTACCCACAAGGGTGAAGCTATGTCCAATCCGGGGGCAGGGAGGACAGCCATTCCTGGGTGCCCTGGGCTTCAGCTTCTTCCACAGCCAGCGACTAGCCTGAGTCACACGAGACCAAAGTCACGCTTTGACAATGTTTTAGCAACGGGGTTACAATAGACCACTGAAGAAATGTGCCGGCATTACCTGAAGTTCATAGAGGCTGTTGGTGTATTTCCCAAACTCAACCATGCCGCCAAAGACCAGTATTCGAGTGCCTTCGCAGACGAATCCATGGGCAGCACAGCCAGGCGGGATGTCACCCCTCACCGCGGGCAGAAACCACTGCCTTGAGACTGCAAGAATGGCCAGATGTCAGACATTACATTACACAGAACATCCTGGTGAATGCTGCCATTTAGAAATTTTACACAACCTGTGGGAAAACGACTCTTACAGAGCTATTTTTCCAGTAGCTAGATAAACATTACCTCAGCATCGGACACCCAGAATCAGATAACGGTAACGTTACACTGATCGTCCAAATGACATGGCGCCCCCCTCCAGTCTGCTGCTCGGTATTCTGTATTACGCTAGCAATTCAGCAGAAATACCGCTATCCAACTCAAGATAGTGGCTGGTTTATAACAACTAACCCATAATGCAACCAGAACTATGCTAAAAATATGGCAAAGGTTGTGTTGGCTTAATGAGTCTTTTTGACTCTGGGCATGCTAAAAACATTAGCCGCTAACGTGCTAGTTAGCGTCCAGCTAACGTTAGCTTACCAGTGTTGTAAACATGGAGGTACTCCGCTATCCCTTCGTTTCCACCACCGAAAACAATGATCAGCTCCCGTATTGCAGCAGCGCGGTGTCCGTGTCTGGACCGCGGTATCACTCCTGTAACAGAATGGACTTTTCTCCATTGCGGCTCCTCGGTAGCCGTGGTCATTTTCACTTAGGGAGCCCCAAGTTTGGCGCTGTTGAGGTTTAAGACGTGGGCGGGGCGAAGGTGGCATCAGGAAATACAACCAGAGAGGTGAAAACAAGAGAGGCGTTTCACTCTGCCTCGTTTATCGGTGATCAAGATTTGAGGTAACGGAAGGGAAATGCGGACTAGTTACCTAAAGAAAAAACTGCGGGGAAAAAAGATAAATAACTGTTTCCACTGATTCCACGTGTCTGTTTTTGATGACAACCAGTCAGAGAACAGCTGAAGGGACGCTCCACATAGACTTCAGTTTACAGTATGTGTAGGCATTATACTATGTTGAGACAGTTGTAGCCTATATTGTCTTCTGTGGCTCTGGAGGCATCTTTCTAATATCTGGAATTAAAAAAAACTCTCAAGTTAACATCAGGGGTAGCGCAGCTTGGGCTTTATCAAGCAAAGTCAGGCGATTAAGTTGTATTATGAGAAACGCTGAGTGAAAGTAGGGATATCAGCTGTGTGCTGCAGACTTTGACCATTCTCTATTTTTCAATTGTCTCGTGTGAGTGGCCTGACTAAATCGCTACAGTACTCTTTTAACGATGCAACGTTTTCCTGTCAACTGCAAGATGTTAAGGAAACATCAAACGTTGATGTGGCCTTTGAGCCCAAATTGACATGCACAAATACACAGGGAAGTCCATAGTGCAGTTGGTTGAAACAGACCTGTCTGATTTGTGTCAAGCATACATCCCATCTCAAAACTTCTGTTATTTCATTGTCAAAATGGTTCTCTAACCGACGCAGTTAATTTCTATGCTATTTTTTTCTGGTAACCAATAACTGCATTTGTCCACATGGGCCACATTTAGGCCTCTACTATAGGTTGTAGTCCATTTCCGTAAACTGTCTGCAGTACTTTGCCTATCTATTAATTCTAACTAGAATATTTAATCACCTGTATGAGGTACCATACGTTAATTCCAGTATGAATAAAGCATAGGCTGCAAAGAGAAGGCTAAGAGAAGTAAAACATAGTGTAAAAACATAGAAAAGGGAAGTAGGCCTACAACAAAATAGTCTACACAAAGAAAATAACAGATCAGATCAGTTGACCCCTTTAGAAACGCATTCATTTTTTCATTTTTGGTTTAGCTAAAACATGCTGCACTTAATCAAAGTGTGCGCGTGTGTGTGTGTGTGTGTGTGTGTGCGTGCGTGCGTGCGTGTGTGTGTGTGTGTGTGTGTGTGTGTGTGTGTGTAGGAACAGGAACCCCTCCCGGTGAGCAGGAAGAAGGTGACGTCAGTTGTCAGTTGGCTCAGCGGAATTAGGCTATAATATCTGTGTGTGTGTGTGTGTGTGTGTGTGTGTGTGTGTGTGTGTGTGTGTGTGTGTGTGTGTGTGTGTGTGTGTGGGAGAGAGACGTGGAGAAAAAAAATGAGGCGCGTCAGCCTCTACGCTATTTCAGTGCATGGGTTGAGAGTTGAGGTGTGCACAGGTCTGAAAGCGTGTGCATGTGTGTGGCTTGGGCCCGTGTGTGATTTGGGTGGGGGGTGACAAGTAGGGAGTGTGTGCGAGCGCGTGTGTGTATATGCGTGTGTGTGTTTACACATACGGGAATACTGCGCCAAAGGAAGTGCGCCGGTTCTCCGTCTGCGCGTCCCGACTTCCTGCTCTGAGCAGGAGAGAGAAAAGCTGCGGATCCGCTTTCAGACAGCAGCAGCATGGAGCCCCAACACAACACACACACACCGCTTTAAGACACAAACACACACATCACGCAGGGCAGACGGACAGAGGAGCAGCGGCCGTCCAAAGCAGGGTAGGTGCAAGTTTAAGTTTTCTTCTACTTTAACTTTTTATGCTAATTGGTTCGTGCATAACAGAGAGACAGAAACAGACTTAAGTTAGCTGTTGTTATATTTGATGAAACCCGATCAGGGTCAGATATTCAGTGTCAACTTGAAAATCACACTGAAGCCGCGCGTAAAGTGTTAAAGCTGTGCGTAAAAAGCGTTAAAGCTGTGCGTAAAAGGTGTTAAAGCCTTGTGCGTTTTCTGCTTTAGTAGGCTACACATGCGTAAAGTTGCCTCAGTTTGTTTGGCTACATTTAATAAAAAGAAAGAAAGAAAATAGAAAGAAAGAAAATATGTTAGTGTACCGGCTGCTGTGGAAAAAATTAACCGTGGCTCCTTTAAAAATCTAGTAGTAGACTTTCTGGTTTGTCTGGACCTCGCAGACTTAATTGCCATGCGCTTCCGGATTGAAGCTGGCAGCAGACAACATCTTGAAAATGAGTCACTGGTGCAAAACAAAGAACCATTTGAGTTCCAGCAGAACCCCCTCACCGCCACCACACACACACACACACACACACACACACAAAACACATACTTCCAAAAATAAGAATTAACTAGCCCAGAATAAATGAATACAGCAGCTTTTTGGTTTGGTTTGGTTTGTTTCTGTGGGATTGAAGATCTTAAGTGTCCAAAGTACACTGGCATGTATATCGGATAGACTGACATTTGAGGGAGGGGTGTGTTCATGTATGGGTCATGTATTTAGGCTAACTGTCAAACTCAAAGCTATAACACCAAGGGCCGGTACGGAACTGCTTTTATTCTGAAATTCCATAAATCAACATTTCCTCTTGCTTTGTTTCTCTCCAGCCCAGACTTGTTAAGAGTGAAACGCCAGAGGGTAAACATAGAACAAACAGAGTCTCACATCAGGCTATAGATGTATTCTCCATATGCCGTTGTGGCTCTTCGAATGCGTGGGTGTGTGTTGAGATGTTGCTCTTAAAAACAACTTCTAAGTGTTAACAAGAGTTACCAATAAGAAATAAAAAACATGAGTGTGTGTGTGTTGTGTGTGCACGTGCACGTTTATGTTCCTGGTGGAACCCAGTGACAGGACGTCCTACCTCCCAGTGAGGGAAGGCTATTCTCCGGGAAGACGCCCCTGCAGCCGAATGACAGGAAGTCCTGGTTTAGACAGGCAGACAGCACTACAGTTCTTCCATCACTTAACACACACACCCATGCAGGAAAAAGGAAGCGAGGATATGTGTTTGTGTGAGTTCATGGTGATGGGTCATTGTTAGCACCACATGCACTTTCCCGTCTCTGTTGGAGGGTTTCCTTTTTGAAGGACAGTAAAAGAAAAAAATGCATTTTGTATTTTAAAACTGAATTCATGGTTAATTATTTTGTCAGTACTGAACAGTATGTTGTTATTATGAAAGAACGTAGAGTAACCATCACCATTCTGGTGGCAATGTTTCTGGTCCTCCGCTATCGAGGCAGATGTGGTTGACATGGAGATTTCTGTTGCAACTGCAAAGTCTGCTGTCAAATTGTCATGGTTGCAAATTAAATCTGGCTTTAATGAGTTATTTGTCATTTCCTTTGGCAGTAAGTAGTTTTGTATTTCCAGCTAATAAGGCACCATGTTAATAAATAGCTTTGAGAGAGAGAGAGGAAAAGTAAAGGAGACGGAGAAACAGGCAGGCGGACGCTCACAGACAGTCAGTGGTTACCAGGTAAACAAGTCGGTTAGACCCGTGCTTGTCTTGGCAGAAGGTCACTGACCACATCCTGCTTTATCACCATGGAAACATTCAAAAGCCAACCTATGTCTGGCCCTCTTTCACTCTCTCTTTCGGTCTGCAACACACACACACACACACAAACACAAGAGAGACTGCACACACAGAGGTAAAAGTGAAGTAAAATGAAATGAGATATTTATAGGTGTAGTGAGAGAACCGTTAGCAGGAAAACCGTTTATTTTGTAACGAAAAAGAAACACAACTTTACACTTCCCCTGTCCTTAAGAGGCCAATTTTTGTTAGTAATGGTGAGTTTAAGCATATTCAATCTTTACTACAAGGGGGTTGACATCAGGTGACAGTGAAGGCCATATCATGGGATTCACATGTTTTTCATATGAATCAAACCATGCAGCAGTCCCATGTGCCCTCAATGAAAGCATCTGCAGTTCCTGTGGGGTTTTTTGTTTTTTTCTCTCTTTCATATTGACATAAATAAAACATGCTCTTTCCAAGATTTAAATGGGCTGAGGAGGTGAAGTAAGGCCACATGGGCTGTGTCCCAAAATCATCCCTCATTCCCTATTCACTACTCCCTATCTAGGGAGTTCTATGTAGAAGACTATAGTGAGCTATATACCACTATATAATACTTTGGACACTTCTAGGGTCATTCTCTCTGTGCCCTTACTCACATCATTGTTGTGCCAATGTCAGCTGGTGGCCACTTTTCTATCAGTGCAATGCATGATGGTATTAGTGACCATTGGTTGTACACTACTTTTTACAACACATTCATACTTTGAGTCGACTATATAGGGTATAATAATTCTCACTACACATTCGGACAGCACTAAAAGATGGCAAACACACTACATAGTGAGTAGTGAGTGACTTTGGACAAAGCCAATTTCAATCCTAAGCATCAATGGTGGCTTCACTCACACTTGTATTTACTACTGCCGCTATCCTGCTTTGGAAGGCAGCCAAAGTGTGTGAGTCCACTAAACCAAAGAGCATGAGTTCATACGTGTGAGATATAGCCTCAGTTATGGATTACTGTTCAAGAACCACGGTGTTCAGAAACTCAGTGAACTGTCCTGTAGAGCCTTCTGTGTTTGTGTTGTTGTCCGTTTGTGGGCTCAGTGTTTGGAAATGGGAATTCCCAGTCAGAGAAAGGGAGGTGGTGGTGGGAATGCTCAGCTCTGTTGTGCTTGTGGTTGTTAGTAGAGTTTGCATCAGAGGAAGGCTCGTGGTACACATTTGTGTTGACGTTAACAATTCCTCTTCCTTCCTGCCCACCTATCCTCCGTCTTTCTTTCCTTCCTACTTTTTATGTATTTTTTCATGTCTGGCGTCTTGTTCCTTGAACAGTCAAAGAATGTGTGAAGTTGTTTCCATTTTAAGGGCTTCAAGTGACTAGTTATTTTTATTGTTTCTTTCACTTTCCAGTCACTTAATTTCTTGAGCTGAATGTCATCACCCTAATCTGTGATGATTCGTGGACAACTGAAATGTATGACCTTTAACAGTGAACTTTAAAGCTGCACTAATCAATATATTTCTAATAAGAATGGATAAAAGCTATGAGGAATGTGCCAGGTGTCACTCACATTGATATCGCAAATAATTATCACCTAACTCTGCATTCCTCCTCAGCCAAAAGATCGTTTTAGACTATTTTGGCTCATTGTTTAGTTTTGTTACAGCCCGCAAGTTTATTGTTTTGGTTCAGCCTCATCGCTCTCGTCAAACCAATAGCTGCTTTTGACAAAAAGCACAGAAAACTCACTGTACACAACCCCCCCAGCACTGAACATTGACCCGCTGGAGAATATGATGGGGCATTTGGTGTTACCACATTTGTATATATATGACATAATATATGTCAGTGTTACAGGTATGGCTTGTTTCGCTGTGTCCAAAAAAATGTAAATGCTCCTTTTTAAACTAGCCATCCTTCAAATGAAGACACATTTCCCATCAGCCCCATTGCCTTCTGATCCTCTTTCCTGAGGATAAATGTGTTGGATCCCTCAGCTTTCATCAGAAACTCACCAGAAAGTCTCCTCTGGAAGAACATTGCCCTCTTCCTGATTTGTGCTAGAGAGGAATCCATCTTGTTTGCGGAAAAAAAGAAAAGATGTTTGAATGGCTTCTTGATAGCACAAAGTAGCCTAATATGTGGTCGTTGAATTGACTTTATTAAGATTCCCTCTGTAGATCGCCTGTGTCTCTGGTTGTCTCACCCCATCATGGAGAGTTCCATCACGCTCTGGCAGTTCCTGCTGCAGCTGCTGCTTGACCAAAGCCACAAGCATCTCATCTGCTGGACGTCCAACGACGGCGAGTTCAAGCTGCTTAAATCCGAAGAAGTAGCCAAGCTGTGGGGACTGCGCAAGAACAAGACCAACATGAACTATGACAAGCTGAGCAGAGCCCTGCGCTACTACTATGACAAAGTAGGCAACAAACATTTAAACATACATTTGAAAACAATTGAAATACAATGGTAAACACTCTAGGTGGCTTAATGCTGTTTTATGTTGTTATAGCTATGGAGAACAAAAATGTTAAAAGAAGAATCATGTTTGTTCCCTCTGCAGAACATCATTAAGAAGGTGATCGGTCAGAAGTTTGTCTACAAGTTTGTGTCATTTCCTGACATTGTGAAGATGGACCCTGCGGCCGTGGAGTCAGGCCGCAGCAGTGAGGAAAGTGGGGGTGCAATGTCGGAGCCTGAGGCTGACGACGAGGATGGGGGTCAGAGAAACCAGTACCTCCGCTCCAGCCTGTACTCCTCCTTCACCGTCAGGTCCCTGCAGCACTCCTTAGAACCACACCGGCCCATCAAGACGGAGCCCAGATCCGAACGCCATGACGACAGCTCCTCTGTCATCCGATTCATAACCAACCGTGGCCACTCCTCCCTCTCCTCAACCCCACCCCCTTCCTCAACGGAGGCCTCCCATTCCTCCAGACCATCTCCTCAGCAGGCCCGCTCTTTGTCCTGCTCCTCTTCCCCGCCACAAAGCCCCGCCCACACACTATGGAGGGGGCGGAGCCAGAGCACAGACACTGATGAGTTAGAGCAGAGCGCTCAACCTCTAAACCTGTCATCTGGTCAGAGGGAGAGAGTGAGGTCACAGAGCACGACAACGCCAGAGAGAAGGGGACTGGCCAATAGTGCGCCCTTGAAAAGCCGAAAACCCAAAGGCTTAGAAATCTCCGCCTCCTCTCTCCTCCTGACAGGAAGTGACCTCGTCTCCATTGCTCTCAACAGCCCGGCGTTGCCTTCAGGGTCCCTGACTCCTGCCTTCCTCACTGCACAGGTACAACATGACACATAACACATGTATCACAAACATTTAAGTAACACATAGTCCCTTCTACTTCCACGGGTTGTTTTAGGTGAGAGAAGGCGAGAGAGGGAAAGAGGAGAAGAAAAAGGCTGAGAAGGACCAGGCATTTTGGGGTTGAAGAAAGTTAAGCTTGTAGACAGGGAGGAGATGGAAAGAGGTGAGCGGAAAGAGGGGAGGAGGCGAGGGAGGGAGGAGGTTCATAAGTGAAGCCATATGTTCCTGAAGCTCCTGAGTCATTGCAACAGCACACTGACCAAACCAGGACGGTCTGACAACATTCAGGCACTCAGCTGATGCTTTTATCCAGACTGAGCAATGATAGGCTGCTGAGTGTCTAGTGCATAATTGATGGAAAATAAAAGTATATGCTAAAGCTTTCACTGGTCACTGAACATTTTCTTTGATACAGTGTTGGCAAGAAACACCTGGTTAAGTATCCACATCCCCTCCTCCACCACAGGAACCTTTCAGAATTTAGAAACCTTGCCCAGGACTGATGTGGTTCTGATTTTAGATCCTACATTAAAAAACAGTCCCTGGAGATGTCTTACAATCCAGGTACAATCTTTGGTAGCCTAAACTGGTATCTTGCCAGTTATCTGGTAACTGGTGTCTTGCCATGGATTTTTCCATTTTTGGACTTGCCATCTGACAGAAGCACAGCATGAGCTGGTCATGAGAAAGTGGAGCTGAATATCTTTCAGTTGAAAGATATTCCTCGACGTTTAGCAGAATTATGCATTAAGTTATGCATCGTTAAAAGAAAAATATAAAACAATAAACTCAGTGGTCAGTGCAAACACACTGAAGAAACTTCAGTTCCTGAATGTTTTAGTTCCTGGCTGTTGTGATAGAGTATTGTGTTCCCATGAACCAGAAAGAAAAACCAAACTGGCCTTAGTGAAATATGAAGAGACAGAAGAAAGACGAGACAAAAGAAAATAGATGTCATGAATTCTGTATGAGCGGCGCTTCCTGACCTGCATGGAGTCAGTCTGCCAAGTCAGTCTGTCTGGTAGACGAGAGTTCACTAGAGGGCAGAATTGGCTTTGAGCTCTGGGTGAGACTGAATGACATGACAACTTCACCACAGTCTGTGTACAGCTCTGTGGACTCACTGCCAGAATAAACACCTTCATTTCCATCTTGGTGTATTTATCCTCTGCCATTTTCATTTTGGGTTTTGTCAATATAGACTCCGTCTGGTCTGCTGCTCGCTCCCAGTCCTCTGCTCTCCAATATTCATTTCTGGTCCAGCCTAAGTCCAGTGGGACCCCTCAGTCCTGCCCAGCTGCAGAGCCATGCCCCCCTCTTTCAGGTAAACCCGCCACATGTCTTGTACTGCTGAGTATGTGAGGAATTTGAGTGACTGCATGTTGTCCGAGCCATCTTAGAGAGGAGGTAACCACGGTAATTGCTCAGTTGGATTTAATGACACACACACTTTTAGACAATCTTTCCTGAAAAGATGTAGATACATCTGTTCGTATGCTTAATGGAACAGAAAATGACGAAACGAGTTGTGTGAACAATGTCCTCACCTTCGAACCCCAGGCCAACCGCTGTGTAAACTGGCCGTGGTCTTTTTCGAAAAGTTAGTACACGCTGCTGAACAGTCCGAGAAGCACTTTCGGCCAATAAGATAAGATCATCCGAACCTGAAACCAACCCTAACCTCCACCTTTACCCTGATTTTAAACCAGACTGTTTACGCACAAATAATGCAGAGGGAAAATGCCTCTTCCAACTTTTGTCTCCATAACGCTGGAAAACAGTATTATTTTTGGTTTAATTAATTACATTAATTGTTTTCAACAATAAGCTACAGTTTCAGTTCTGTCAGTTCTGAGTGAAAAATGACACACTAACCTTAATTTTCTATACCAGCCTTTCAGAGAAATCACTGGCTGTAACTGAGACAAAATCTCCCCTCATAACTACAAGAATTGATTTTACTTTTACAGTTGTTTTCACACCGTTGTGTGTGTGTGTGTGTGTGTGTGTGTGTGTGTGTGTGTGTGTGTGTGTGTGTGTGTGTGTGTGTGTGTGTGTGTGTGTGTGTGTGTGTGTGTGTGTGTGTGTGTGTGCGCGCAGTGTGCCAGGGTTTCAAAATAAGCCACAGATGTTTCCGTTCTAGTGTGGACAAGAAGAGGGGGCGACTTCCTGTTGGCTACAGAGAAAGAGAGAGGGCTGGTTGGTCAAGAGCTCCTCTTCCGTATCAACTCACTGACACAAAAACGTACAACCCCAAAATAAACTGTTAAGCATCGAGTTTAATGCCCCCACAGTGCAATTTAAGCAAGCGCACACTCTCCTCCTCTGATGTAGCATTCACTGCCCAAATTTTACTATTTTACACAAGTAATTCTGGGAAAGCACAGACTAACCTTGGCATTACTGTTAACATTATTGATGTGACATCATTTGTGTAGGATTGATAGTGGTACTACTGTATATCAATCTTCTATTAATGATCAATAAATCAATATACTCTCTATTTTGGTTAAAAAAAAACAAAAAAACCCATCAATTTTCTCTAAAGCCCCTCTGTGTAGGATTTGAGCATTTCTGACTTCTGAGTGTTCTAATTCCCTTCCAGTGAAGAAAATGTGACATAGTGCCATCTAGGGTGCCCCAGATTTTGAGAAAATGTGATGCACTGCCCTAATTGGCACCCTTCCACGGTGTTGGGAAAGTTACTCAGAAATTTGAATATATTAGGCTATTAGTTACATATTACTCCTTAAAAAGTAATATTATTACATTACTTAATACTGGGTGAACTGGGTGATATAAGTAACTAGTTACATTACTCGTTATGTTACTAGTTCTTTCCAGTGTTTCCCCCAGAATGACTTTGACTATTCTAAGTTTGGACAGGTTTGTACAGCGGTGGTCAGGAGAAAGAGAAAGAGGGAGTGAGCAAGAGAGGAGGTGCTGCACGAATTTATGCTCCTCAGTACACCTCCTCAATCAAATATGAGTTTAAATACACCTAGTAAAAAAAATAGAAAATCAATATGTGGCGTTCACCGTTGATAATTATCCAAATTATAGGCTAATTATGGGAAACACTGCTTTCACTACCACCCCACTTCCGCCCCAAACAGTTGAAAGCTTTTTGCTGGTCGCACTGAGTTCACAATAGATCACAATGTTCTTTGCATGTTAGACTGTGACACAATAATTGCAGTAGCTACTGTTACAGCTGTGGAAAGAACGCCTCTCTCCCTCATTCTCGTTCTTTCTTCTTTTAGTTTTTGGGTATCAGTGGACACGAACAACAAAGTTGGGTGCAGCTGACCTGCCGCAAAGTCGAGCCTTCACGTCAAGAGTAGTGCGTTCAGTAACTTCAGTAACAGCGTTACTTGCCTTAGTAACTGTTATGTTATTACAGATTTAGAAAAAGAACTAGACCACTAGTTAGTGGGAAAAGTAATATTATTACAGTAACTCATTTGTGAATAAAGCTTGATTTATACTCCTGCATGTGTAATATACTTGTGCATCAGTGTCTCCGTCCTTCTGCAATTACATGGCAAATGCTAGTCGCTACAGCGTCCACTGTGTTGACTTTTGCCGGCAGAGCAGGCTAACTTCCGGTTTAGCCCTCCGCTAACGTGAATTGGGGTAAAATTGTACAGTTCTTACAGACTTTTCGAAAGTTATCGACCAAATGGATCACATTTTGATTCATATGAGTCATTTCACTCGGGTTGTGACGATTAAATAAATTGATCCATGATACAGCCTCTGCTTTGGTCGCTTGTAAAAGTTACTTCAAAGCACGGGGGACTTCCTGCTCGGAGGCATTGCAAGGCTACAGGTAGGGGGCTAGGTTGATTTGACACAGGAGTATAAATTGCACTTAACGCATTACTGCCCAACCCTGCCCTTCCAATGGAAGCGTCATCCAGTGCCCTCCAAGGTGCCCCTTTGTGTGAGGAAATGTGGTAAAGTGCCCTTGAAGGCGCCTCTATGTGCAAAACACATGATGAAGGGCCCTCTACACGGACGGATTACCCAGGGCCCAAAATCCCAAAGAGGCCCATAGTGATAACTATTGCCATAGTTACGCTGCTCAGAATTTTTGTTTCTGTAGGTGCTTGGAATACCGATCGTCTATGCTGGCTTTCGTTGATGTTCAAAGGGAGTGAATTTTCAATAAATACACATAAACCACGTTGTTCACTTTCTATGTCATGTTGCCCCACTGCATAAAGCTGGTGCCCCTTTTGTTTGTTTTCGTCCCTGCCCCTCAGACAGCCTTACTCCGCCTCTGCTTTGTCTGAATATTTCACTGGTTTTAATCACTCAAAGACTACAAGGGGAAATTTCAATTACCAGGTCAAGCTTTCCAGAATCTCAATTTCTGGCTTCTGCTCACACATGACTCTGACGCTGAAAAATGCCAGCATTCTCTTATGAAGCAGTATGTCTGGGGGATAAATCTTAACTGTTTTCAACTGTCCCCCTACAGTTCCCCACGCTGCTGAATGGACCCATACCAGTGCCTTTACCTTGCATGGACGCTCCGTCCCCTCTGCTGCTCTCCTCCAGCTCCCACAAGTCCTGATGCCAGCATGAGCTCCAAGATCGACCTGGGCCAAACCAGGCTGAGCTGGGCCAGATCAGCACAGATAAGGACCAAACCAATCAGTCTTAAACTCTGATGAACTGCACAGGAGTCGGACTTTGTCTGAATCCAATTACATTTTAATCTGAATCCTGTTCCTTTGCATTTATTATAAGAAACAGGAGCTTCACTCTGAAGCTTTGCTCTCTGAGAAGAGTGTTTGCATTAGACAGTTCAACTGCTCATTTTCTTGATATTTGTGACTGGTGTTTCCTCTTTTCAAGATTTGTTTTTTTTTACTACTTTACTACAGTGATACAGACTTGTTGTAAAGTTATTTCTATTTTCCCCCACTCCGACTGATGTCAATATCCACACCACTGACTCAGTGGAAATCTGGGGGAAATCCATGACAGGAATTATGCAAGACCTCACTAAGCCAGGAGGTTTTGAAAGTGTTTTCTGTACGTCTGTTTGCTTAATTTAAAGCTACAGCCATGAGACAGTTAGCTTATCTTAGCTCAAATACAGGAAATGGGGAAACAGTCATCCTTGCTCTGTCGAGAAGTAATACAATCTAACTACTTATTATTGGTATGAAAACCAAACTATAAAACTAACAATTTGTAGATTTATGGGGGACTAAAGGTTGTCTGGCAAACTCACAGTAATGACAAGACTCCAGGAAGTTACTGCTCCCATAACCTCCGTAAAACCCCAGGTTGTTTTTACATTTTGGTGTTTGTACTGATTAAACAGAACACAGATGACGATGATGATGTTTATTAGTGTTTATTTTACTTTATAGCCAGGCTGGCTGTTTCCAGTCTTTAACTAAGTTAACCAGCTACGGCTGTAGCTATATATTGAAAGTGACAAACATGAGAGTGGTATCAATCTTCTCATCTTACCCTCTGCAAGAAAGCATTTCCCTAAATGTCAAATTGTTGCTTTGAATTTGATCATAAAATGGGACCATAACTGGATGATTAAATGCTATAGGCCAAGTACGATGAATGACACTTGGCAAGTGTCTCACCTTTTTTTTTCTCTCTTCTACACTTGAGATACGTTTGTCGAGACTGTGGCCTCTAGAGATGAATCCCATACTGACTCCTAGCAGTACACCTGCTAGCCAGCATGCTAAAACACTCTGGAAAATCTTCATTTGGTCTTTTGTATTGCTTTTACATGACGCTGTGAACTTTTTTTTAAATCTTTGTATATTTTCATGCTTTTTTAAAATGCACTGTTCTTTTAAGCCTTGTACCAGCTGTGCCTTCAATATAATAAAACTTGTACAAATGTATTAATCTTTAAACCAGGTTTTAATAGACATTCCAGGTCAAAATTGCACAAAAACCTTTTTTTGTAAAATAGCTCCTAGTTATTTTTATAGAGAAATGGATGGAAATGTATTCTCTGTGATTTGTGTTTCGCTGTTTTGTTGAGAAAAGTTTTTTGGAATAAAATGAATTACTTATCAGAATTACAACATTCGTTTTAATTGGTAATACACACTCTTTTCACCATTCAAAGAATGACTGCTGCACAGACTGTTTATGAAACAGATTAAATTTACTTCCGATGGTTATGAGAAATAAATAGTTCCAGTAAAAAGAGTCACACATCAACTGTTGACCGGCAGCTGTGTTTCAGAGGTCGAATTCACAACAAAGCAGGCCTTCCATGCATCAGGCACACAGACGCACTTACACACATACGCGTTCAGACATGTTCACATAAAGTCAGGCCATTCATACACTTGAAAAAGTTTTACAATGATAAATATTTATCCGTTGTAGAAATCTCCTTTCATGCATGTCACTGCTGTTCATGTGAAAAAGCTGCCATTGGCAGAAACACAGTTTGCAGTTAACAGTGGAATAATGCTGCATTCTCATGTTTGAAATGTGCAGACATATCGTTTTCAAGGTTTAAGTGAAGCATCCATATATGCAAATACAGTGCATGTGAAATACAATGTGAGAGGAAGAAAAAGGTTTTCTTTTTGAAGCTACCAAGGGAGAAAAAAGGGGCATTGGGTCATGTAGTCCCAGGACGTCTACCATTAATACAATGACTTGTTTCCTGTGAACACAATAATAGTTACATTACTTGAAATGTAAAACGTTGACATCGTCTACCAAGCTACATTTGTTCTGATGTCACCGTATGCATTGAATTTTAATTTAAGCTCAATCAATCCACGTTGTCAAAGGTTTATAGCTAATGAAATGATGAGAATTACAGTATGTTCATCACACTATTAGCTGCAAACTGATAAAAGTTAATGTTTATTACATTAATTCTCTCAGATATTAAGTTTGAGTTTATCAAGCATTAGTAGTGCTTCAAGCACAAATACCCAATCAGTATGTTGGAACAGGGAACTTCAGTGTTGCTCGAATCCTTTAAATGTCACCAAACAATGTGAAATTTTCATTTAGATGTTGAGCAAAAGAGCTGCAGTTACAGAAAAATCTCCCTCAGATCTCCTCACACTCGTGTTCAACCAGTGATTTTCAATGCATTCCTAGTGTTATTTAGTGCAAAAGCTCATGCACCACACTCACTTCTATTTCTTGCTACTGTGAGTGTAGAAAGTGCTCTTTGCCTTTTCCATGATGGATTTTTCCCTGTGTGACCTTTTGAATTTTGGAGCAAAATTGCAGCTCTGGAGCTCTTGCCCTTTGATTTTGAGAGTTATTTATATTTTAAAGGAACAGTCTGACATTTTGGGAAATGGACTTATTTGCTTTCTTGCCAAAAGTTGGATGAGAAGATCGACACCGCTCTCATTTCTGTACGATACACATTAAGCTAGAGCGAGCAGCTGGTTAGGTTAGCTTAGCTTAAAAACTAGCAGCTCACCTGTCTACCTAACAGCACCTCTAAATCTCACTAAGCAACATAGCATCTTCTTGAATTCATACAAAAGTGTAAAAACTCTTCCTCTTTTATACAAATTAAACAAATGAGATATAGCATGTTAATTTTTGAGTTTTAGAGATGTTAGTAGGCAGGGGTAACAGCTAGCATTGCCGTTTCCCTATTTTTGTCTACTAAGATAAGCTCCTGGCTTCATATTTAGTCTACCAATGCGAGAGTGGCATCAAACTTTGCATGTAACTCTTGCAAGAAAGCGAGTAAGCATATTGTCAAACTATTCCTTTAAAGTGATGAAACACTTTTCGCTATCACACAGCTGCTGGAAATATCTGGACAAGAAGTGACTACATCTTCGTTGGTCCACAGGAATGAGACAAACACTCATTGCAACTAAATTAAACCACGAGTGCAAAGGACACCAGCTGACATTTTAGTGTTTAAGTGATTTTTCAGGAGATCTTCCATTTGCTTCAGTAAACACGCAGGAAAAAGCGAGACTTCTCAACAGACTTCACCTGTAGCATCACTGTCAGTTGCAAACAACACAACGGGCAGTTAAATCTAACATTTCAATTTGAAATCTTTTTTTTTTCCTTGTGTACAAATGCTGGAGAGAGCGGTGGTCCAACGCCAAGTGGAAAACAACCATTTACCCTCCCCCCACCCCGATCCCCTCCGAAAAACATGCCACAATGACAGTGTTGTTTCACAAGGAGAGGCCAAAGGTCACAGACACAGAGAACACATCTTAATACTGTTGGGTATACTCGGCCGTGTTGAGGCCAAGGGTCCCTGATTCCAAAAAAAACACACTGAAGTGCAAGTTAAAAACAAAGTTACTGCAGTGAGATCTCTGAATGCACACAGAGCGAGAAAGTCTAGCTTGCATTATTTTTTTTAAAGCACTGAAGTCCTGGCAGTTTTGTGAGGGTTTTTGGGAAGGCTTGCTGGCTTCCTGTGGGACCTCACGTGACTTCCCGTTCAGCTCTAGTATTCCTCTTCTTTCATCTGTGCTTTTCGCTCGTCTTCCCAACTGTTTGCCTCCCTCGTCCTTCTCAGTTTTGGTCCCAGCTAGAAAGGCCAAAAGAACTGAAGAACTCATGTTCGCCCAGTTTGATTGGACTCTTGTGTGTGCTTCTTTAACCCACAGTCCAAAGCTGTTACCACAATCTCCTCGCAGTCCAGCTTTTTAAACCCTCAGTGCAACCACCCCAGACGCAGCAGGCCCTCTAGAAGAAGAGTCAGGCTAAAATGTTTTGGAAAAATTATGCAGAGGAATCCAGAGGAATAATGTTTTTCCCCATCCAAGACCTTCTAGTGTCCCAGTCTTTCTAAATCTGGAAATGTTGTAGACTTCAGTCACGGAAGCTCGAAGAAAAACAAAACATAAATTCCAAATATATATATATATATATATACATATACATATATATATACACACACATCTTTATAAAAAAAATCTGAAGAAACTGAAGCGTTCGGTCTCCAAGCACGACAACAAGAACAACTTGTCACAGCGATGACATCAACATCAGTGGAATTTTAACTCAAACGAAGCCGGAGAATCGTAGTCAGAAGAAAAACAACAGTAACCTCACTGACTGCTCAACTGTGCATGGCGTCTCAAGTTCACATCAGGTATACACACACACACACCCGCACCCACGCACGCACACACACGGTGTGTTAAACACAGACAGTAGTAGTTTAGCAGCAAAAAATTCAACCTCACCCTGCCCCCCCCCCCAATAAATAAACACAGTCTCCAAATAGATTCAACCCATGAGTCACTCATTCAGAGGAGAGTGTGTGTGTGTGTGTTTTTGTGTGTGTGCAGGTAAGAGCGTTGGGGGGGGGGGGTCACTCCGCACAGGGGGAGGTGGGCTCATGCGAGAGGTTTGTGGGAAGTGATAAAGAAGTTGGGCAGTCGGCCATCCTCTTCATCAGACCTTAGAAGAGCATGCTCTGCCTCCTGTTGATCTTGCCGTTACCTGGAAGAAAATTAAAAACACAATACCCATAAGGCCTTTCCTTTACATTAAAGATGTTATACGTAGCCTTCCTCAATAGACCAATGTTACACAGGAAGTTCAGTTTACTTGTCCAGAGTCCTGCTCAGCCTGTGAATGGCTGTATGTCGTCAGGGGTTTGGGGTCAAGCAGGCTAGAGACTTAAAAGTGTTTTCAAAGAAAGTTTGTGTTGCAAACTAGAGATATGGGGTTTGCGTGGTCTTTTAGGAGGCAGGGAGGGACGCTATTCCAGTTGCATTATGGCAAATGCAGTAATGCAGTGTTTTTGAATCTTAACCACTACTCATCTCAGGATATCTCAGCCCCTCCTGCTTCAAATTTTACCTGTATTTTATTTATCTGTGTTTTGTGAATCTCCCAACTGTATAGAAGTCTAATACTTGTCCCTATCAGTACAATAATCAAATAAGCCTGTGGCTGAAAAGCATGTCAGACTTTATCAGCCTCATTTTACCTGCTTTCTGCTGAAAGAAAGAAAGAAATCTTTGTCTTTGTGTGAAACGCTGTAGCATCTGGATGTGTTCCCCACCCACCTGACTCTGGGTACGAAGAGCTCCTGTAGCCGGGGTCTCTCTGCAGCTGCACTTCTTTTAACGTGAATATTGATACACCTACAACACAGAGGAGAGCTTCAGTTTACAGCAGATACCAGGAAAGAAGAAAATCTGCGATAATGGGGCCCCAAAAGACAAAAGACAGTTTCAGTTGCGTGTGCGCTCACTCTCAGGCAGTGTGTAAACTCTCATGCCGAGCTGCCTGAAGTAGGAATGTTTCATCGCCTCTTCAGCTGAAATCCTCTTCTTGGATTCATACTGCGGAGACAGAAACAGGAAATATCAACCACACTGTGATTTTAGCATATAATGCTGTGGCTGTTGTGTCTGCGATCGGTGGTTCACTCAGATTAACTGTGACAGACAAGAACACATTAGAAAGGGGAACCAAGTCTATGCTCAGTGAAAACACTGATAGTGCTACGCCTCCTGCTGTCAGTAAGTGGCACTGAAGGGATTCATGTCCAAATTAAAAGGTGAGCAGTAGTGGCGGATGAATACAAATTTCTATTTCTGACAGTTTTACCACGAAAGAAACAGAACAGACACACTGAAACAGTTTTTTCATGTAATTAATAATATTTTACTACTGTGGGAAGAGGTAGGGTATTTGCTATTTTGCCATTATGTATCCCAATAAAATAGTTTTTGGTCTATTTTATCTTGGGTTTCGTTTCACTGCTACGTAACCAATTGACAACCTAAATGATTGAAGTAAAGCCAGTTACGCTAAATCGGTTACAAAACCTACAGTGTTTTAGGTACTTATCAGTTTCTATGGTAAAGAGAATCTCAGCTCAAGGGTCTTCTTGAGCAAATGGAGCTGGTACAGGTGTCATCATGTGCCCTAATGTGAACTTTCAGTCACAGAATAACAGGTGGGAGATCATAGCCAGTGTCCCTGTCCAAGAATTGTCTTTGGCGTCGGCTATGAATGGTCTGCTGGATGTTTCCCTGGCTCCTGATCCATCTTGACCACCAAAAGTTCACATTTGGGTCATGTGATGACACCTGTACCAGCTCCATTTGCTCAAGAAGACCCTTGAGCTGAGATTGAGAATGAATGAATGAGCTGTCTGTAGCAGCTCATTCATTCATTTATTCACCGAAAGACGACTGAGAGATGCGGTTGAAAGCACGAGTGGACCATTGAGCTTACAACACCGCTCCCAAATGTCAAGGAAGAACATCCGATCTAGCAAATACAAGCTTAGAGCAGCATGTTTACAAATAAAACTAATAATTCTCATTGTAATGATTATGAACTTGTATTGTCTACTTGCTTATTATGTATGATTATGTTTGACATTTTTTAACAATATGACATAAAACAAATAAAACTGAGAATACCAGTGTAATGTTAAAAATAAGTGCATTATAAATAACATCGTTCTGCTTATGGAGAAAGAGTAAGCAAACTTTAGAATTAGCAGTTTATGTTTAATTTAGCTAACTTATAAACCTGACAGGTTTATTAGTTATTAGTTTAACCGTGCTAAGGTAATAAAATGAAAATGAAAACAAGAAGGAAAAAAAAACAACTTGTGAACAGGTGGCTAGATACATCAGTCTAGAGTGAATTGTATTCTGGGTGTAATAAGGGAAGTAGACACTCACTCGGAGGAAAGCCAGCAGCAGCTCGATGCCTTCACCGTCCAGCCTAGAGGAGACAAAAGGAAGAGCAACAGCTTACTGTCTGCCTCCAGCATGGGCTGATGGGAATGCGGGGGCTCATGGGAGGGAGGAAGTGGATAGATGTCTGTGAAATGTTCAACAGGATTTCCTGCCCGTAGCACACCCACACACCCATTACTGTATATATGTAAAGAGGCCAGGAACAAAAACCCCTCCACACACACACACACACACACACCACACAGTACCTGGGAGCGTGGTTGATTATCGGCTGTGGCTTGTATTTGGGGAAGTTGTAGGACTTAAACTCTTCGATAGATGAGATTCCCGGCCAGTTCTCCTCTGTGGGTGTGCCTGAAGTCACACAATCAGAGCCACTCAGATATACAGGACTTTGCCACAATAGGGTTAAACAGCTAAGAACGTGCGTGGCGTGGGTTACTGTGGTGATCTGGCCTGGCAGGAGTCACTCACCCAGTAACCTGAAGATGAGGTGGAGCTCGTCCTCGACGGTGGAGCCGGGGAACAGCGGCCGACCTGCAGCCATCTCGTAGAATATACAACCAACACCCCTGCAGACACACACACGACCACAGGAAAGTAGTTTCATTCCAGTGCCGCAACTTTTATTTATCAATTAATGTACCGTAATTAACTGACACCGACAAGCTCTGACTTATAAATTATTGATGATTATTAATATTGTGGCAGTCAAATTTTCCTGTCAAATAAGTCAAAAGAAACAGCAGCAGCAAAAAGCCATAGGTCAAAAATGTTTGGTATTTTTTGTTGATGACTGGCTCAAACTAACAAGTGAATTTGAAATTTTTTTTTTTTTACACGTGGAATACTGTGTTACTGATGCCTCTACCAGGCATTAGTAGTGTGATAAATAGGGTTCTCGTACCACATGTCGATCTGTGTTGAATACTCGGAGGATCCCAGCAGAACATCAGGAGGCCGGTACCAAAGAGTCACCACCTCGTTGGAGTAGGTTTTAGTCGGGACAGACTTTGCCCTCGCCAGACCTGTCAGCCCGCCAAAGACATACACAGACATTAGGATTGTTTACATAGTAGCATTACTCTGAAAGAGCAGAACTGGAAATAATCAAATGCATTTTCACATGATTTTCCT
Organism: Lepomis macrochirus; assembly: GCA_024633595.2. Classification (NCBI taxonomy): domain Eukaryota; kingdom Metazoa; phylum Chordata; class Actinopteri; order Centrarchiformes; family Centrarchidae; genus Lepomis; species Lepomis macrochirus. The sequence continues at coordinate 6,778,216 of JALXJV020000024.1, read as the reverse complement.
TCCCAAAAGCACTGCAAGCACAGCCAGACCACTCCTCCATTCTCCACTGCCCTGACGACAATATCAGCTACTGCTGTGGTCCCGCTTACCGAAATCAGCCAGTTTGAGCTCTCCTCTCTCGTTGATAAGGAGGTTTTGGGGCTTCAGGTCCCTGTGGAGAACTTTCCTCTTATGACAATATGACAGCCCTCGCAAAATCTGAAACAAGAAAACCTGGAAAGATATGGGTAAAACCTTGATGTTATTAATATGTAGTACAACATGCAAATTCTGCTTCTCATACATCAAACCCATTTTATTCTTAATTTAGCCAGATTTTTACAATTCTTCAGATGGGATGCAAATGCAAACAGAAATGTGCGCTTTACTCCCAGAGCTAAGCTCATGGAACTGTTTGGTTAGGTGCAACTTTGATCCTGACTAAACACTACACGGTCTCATCTCTATTGATCACACAGAAAAAGGAGATAAAGGCTCACAAGTTTGATAAGAGAGAATGTGTTTCCACATTGAGGGAAAATAACAAAAAGATAATCAATAATAGTAGAGTCGTCCTTGCCTTCACATTGTGCATGCTCATTATGTTTCCACAGTCGTCCATATACTGCTTCAGGTCCTTATCCTACAGGGAGAGATGGTTCCATCAGAAATTAAGTAGATATAATGACACCTACAGAACATGTCTTTACAACAGTATAACTTTTACACATACGTTTCATTTCATTTTACTGACTTATCAATCAGCTATTCCACACATCCTGTTGATGCACCAAATCCATCCTCATGAAGCAGAAATAAACTGTGTTGCGCATCATCTCATCACCCATGAGAAGCTCCTTCAAACTTTGCTACACTTTTGTTTGAATTTGTTTGTTACCCAGCAACTCCCACCGGGTCTGAGTGCCACCGCCAGCCGTGCAAACATCCCAGGAGGAGGGGGGGAAAAGAGCCGGGATAAGAGCTAAGCTAACCCAGCTTTGACCTAAGGCTGCTCCACTACCCAGTCTACTCCTGGCTAATGTCCGATCACAGGAAAAAAGGAATGGATGAAATGGGACTCAGGCTAACCGAGCAACAGGAAATCATAAACTGTTGTGTCCATATCTTACAGAGACCTGGCTCCACAACAACATCCTAGATCAAGCTATGGCACTTGACAGAATGAACGCAATTACAAATGAACAAACAGTTGGGAATACAAAAAACACTGGAATTGTCCTCTAATAAATGTTTACTATCAGCTAAATTCTAATGCGTTTCCATATCCTGCTCTCGCCTGTATTTTCCATTTAGAAGCATTTTGTCATTGAGAACACGGGGGAAGTCTTACCAGGTACTCGAAGACGAGCGTGAGGCTCTTGTCAGTGTGGACGATGTCGTGTAGCGTCACGATGTTGGCGTGCTTGAGGTCCTTCAGTAACGACACTATAGAGACAATGACAGACAGATGTTTACACAAAAAAAACACTCTTAAAAACGACTCCAAAAATGATTGAATTATAGCAATAATAATTTAGGAAACAAAAGCTGGTTACCTTCTCTGATGGCGGTACATGGCGCTCCTTCCTCGTGTTCCAGCCGGATCTCCTTCAGTGCCACCAGGTTGTCTGTCAGCTTGCTGCGTCCTTTAAATACTGTGGCGTAGGTTCCCTGAATGCAGCACACAGCACTGGTTCAATATAACTGCATTAATGTGAATTGTGAAACCTATTTCCCTCATCAATACTGTAACTGTAGCAACTCGGCTACACACTGTCAGATCTTTTCCACATTTCACAGGTTTGATAAGTGCAGTGTTTCAGGGCTTCCTCACCTCTCCTAGTTTGTCCAGCTTAATGTACGTCTCCAACTTGCCAAAACCAATCTCCGACTGAAGGAAAGACAGAGGACAAAGTCAGAATTAAGCACAGATTAAGTTAGTGGATCACTAAGGAGAAAAGATTCAAGTCCCACAATTTTGGTTTCTGCAACCTGCTCTAATTACCGTTTCTGCAACAACAGAGTAAACAGATACATAATGCAGATGTGCTGTATTCTGCTCTGTTTTCTGCAGATATCAGTCTCTGTGCCTCTTCTGTGATGCATGTCTGTGCATCTATGCATGAGTGTTAAACAACGAAGCAGCTCCAGGCCTCCTTGCTCTTTGTTTCAGAAGGACAGATTCCAAAACCTGATGTGTACAGTCAAAGTTTTATTTTAGAGTGAGGCACTTAAGGTCCTTTAAAACCCTTTGAGCCTGACTGCTGCAATTTGCTTCAAAAAATGCATTCCGTCTGTGTGAATTACACTTCACTAGGATATCATTTTGGCTGATGTCCATTTGAAAAAAAAACATAAATAAATCTGCTTAAAAATCATACAAAAAAGGTCCTTATGACTCCAGAACTTCACTGAGAATCAAGACGTTTTCTTCAGTTTGACAGTAATACTGTGATAATTAACTTTTTTAAGCTCATGTGTCACTGTCAGTGAGCCTGAAATATACACAAATATGCTTGTCGCTGACAGTTGGCAACAAAGCTGTAAAAGCAAACCACAGCTGAGTAGTATGATCTAATTTGATGGGCATAAAGACAGGAGGAGGTGAGCACTTGTGACTCCAGATTATTCCATCCTGATCTCACACCGGGCCAGTTGCCATGGTAACGTGCACAGAGGGAGTCTGGCAACTGCAAAGCAATAAAAAAAAAATAAAAAAAAATAAAAAAAAAGGTAGCACACACAGGCACAGGGACATAAAAACACTGACCAGCGAGGCTCGGCGGGAGCGTCGGCTGAGCGGCTGGTCGAAGGGGGGGCTGCTGAGCTGCAGCTTCTCCAGGTAACCGTCTGGAATTCGGATGTCAGCAGGGAGAGACAGGCGCTTGTTGAGGTCCTAAAACACGCACACACATAAAAAGATGTTGAAAATATTTAGAATTAATACTAGAATTTCACATTCCTGTAGTGGTGGATATGGGGTTTCTTTGGGCAAGAAGATTTGCACCTACATTAAAGAAAGTATTTAAAGCCAAAAGATCAAATTATTGCTACTTCATACTTCAACACACACTCTAAATTCACCACACAAGTCGATGGTTAGGAACCAAACTGTTGCTTTTCCGCAACCTGCTCACATCACAGCAGACCGTGAGAAAATATAGCGCGACATGCCTCGTATCCATATGTGATGTGGGCCGTGTCGTCCAACACACACACACACACACACACACACACACAGTGTCTACTAAAATAACTCGCTCTCATCTCCTCTTACTCCCAGAGAGAGAAGACAGAGATCAGGTCGATCACCATCATAAGGAGGGTAAAAATAAAAGGCACGGTGTCAAAACAAGACTGCTGAACAGCAAAACCTGTATAAGCACAAATCAGATTGTGATTGTGAAAACACATACAGCACCTGCAAAACAAAATAGCAAGAAAGCTAGGCGAAAATAGAAAAAAAATCATCTGTACGTTTTTAGCTCATATTCTTAGTCTGTATTTATTCCGCAGGCTGTCACTGTCAGTATTACTGGGCTGGAGGACGACGGATCATATCTATTTTAGGATCCCAATAAGACCACATCTGATAGCGATGAACTAACAATGCTCACTGTTGTGGGAAAAAGCAAGGATGAGTGAAGTAAAAATACAGAGAGAGAAGACGTCACATCTGCTTGGTTATCATACATGCTTTTAAGTTTGGCATCTCCACAAATACCATCAAATCATCCTCTCTCATTTCATTGCTGCAGCCATTTGCCCTCTATGACAATGCTGCTCAGAGAAGATGCCGGTATTGTGACAACTGAGAGTTCAATAAATGAAAGCTCTGATTATGTAGAGCATATCGCTGTCTTGAAGAAGGGAAGTATTATATAATGCGATTCCATGCTGCTTTTTCTCTGATGTAGCTCAAAACTCAAAGTTTAATGTCTAAACCTAAAAGATTTTGTTTGTCCTCACAGCATGTCATCCATTTTTGTTACATTCCCTGGTGTTTTGCTGTTGATCAGAAAGGACGAGCACTTTGAAGATCTTGGGCTCTGAATACTAATCAATTAATGCACAGATTTATCAAAAATATTTGTTAGTTGCAGCCATACGTGTATACTTAATCTGTTAAGCTGAGTTCAGACTGCAGGCCAGTACCAAATCTGATTTTTTTGCTCAACAGTGTGAACAGCCCAAGTCACATGGAATCTGGTCTTTTCCAGTTCAGATCTAGGCCACTTTCATATGTGGTCCAAATCATATTTGAATTTCTCAGTCTGGACAGTCAGACTGGAATTCATGCAACTCTGACATCACGGTGCCACGGTGAACGAAAAAGTTCACCGTGGCTCCCACTAGTACAGAATTGTGACGACGGTCGCTCTAGAGTGATGTCAGAGTTGCATGAATTCCAGTTCCAATTCCTATCCAATTCTAGGCAACAGTCACTAAAAAGGCTCACGAAATCCTGGAGAGGGACTGGTTAAGGTTTGCAGTGTGAACGTAGCTTTATACACATGTGATCAGTGCTGGGTCATCCCAAAGCTTGTGTTGATTTTATATGTAAATAAAAGCAAATCTGCATTAGGTTACATTACCTAAAAATAATTATCACTAATAATAAAGTAAACACAATATACAACAAATATGAATACATCAACTCAAGTAAGTAAACAAAAAGTGAAAGTAACAAAAATACATCACTGAGTTTGGTTAATGTCTTGAATTACATACTGATGATCCAGTTTTTGAGGTATTAAGAGATTAAGAGGGCTTGGTATCATTTTAAAATTTCCTTTCCTATTGCCAATACAATACAGATTTGGAAGCAATACCAAAATTGTGCTTTTTTTTATATTTTCTTTAAAGATATACACAAACATATTTTTCTACACATCCTCATTTTTCCCATAAAGGTTGTCTAAACACAAGCACCCACACAAGAACTAACTAAAAATCAACAGCCATCAAAAGGTATCAGGAGCTAGCTAACCACACAATACGCAAACTAGACTTGTACTACAAATTTTGATACAGTTTACACTTCGGACACATTTTTGGCTGGTGCCAAAAAAGTATTGAGTTTTGATATTAAGTGCTAACTTAATGTAATTTTTTTTTTTTACAGATTGTTGAGATAAAGATACTGTTTTGCAAATAACAACAACACACAAGCTTTACGTTACACCATTTATATTGAAGAAAACTAACAGTATGAAGCTTATTCTGGTATCGCAACTGTTGTGGCATTGTCTGCTGGTTGTACGGCTGGACAATAAAACAATAACAATAATTATTGCAATATATTTTTTCTTCAATAACAAAAACAAATGTTCAATAAATATTCAATAAATGTTTGATTTCATTCACTTTGTTCTCCCTCACATTTGTGAAGTGATCCACTGTTTGGCCTTCAGTGCTGACCAGCAGAAGAGTTTAAACCACAATTAACCATCAGGTTTCTACAACTTTCACTCAGGGGCAAAAGTCAGCCTTTAATATCAAAAGAAATAACGATTTCGAAAGATATGAAACATTTTATCCTGATAACATTTTTGGCCATATTGTCCAGCCCTAGCTGGGAGGGAGACTTAGGGCTGATGTATCTGAAAATCTTCTATCCATCTACTATCCAGCCGTCTATCCATGGGGGTATGTCCAATCGTTTACTTTGTTAAAAAAATGGATACTATACATTCCTAATATTGCACACCGGACTATCAGTCAGTCAAGTGGATAATATTAATAAACTGGAAACACTGAGAAGTGCTTGAAAGGCAATGGAAAGGGTTCAGGCCTCCAAAACTATGATAATGGATGTGATGTGATGTTTGTAATTATATACTTCAAATGGATTGTTTTGTTAATTTGATAAATTTTCCATATAATATTCTGCTGTTACCCCTTTACCCTTTCATTGGAATTATACTGTATATCAATGTTGTACTATATGATTGTAGTGCTGTGTGATATTATGCTTGAGGATGTGTCTTGAGAGATGAGATTTGATGTTTTTGAGGTGACAGATTTAGGAGTGTAGAGTCACCACACAACCGAAAGCAACTTACTGTCTGGTAAGAGTCAGTAAACAAGCATTCACTCTGCCCTTGACCTCCTTACTGACAAACGACAGCTTCGTTAAAACCTCCAGTAGTATCAAAAGAACCACAAGTAGAGCAGTGCGTGGTAGCTCATGTAACAAAGCTTACGTGAGTGTGTGTCTGTCTGTCAGGTCATTATCTCACAAGGATGTGTGTATTATCACCACATCCTTGCGCTCCTCTTGTTTCGTGCACCAACAAATGAGCAGAAAATAGGTCACTATGTGGGTGTAGGTGTGTGAGAGAGAGAGAGAGAGAGAGAGAGAGAGAGAGAGAGACAGACAGACATCTAGGATGTTGTCAAGGTGGATTCGGTTACATACGCTCCTCTGCCAGCAGGGGGCAGGAGGCCTCCAGGCTGAGACGATCATCCTTTTCACTTCTCTGCAGGTTCGATTTTTATGAAGTTGAAGATGATTTCTTGGTAATGTCTGCATGTAATGTAGGATCAACCTACATAAAGCCAATATTTATTTGCAGAAAAGAGGGATACCACCTTTTCCAGATTGTATAATGTGAAACAGAGGTGACACGTGTCAGAAAATTGATACAAAAAACACAATAAAATGACTAAACTACTAGTCTAAATAGTTCCCTGATAATCATGGGGATTTCCCATCTCACATTGTATTTGCTGATCTTATGTAAGATCGGTGCATTAGATATGTCATGTCTAAAGACACTGTGGACCAGCAGAGCCAATTTATCATCTTCATCAAAATATGAAAAAAACATGGAGATGACTAACAGGAGGGGAAGTAAGACTATGAAAAATATGTAAAAAAAAACACTTGCCTTATAAATGTTTTTGCCAATATTTAAACCTATTATTACATATTTCAAGAGGGCAGATAAGGCTCTGGGAAACAGAAGTAGGGCAGAGCGATAAAACAATAATTATCGTGATATAATTTTGATCGACAGAAATAATATTAAAAAAAAACAAATATTCAATAAATGTTCAATTTAATTAATTTTTTTTTTCTATTATTTTGTGAAGAAAAAAAAAAAGACTGAAAAAAGATGTTACTTAATTTTACTCATGCATATTTGTTTTAAATGTTCTGCCTAATAATTGAGTGATGATCCACTGTTTGGCTGATGTTTATCATGTTCTGACCATAATCAAAAGTTCATCAAACTTCATTTAACTGTCTGATTTCCTCTACTTTCACTCAGGAGCAAAACTCAACCTTTAAACTTGATATTTGATATGATTATTATTGATATCTTGAATGATATATTTTTATTGTGATAACACTTTTGGCCTTTTCGCCCAGCCCTAAATAGGAGATAGTTTCTAGTTTAATTTTGAAACTCAATCAAAGTAGGAATGATGTTCTTATGTCGAACAGGTGAGTTTGACTGGTACTTGACTTAATTATACATCCTTGCAAGAGGAACAAAGGAGACTCCTATTCCAGCATGCTCTCGAGTCTCGCCCCCGGACGTCTGACATGTAGAAAATCCTTGTGCTTACAGCACAGATTATCACACAGCGTCTCTTTACCGGCTGCTGCTGTGGCCCTCAGGGAGCAGGGCTGCTATCAGTATCATGACGCCCAGAAACTGAGAACCCATTAGGGAAAAACACTAAGCACCCCCCCCCCCCACCCCCCGAATTAGATCTCCCATAAGGCTGAGGGGGGGACGAGTGGGTGAAGAGCAGAGCAGAAGGAGAGGAGAGGGGGGTGATGGGTGGAATGTAGGCTCTCTGTGTGAGCGGTTTCTGCAGTTATTTTGTAGTGTGTGTGTGTCTCACCTCCATGGAGATCCGCGGTGTATGCGGTTCCTCAGACAGACGCCGGTTGGAGACTGCACCTCGTCTGAAGACGTTCCCGATGCATGGTCGCTCTCCCCATCTGAGCCCATCTTCAGGTTTTCATGCACAATATCTAAGACAAAATGAAAATAAGGAAATACATTAAAAGACACAAAAAGATACAGAGATATATATTAGTGAGTATTTTTCAACAGGATAAAAAGTGGCATTGGATGATAATAATACAACTTTATTTATTCATACAGCTTGTGCAGCTCAAAATGCTTTACGATGAAGTAAAGAAGGGAATCAATAAAAACAAGCAAAGTGCAAATACTGCGTGATAAAACCAAGCAATGAAATGAATAACAAACAAAAGAGCCAGCACATTGTCATATTCAGCAGTACTTCCCCCTGTTTTCCTCATGTTCTCTGTTGTTTCCCCTGCCCTCATGCTGCTAGTCCTGTCTGTTTCCCCTGTGTGTGTGCTTGGTTTTAGCTGGGCGTGGTTCTCCTCCCTAGCTCCTGCGCTTACGTTATCCACACACCTGCAGCTTGTGTGCAATGTGTAACTGTCTGCAATATCTCAACCCCGGTCCAGCACGTTTTTTTCCCCGCCAGATTCTAGTTGTGATTTTTTCCCTTAACCCCTGTATGGCTTTTCCTCCATCTGGATTGGATTCACTTCCCTAGCCCCCATTGCCCTTTCAAATATTGTCTATGATGTCTGTAATAAACCTCACTTTTTGGTGCCTGCCTCAGTCATGCTTTTGGGTCCAGTTTTACGTTCTCATAACACACATAGCAAAAACAGGTATGCTAAGAACAATGGAATATGTGAAAGACTGACACAGAACAGAGAATAAATATGTACAGGATGAGAATAAAACAAATCAGATTAAAGTTGTCCCTTTACTCTCAATCAGACGTGGTCCAGCAGTTTGACTGATATTACTGTAACACAATGTAAGCCCCCATTTACCATTTATAAGCATAATAGATGACCAGGGGGAAAAAAGGAAAGTTGAATAGACCTTTTTAACAGCAGACATTCTGACTTGTCAAACACACGTCACAACACTATTAATTGCTTCAGCAGAGCCTCCTTAATGAAATTAGTCCCACCTGCTTTGACAAGTCAAAATGTCTGCTGCTCATTCATTTGGGAATGATAAAGATTAAGAGTGCCTAATGTTGCAAGAGTAGCAAGCTTTGGGTGAGCAATAAAAAAAGAGAAAGAAAAAGACTTCTGACCAGTGATCCTCATGGGGCAAACACGTCAGTCAAATGCAAATAAGAGGGAGTCTATTTTGCTTTCAGAATTACCCTGTGTCTTTTCACAAAGTTTAACATGCATTTTGCATTCACACAACAGAAATGGGAAACATGAGTGAAAGAATGTCTTGATAAATCACGTTATTTCAATAAAAGTCAACTTGAGAAATATCTCCAATGGGGATCCATGAGAAAAAAAAAAAGTTTGGGAACCACTGGTTTCAGTATTGGCAAGAAGTTGTAGTGGTGGTGAGAGTAGCAGATATGTATTTGCAGTACTAGTAGTAGTTGTATTTCAAATATAATAGTTAATCAAACTGTAAGACTGAATAGAAAAGTGCTTCTGGCCCACAAACTGCACACCAACATGTGACATTTTTTTAAATGATTGATGATTGATGATGATGATTGATTACACTTCAATCTGTGCACCCCGAGGGCAAAATATTAAACACTCCAACCTGCACCACTTCCTCCAGGGCAGTAAAACTTCCATAGCACAGCATCAGCAAACACACACACACACACACACACACACACACACACACACACACACAGAGTTAATGAGTAGCCATGGGTGAGCAGTTCTCTATCATCAGTGTGTCAGCGCCTCCAACCATGCAGTCTATCATCAAATGTGAAAGCACAGAGCAAAGAAATAAAAGAAACATCTCTGTAAAATTTCTTATTATGGAGATGAACTGCAATTATTTCAAACATGATAATCCTCATTATTTTACTGAATATTAGCCTACACCAAAGATGGTTAATGACAATTGGAAGTCTAGATTTTAGGAAATAATTACTGCAGTTTCACCTTATCGACAAACTTCACTTCATATATCTATTACTCTGCGGTGCAGCCACAAACCGAAGGAACACTTTGCCCCAGAATGTGAACCTGTCTGTGGTTTTCTTGTTAGAAACCAAAATCTCCTAAGATTAAAGGAAAGGCTGAAAATGTTTTCAGGATTTTCATTTGGGGCTGTCCTGTTCTAATCTACTCAGCATTTCATTCTGTTTTTCCTCAAGTGGGATAGAAAATATAACACTTCAGTATTTCACTGGAATTCACCTAAACAGAGTAGGCAACAAGGCAGATTCAACAAAGAGCAGACAGGAAACAGGAGAAGGAGATGGTACACTGAAGTAACAACTAAGAGATTCATTGTTTTTATTTAGAAAACAAGAAAATCATTTCTTTCAGATTGAAATTACACCATTAACGTTATAATTGTATATTTTTTTCACTGGTTTGCCACTCAAAAATTTGATCTGCCATCACTGAAATGTATGCGCTAAATGAAGGAATAACATTCAGCTCATTTAGGCATCATTTATTGTAAATAATGTCATCATTCATGGTTCAGTACACAAAAACATTACATTCATGTGATATGCACAAGGGACCCATGTCTTTCAGTACAATGACAATCAATCCACCTTACAACAACCAGGTTTCTCAAAGGCACCGACAGACAAAACGAAACACAAAGCATGCAAGAACCCGTTCACTACAATGTTTTTCTACAGTCAGTGGCCAACAAAAATAAAATCAAGGACGCCTCTTGCGTCTAAAAGACAAGCGTAGTGATCCCCTGGCAACACTGTCCCGTAGGAGGTATTTGATTGGCTTACCCTGATATTCTTACCCCTACCCCTAACCAGTCTCACTCCTCTTGCGTAAACCTAACCAGTCCAAACAACAAAGGCAACAAAGACAGATTCAGAGCAGGGCAGGTCACGCATTCACGCCAGTGTGCTGCTGGCAAGCTAACCAGCTGTCACTCAGGACCTGTGCTTCCTTCATTAGTGGGATTGGTTTGAAACATCACCGTAGATATTTTCTGAGCTGACTGGTGGGTGGGTGTGTTGTTTGTAACGCAGGGGAGTGTGCCGATCGCCACAATACGCTAACCTTACATCCATCTTTCTGTTGTGTGTTTTCCCCGTCCAGATGCCCTGACAATTGTACCCAGCACTGCCAACAATTTACCCGCATTTGTCAAGTGGTGGGCACTAATGACAGACCCTGGTTATAATCATTAAGATTTTCATGAAATCAAACCCTGGTGTTGATACTATTTCATTTATTGTTTTTTAATAGCCATTCAATATATTTACATTTTTTAATTATCTCTCTATAAAGTAGTTTTCATTGTTAGTGGCAGAGTCAGCCATTCCCACACAGGGTTCAAATTGCCTTCCTACACAAGGGATTTACAGGAAATGATGCATGTATGTAATCTACCATGGCTGTTCTTAAATTTATTTAATTGATGTCAGCCTCGCTGATTACTCTCCTATTGCTGTAGGAGAGCTGTAATATGTAGCCAACATTTCCTACTACTGCTTCACATTAAGAGCATCCAACATGGCATCCAACTGGGTTGGGTGGGGGGCTTTTACTGTGAACCGATCACAGGAAACACAATATTTGACTCACAGAGATCATAACTGCGATCGTTCATCAAAACTGCGTCTTAAAAACTAGACTGCTGTCATTTTGGGCATTTTTCCTCCACAGGGAATGATGGATAAGTCAGGAGCAGCCACAGTGACCTGTCTGCTGTTTGATATAGAGCTGAAAGCGACAGGCAGCAAAATCTTCAAACCCTCAGCCAGGTTTGTCTTTCTTGGTTGCTACATTTGTCCCAAACAAGTAACTCCACATTAAAGCTTCACTCCCAGAGTGATGAGATTGACTATTCCTGGCATTGTGGGGGTGTTTCTGTATGCAAACGAGCCTGTACTTGTATAAGCAGGTGGATGAAGAAAGGGTGAGATTTGTCATCATTTATTGCGTAAAGGTGTGAGCGTGTGTGGCTGAGATTAAAGTCTTACTATGCCATCCTATAGAAAGTTGTTACTCTTTCTATCCCCCCGTTTTCTCCCCTGTAACTGCCACACTTTCCTCCTCCTAACCTAGTTACTCTTTCTCTATAAAGCACCTTGCAAACAACTCAATCTCGCCCCACTTTCCTTCTTCAACTTGTCGCCTCTTTGAATTCTTCGAAATGATCTCTCTTCCCTTTTCCTGTCACTTCCCTAGATCTCCTTTACATGTTTCTTGCCCTACTTTTAAAACCTCACCATTTTCAATCACTTCCCCGTGCCTGCCTTACTTCCCTTTCACTCTACATGTTTCTCCTTTGTTCCTGTCTTTTTTCTCTTTTGCAAGGTTTTCGTAGGCAGCGGCCGATCTGACTCCCTCTATTGATTCAACACATTCCTTCGCTACCTGTGCTTTTCTAACTTGCGTGTCTCTTCTCCAAAGCCTTCGAATTATCTCATCTGTCCTACTTTCTTTTCCTTTCAACCTCCTTTCACTTCCACATACTTCTCTATTAACTCCTGCTATTACATATCTTCCCTTATCCTCTCCAAAAACTCCCAAATGTTTTTCTTGCACAATAATATTTTCACTTTCTCTCGTCATTCCTTCACCTCCCAAAAGACAAACCTGATTCCATCTCTTCAAAATCCCAAAAGCTGTAATTTTAGGGGTTTTTTTGCTTTTACACGTCCCTCATCTTCTCTTAGAAGGATTTCATTCTCCATCCATTTGTCATCTTTCTTTCCTGATATCTGATCTCCACACATCCCTGTCTTACTTCCCTGCTTTTCTTGAGGTATTTGTACTTGTTGAGACTTTATGATCTTTCTTTCTCCCCCTTCTTATCCTTCTTGCTGCGGTCTTTGGCAGCTTTGCTAATAAGCACACAGCGTTCAGCAGCAATATGTGGTACATCAATGTCCTACTTAACTGGCCTGTTTTTAGATCCAAGTCCCTCTATTTAGGCCAGGGTCCAGTGTGAGGCTTAATAAGTCCTTTGGTGTATAAGCCTTTACAAAAATTTGCTTTGAGGAAGCAAGGTCCACATATTTACTGAAATTATGATCATGTCATTGCTACCAGAAAATCTAAATGAGAAAACTTCTAATGTTGAGTCAAACAGACTGTTTGCACAGATGCTGATTATTGCTGCCTAGCCAGATGGCTAGGCAGCAATAATCATTGTTTGTTTAAGGTTTAAGGTACAGTAAAGTGTAACTGACCATACAAACTGCGAAATTAATAATGCCAAAATGGAATGAATGCCAATGTCAGTTTTCTTAAATTAATACAGTAACCAAACACTGAAAATACTGCAATTTCAAAGTGATTCATACCAAGAAGAAGAGTCTACAGCCATGCTAGCAGCTCTGTGAAGCTGATCCAAATGTAATGGCAATCCATCCAATAGTTATAGTGAGACAGTTTCCGCAAAACCACACACTGTATTCTCAGCATCATAATGCCTCTACAAGATAAATTGGGTAATCAAAGTCATTGGGATAGATCCTCTGGGAACCATGAATGTCTTTACCAAATTTTGTGCCAGTCAGTCTAGTAGTATTCTGGAAGTGGTGGACCAACAGACCAATGGTTATTGCCTTCCAAAGAGCCATGGCGCTAGCATGGCTTAATATGAATATATGTATAACTTCATAAGCACTTTCAACAACTCCCTCTATATTTGTACTCAGTTTCTGTTATTCAGTGCTTTGTATTCACTTAGTATGTCTTGATACTGGCAAGAGAGTAAATAGTTTCAGCTCAATCTTAACCACACCATGACAATGTAAAGAAGCTATGGTGGCAAATCAAAATGAGGGGAACCTCTAAATATTCAAAATTTTGACAACCCACTAGCATCTTTTATTCCTCTAGTTTCCATGTACTGTCTCCTCTCCAGAATGCAAGCCCCTCTCCTAGCTGTCCCTCAGCTTGAAATCTGCTGCTGCATGAATCATCCTAACATCGTCTTCCCTTCCAATCCTCAGGATGAGACTGCTACGGATCCAGTGTGATGAATCAGTTTACACAGGAAACTGCGTCATGTTTGACTGAATCCCCCATCCAGCTGTCACTTGAGTGAAAACAGCCCTGCTAAGGGCGAAGAGAGAAGAGGCCTAGTGGGAAAGACACCCAGTCACTCGTGTCAAGTGGGTGTGTGTGTGAGAATATAAGAAGCAGGATGGAAATATTAGGAACGTGACACGTTTCCTGTTTGTTCCTGGATGCCATCTGCTCTCCTGCTACTTCCTTCCTTCCTTCCGTGTGTGTGCGTGTTTGTGTGTGTGTGTGTCTGTCTCACCCAGGCGACTGCCGTTGCGTGGCATTGCCATGAAGGACCCCAGGGTGCCACCAATGACGCTGTGTGGCCGGCGGAGGGGGGGCTTCTTGAAGGACCCGGTGTACTGGTGCAGGAAGGAGTGCATGCTGTGCGAGGTGGGGGGGCGGCCGTTCCTCATGAAGGGCTCTGAAACGCAACAAAACAAAAACTGTCATAATTTTGGCTTTTCTGGCTCTGCAGGTGCATCAAATGAGGAAACAAAATATCAGCTTCTGTCTTGTTTAAACAAACAGAACGTTATTTGACATTTAAGTCGAGGTCCCGATGTTTCCAAAAATACCAAGCATCAGGCTACATTACAGAGAAATGTGCGTAAATTAATGTAACAGGACATCACATATTCTCCAAAGTTATGTAATGTTGCAGTAACTCAGGTTTAATAAGCAACTGTGTGAGCAAAAGTACATTTTCAGGTATTTAAGAAAACAAATTCAGCCATTTAAAGAGTTGTTGTTATTTCTGGGAATACCCTTATTTACTTTCTTGCCGAGAATTCGATAAGAAGAAGTATCCCATGAAGCGAGGCATTCCAAGTTAATCAGTAAGATTTTCAGTGTGTTCAGATAATATTAGACACAAATTTGACCGAGGTGGTACAAACTGAGGTACAGGTACATCTTTAAATGTTTCAATTTAAGCCAAAAAATGTGCTTATCCCAGGGCTTTATGAATTTACTTTATCAATGTGCACATGGTCGGTGCTTCCGTTGCTGGCTATGTTATAGCTGTTTATGGTGAATAAACACAAACTGTCCTTTGGTCAGATTTAATATTTACCACAGACATGAGAGAGAAATCCCTGTCCTCATCTAACTCTCCTCAAGAAAAGCAAATATGTGAGTTTCCCCCCACATGTCCAAATATTTCTTTAAGAGGAACCCTATTGTTCAAGCAATTCATATTGTTCAAAATCATAATTATTATAACTAGAATTTAATACCACTGCCTGACAACTGTGGGCAAACAACGCAAGAAAGGGGAAGGGGGCAGATGCAGTACTGGCAAACTGATAGGCAAGAGGGCAATTTTGTTACTCTACTGACAAGCAAGACATGAACCTAATCAAATTTAGGTTCTTATCAAATTTACAATCCTAGTCTGCAAGGGAACCCTGTAAGCATAATGTTACAACACAGTGTTCTCCTTGAGGGCAGAATGGCTGTCCAGTTACACCAGTACAGACAGGTCATAAAGCGTCTCATTCTGATCTGCATTAGACAAGCCGTGAGTCTGTCGCATCCTGTGACTTTATCTTTCTGCCCCAGCCAACTTTCTTGAGCTCATCCGACCTTACACGTCAACTGCCAAAATTAACATAATGCTGCCTTCAGGTGCTTGTCAGACACATCAGAATTACATGTTGAGCATCACGCATAATTGAAATTAACAAGGAGTCGAAAATGTCACTGCTAGTTGGGTTTTTCAAGGCTTTTTTGAGCAGAGCTTGGAAACCTTTTCAGTAACTGAAATTACTGGTTTATCATATGGAGAACCTATACTTCATTTATACAATTCATATAAAACAAGGCTGACGGTACAACTGTCTTCAAAGCTAAACTTGTAGCCACCTTTTCGGTCAAGAAAGGCTCACAAAATATAGCATTTAAAGAAATACCTTGATATAATGGCAAATGATTTGCTTTCTCGCCAAAAGTTAGATGAAGAAATCAATACCACTCTCATGTCTGTATGTATGAAGCTACGGCCCGCAGGTGATTAGCTTAGCTTAGCACAAAGACTGAAAGCAGGGGGAATCAGCTGACCTGGTGGTTTGATGAGATGTATCACAGCTTCCCTTGTCTATTCTTCATCATCGTATTGGAGACAAAATGTACTATGGTGAATGTTTTATAACATTCACCATAGTACATTTTGTCTCTTTGACATTTTATAAAATTTCAAAGAGAGTGTGTGAATGCTTGCTCTCTATACACAATACTACCTTCTCACTTGCTAAGCTGCAATCAAGCAAAAGAGTGTGTGTGTATGTGTGTGTGTGTGTGTGTGTGTGTGTGTGTGTGTGTTCAAGTAGCTCCCTTGCTCTTACTCCTGTTACATAACTTGATAGAGAGCATCTCAATGGAAGTCCATTACAGCTGTTACTGACACTGTACTCTCTCTTGCTCTCTCTCCCGATCAACCTCAGTGCTTCATAATTTAAATACCCCTGAGAGCCACCAACATGCTGAAAGCTCTGTATGTGTGTGTGTGTGTGTGTGTGTGTGTGTGTGTGTGTGTGTGTGTGTGTGTGTGTGTGTGTGTGTGTGTGTGTGTGTGTGTGTGTGTGTGTGGATTTTAGATGCCTGCTGAATACTGATGGACAGGAAGATATAGTGAAAATCAGACCAGTGGAATTTCCTTCCCTGGTTGAATCATGGCACTCACAAAATGTTGCATTTTCTGTTACAGGAAGATGATGACACAGTATACGGTGCTAGTTAACACTAAGTGAGATCCTCATGCTACAAACACAGTTAAGAAAGTCTTTGAGTTCCACAGAGTGAAGACTAAAAATGCAAATGAGCTGCTGTTAATACACCAGAATTGCTTTGTAAAAAGTTTATTTTTAAAATTCTTTTTTAAAATTTCCACCAGCATTAACGTGTTATTAATCCCACCATACATTTACAGATTTGTTTAGAAAATTAAAAACTGAATCTGTTGAAGCTTTACCATTGTCCTTGGTGCCGCCGTCCTCGATGGTCAACTGCTCAGCCAGTTCAGACAAAGACTCGTCGATGGTCTGACTGGGGCGGAGTGTTAACGACAGGCGCTTCTTAATCCTCTTCATCTTCTCCATAGCAGGGCAGTGCACAGCCTGCGGGACCCACAGAAACACCCTGTCAACATTCATTCAGCGGTAACGGACTGATACACAAGTAGACAAATGTCTCAAAACATTTAGAGGACTGTTTTGTTGTCGTTGTTGTATATATGTGTCTGTGTGTGAGTGAGTGTGCACAGCTTTGGGGATTCCAAAAGCCTCCGTACAATCCAAAATATCTCAGCTCATGAATAACATAAAGCTGCTTTTAATCCAATATTCATTCGCTCTGCAAATGCTTGAATAGCACATGAATAAAGCATAGACAAAGCATGAATAAAGGATGAATATCACAGACTTGAATACAGCTGTTTCCACTTACACACACACGCACACAGGGAGAAATCAATGAACTCTAATTGAAGGAGGAGAGAGTCGAGTTAGCAGTCCAGTTAGTACACACACACACACACACACACACACACACACAAACACATCTGCAAAAACATGCGAGTGTGTTTGTGTTGACGCAGCAGTCGCCCAGGTCACAGGAAACACCTTGCTCAATCTGCCTCAAGCCAGTCTCTGCTCATTGTGTTCCTGTGTTAACGCCCCCGTGTGTGTGTGTGTGTGTGTGTGTGGAACGGGCACACTGGGTGAGTGGAGGAAATGCAGCGAGGAAGCAGCAGCAGAAATGCCCCGCCTATCCCGCCCGACCCTCGGCGCAAAACAAACCGACCCCTGCCGCCACCATCACTCTTTTTCTCGCTTTTGGTCTCTCTCAAGGTCGTTAGCTCCCCTCATACTCATGAGACACCATCTGCCTGTCTGCGCACACACACACAAACACACACACACACGAGCGCATGCAACCCTTCAGCAATTTGTCATTCACGACACTGCGTGGCGAGAATCACTTCATCAATCAGTGTCAAGGCGCGGCTGCCATCTCGCACCGACACACAACCTGCTCATCGGATTGTGTATGTTGTGTAAAGACATGCACATTTACAGAAAAAAATCAAACGCTTGTAAGTTTGTGTGTGTGTGACCTCAATTTCCTCTCAGCTGGCTGGGTCTAATTAAAGCTCAACAAGCTACCAGAAGAGGAATTTATTAATTTTATTAAAAGATTTCCTTTTATAAATTTTAATTGCACTTTAGGCATTTGTTTTTAAACAGGGTTATTTATATTGTCTGTTAAGGACTTTGTAACTATAACAGTCAGTCTAATTAAGTTGAACACCAGTTTGTACTGTCAGTACTATCAGTTTTTTTTAAAAACTATTGTAGTGTGTCGACATCACTGAAATCACATTTTATAGATTCTATTTATAATTATTATGATTATTTTATTTTACCTAACTACTCTGGAAATGGATGCAACAGCTATTTAATGTCAATTTCAAACCCCATAACTAACTCAGCTGTTTCCAAGCCCAATAATGAGCCGCAATGCTCAACATTTATGGAAACATGGATGGACAAAATGGACAATTCTCTGGCAAATGAGAAAATTCCATCTGCTAATGAGGTGGCATTGTTGCATTGTGTATGCCATCATGTTACGCAAGTAATAGTAAGTAAAGTACTTGAAAACAGGAAACAATTAGCAAAGATGACCAACTGACACAAGCACTAAATTAATTGACCAGTGGGATTTCACATCTCTGACAGCCTCAACAAAATAAAAGCAGAAATCATGACTATTTAGTAGAAGAAATTTCCCTTATGTCCTTTCCCTTAAATTATTAATGAGTTCTATACATTTTCCAGCTACTCTACAATGTACAAAGTTTGTAGCACCAACCAGAAACCTGTGTGTGATTAGCCTACATTTGAAGGGGAAGTGTGTCAGGCTGGCCCTGGTGGCCCTATCTGCATGCAGATCTGATGATGCCATACACATACTCACACTCACACTCACACACACAGAGGAAGCAGACAGTCCAGAAATGGGAAAAAGGGAAATAAAATTCCAGCTTAAGAGGCTAAAAAATCCTTCTCATGAAAAAAATTGGAAAACACTAAAATGACTGCATTGGAGAAACACTCTCTCTCTCACACACACACACACACACACATTCTCTCCCTCATCCACACACACTCACTGTATGTGAGATAAGCGCTCTTTGTCTCTCTTGTAGAGGAGTGTAACAGAGCCGGGTTTTATCTCTGCAGCAAACCAAAACAAAGAGACTCGTGTGACGTGTGTTAGAGTGTGTGTGTGTGTGTGTGTGTGTGTATTGAGTGTACAGCATCTGGCACATATGAATGATGTGTGCGTGTGGGGATCCAACATGAAAAGCAGCACAAGCAATCTGCCAACGATAGAGAGACATAGAGGGAGAACTGAGACAACCCCCCCAACTCGCTTTCTCTCTTTTTTAATCATCAGCATCTCCAGAAATTCTCTTACACACACACACACACACACTTTGACCCACATTCCTGACAGCCCCCCACCCCATCACTGCTCTGCCCCCTTATGGATGCCTCCCAAGTGCATTGTGGGTAGTCCAAAGGAGGAGACTTCAAAGGGCAGGAGAGGGGGGAGATACAACATGCGACAAGGCCTAATTAATAGGCTAATAATTACACACACACAAACACCTTGCCCATTCCTAGTCTTCCTTCCTTTCTCATTCCCTCCTTTCTACAACTTCTCTCTTCTCGTCCAAATCCAGTATCAGAATGAGGTAATGAAACGGAAAATGTGGCTTTTTTTCATTTATTAAATCTTAGGAGATGTGGGTGGAAGTGTGAATGTTAAGAGGAAGAGAAGGAATAAGAGAGAGTGAAAGTGAATTTATTTGGGCGAACGGAGCCATAATGAAGTCTTTGTGTTTGGTTATGAGCCATGAAATCACCAGAGTGACTGCAGGCATGTACAG
Source organism: Lepomis macrochirus (assembly GCA_024633595.2). NCBI lineage: Eukaryota > Metazoa > Chordata > Actinopteri > Centrarchiformes > Centrarchidae > Lepomis > Lepomis macrochirus. The sequence goes on along the minus strand of JALXJV020000024.1, from coordinate 6,758,264 downwards.
CACTGCTGAGAGAGAGAGAGAGAGAGAGAGAGAGAGTATGGTGGTTCATCTCTACATTAGGATTGGTTTCAGTAGTTAGTTTTTTGTGTTTATGGCAGATTTGTAAATTAAATACACCAACTTTCCCTAAAGTTCCCTAAATCCAGGTCATGTGCTTGTTCCCTTTGGAATTCCTCATTAAATGTATGTTTTGAAAATGTCAGTTAGTTGTCAAATGACACGTTGTCAAGTAAGTGCCATAATCTAAATAAGCCTAGTTGTTTTGTGAAGGGCTGGGTTTCTAACCTAAATACTTAGTGAGTACTGACCAAATGATCGCGGTCATTTCCATACATCATACAATAAGTCAATTAAAAATCTAGCTGGCTCTTGCTTGTTCTCCAATGTTGCCTACCCCAGCTTTAATGAAGAAAGAACTACTGAAGCAGCAATTGGTCTGACCAACAAGAACCAAGACCCAACAGGGTGACTCTGTTATTGTTTTCTCATGTGTGAAAACTGTGTTTCAGTAATGCCGTTGTTTCTTTATCCACCATGGGTCGTATATTAGCTTTAATGGCACTTCAGATGCAGCAGAAACACAAACAGGAATGTGCCAAAGGGATTTTTTTGTTCCTGAGATTAGTTCCTCTGGTTGTTAGTTCCTGAAACATTCTGGCCGAAAATGTGCTTGACAGTCTGTGACAATGCCAACATGCTCATGATATGTACTGTGCAATGTTTACCATCTTTGTTTAGCATGCCAGCATATGCTAATTATGTACAACACAATTTACAAGTGAGGCAGATGGGAACGCCCTTCCTGTTGCAGGTATTTGGTCACAAACCAAATTAAAGGCAGTGTTTCCCAAATATAGACTATACATGCTGTCTATTTTACCGAGAATGTCCAACTGTGAGGAGTATTTTGCTGGGAAACCCTGAAAGAGGTGTTATCTGGTGGCCTATTACGTTACAAGATGATGATACGGTGGATATTTTACAACCAAGCATAGAAGAGGTAAAGCAGCAATGAACAGCAAACGCACCAGTGCAGATGTCGTTCAGAAGGCACCATGTTTGGCAGTTACAACAGACATCGTTTTGTGGAAAGAAAATCCAAAAGAAGTGTTCTGTGTCTTTTCGTAACTTATAAAAAGGCACTGCTGGTGGAAAAGGTCAACAGAGCATGTGTGTGTTTTAATACAAAATATACCATTAAGGTAAAGTATATTTTATTGTCACATACACACACATTTAGCTTATGCACAAACACTGATACCACTATCTAAAGCAACTCACACCTTCTTATCTAATTAACTTTATTTTTAATACTTCTGTCAGTTCTTTAAAAGGTTTCTACAGCTGGCAGCGAAAATAAGCGAAACAAAGAACAGAGGGAGAGTTGAGGGGAAGGCTGAACAGTCGCCAGTGCCACTGTCTTCTCTAAATGAAAACAACAGATAATCCTGTTAAAACCGCTGCTCAAAATAGCCTCACTCATATGAGAATCACAACCACTTTAAAATAGGTACAGTAGAATCATCACTCTCCTTTTAGAATGCAGACAGGAGGGAGCCGGGACAGAACAGGGCCCAAAGAGAAAATGAGCTCACATGTCTAAGAGATCTATTGATCAAAAAGTTTTATTTATGGTTCACTCCTTAATACTTAATGAGTCATATTGCCCTGTAAGGTTTGAGTCTGATCAGATGGATTTCATATTTAGCCCTGGCCCTAATGTTTCCTGCTGTTGACAAGATGACTGCAGATTGTGTGCAAAATATATTTGCGTGCAGTTATTATAATTTTGTTGCTGGTCCTGTCCAACCACACCCACACACACACACACACACCCACACACACTGTGTGTACCGACAAAGTAATTGAAACTTAATACTTGTAAGACTTGATTGTACTGCAGAGGTAGGTCTGTTAATAATTTAAACTTACTGCTTCTGCACTTAATAGCTGCAATGAATATTGTGTGCAATATACTGTATATAAGCTGTTGGCTTGTAAACAAATAACAATCATGTCGATATAATAGTGATAGTTTTGGAGCAGGAAAGGACCTAACATTAACCTCCTTACAAGTTAGTACAAGTAGGATAGGTGAGAACTTTTCAAAAAACTCGTGAGCCACAAATTTAGGGCTTTCATCAACGCACAAACAATAAAAATGTCACTCTTCTGCTTCCACTTCATTCAATATATATAAATATGCCCAACTGAACTATGAGTGTTACATTGTTGACTTTTAAATAATAAAATTTGTTATTTTTCTTTTGTAGAAAGGAATTAGCTTGGTCTGTGGGCCACAGACAGTCATAAAGTGTTAATTAGACAAACTAATGCACTGCTGGTTTGGGTCTTCATATGCTGACAGTAGGAAGGACAGAGACAACACCGTAATCCATCCACCTCCACGCCCAAATATCCTCCGCATCTTCCCTATTATCTTAGAACAAATTGGTTTCACAACCTTTGTTTCCTCTGTTAGTCATGCAATAATCCAATTGTGTTATTTATCTGTAAATGTCTCTCATTGGCCGATCTCTCCCACATTCATAGCCTGCTCGCCGCCCACGCGCACACCGCATACAAACGTACTAATCAAAGGAGATTAAAAAAACTACAGCTCAGCCAAAAAAGCTAGAAGGCGTAATTCAAACTCACACAGGTGCTCACTTTTGATTTCACTCTCATTTACAAATGTCTGGTTTTAGCGATCACAGGTGAATATAATGACTGCACAGCTTCAGGCCCACTTACATCACTGCAATCACATAGAGATTACACACACACAGACGGCAGGGAGTTTCCCTCCTATTGCCGGTATATATTACAATCAAAGCACCAATGTCTGTCCTACAAGATGTACACCACTACAAAGACTTCAAAGACCAGGAGCACCAGAGGGTTTCACTTCCCTAAAGCTTACGGGGTGGATGAATTGCTGCATCTGATATCTTGGACTACCGCAACTGTGAAGCCTGCTTAAATAAACAATTTCTGGACAATTTCACAATGACTGTACTTTTTGCTTATTTCCTGCATTTTAGCTGTGTACATGGCTTTCCAGCTATTATGCAATGGGAGATTGCAATTATCTAGTGAATTAATATTTCCTGCATGTCCTGTAAGTGTCTAGATTCTTTTATTTAGAGGCTTTTGCCAATAAAAAGTTAAAACCTGAGAATCAAGAAGAACATCAACCCAAAATATCTTCGGCCTCAAAACTGTTAGCACTGTTCTCAGCCTACAAGCACCCCTTTTCAGCTGAATTCTTACAGAGTACAGTAGTCACAAGCATGTGTTTGTGCAGCTATGAGAACACACACAAACAGAGCATCAGTGCTGCTGTCCGGGTGCAGTGGGCGCTTTCCTCTGAAAGACCCTTTGTTTTGCTTGAGAGAAACTAAAACGGAGCTTCAGCATGACTGACCCAGAGGGGTGAGCTGAAATAACCCTGTTTGTGTCTGTGGGAGCATAAAAGACCACAATGTTAATATTCATTTTAAAAGGAAATTACCGATGGCTATGCCTATCATGATAACTACTTTTGCCAGATGAGAGAATATCACACATATAATTGCGATAAACAACATTATTGTCATTTTACAATTTTATGCAACTGGTAATGGTAATATAATAGTACACCCTTTCAAAGAGCAATGGACTTTTAATTCTTAAGAATATTTAGACGTTGAAAGTGCAGTGTCTTTCACGCTCTGTTAACAAAAAATGCACTAATATTAAACATTTCGCACCGAGGTAGCAAGTCATTCAACCCTTTGTACAGTTGTACAGTTACTTTTTGTTCCCACAGTGGAGCAGACGAAAAGAGGAAAGGAGCAGTGTGACACGAAATGACAGCAAAACATGTCTCAGCATAGTTTTTTTTCTGTTCATTTGACGTAGAGGCTGTGATAAAGTGCCATGTCCATATATAATAAACGTGACAGGTCTATCCATTAATAAAATAAATGCCTTCAGGTGATGAAGAGAGGTAGGAAGAGAAGAGGAACAAGGGAGAACCCTTTCATGAGCTTTCATAGGAGAGATTTAATGTGAGACTCAAGTGATCCAGGTGGTCAACAGACCCCAGAATCCTCCACATGTCCGTTTGCGTTGCTGACTTTGATGCTCCATCCTGACACTTCAGCTTGTTGAGTGATTGTAAGCTAATTAACATCATCTGTGTGAGAGTGAGGAAAAAAGAACTTCAACTGTAGCAGCTGCAAATCTAAATGGTCTGCCATGCAACAAATTTACATCGATAATCATTAGAGTAGCGCAACAGCAAATACAGGCACCAACAGGGTGACTCTGTGTTATTGTTTTGTCATTTTCAACATTTTTTTTAGCAAATGCTGCCATTTCTTCTTTAAGGTTCTTCAGATGGAACAGAAACAGCAAAAGGGACTTTAGATCCTGAGATTAGTTTTTCTGGTTGTTAGTTCCTGAAACATGATGGTCAAAAGGGGGGTTTAGTCTGTGATAAATCTAAATATAAGCTTGGGAATAAAGAGTGCCGAACGAATGAGATCATAGATACAGATAAGTTAGTGTAAGGAGTATCTTTGTGAGGTGGAACACCATGACGAGTCTGGACATCCAGACAGCGCTTTGAGTAGAACTGTTGCTCCTTCACATTGACAGAATCTCAATTGGTTTGGGAATCTCATTAGGATGCAACCAAGAAGCCTCCCTGCGGGGGTTTTCCGAGCATGTCCAACTGTGAGGAGGCCACAGTGTAGACCCAGAACAGGAGAAGGATTATACATTCCATCTGGCATGGGGATGCCTTGGGATCCCCGCATGAAGGGCTGGAGTAGAGGGAGATCATGAAGCACCTGTGGTCAGCCTGCTGCCACTCCAACCCAAACCCAGATTCACACATGCATCTCTCAGGAAAATGGATAGTATAGAAACAAACAAAAAAAGTAGCAGAAACCATTTCTTGTTTTCACAAGAGCAATGAATACACACTTTTTTAAACATAAAATTGTCAGATCTGGCTCTGACAAATAATATCCCAGTTTGGTTCACACTGGTGGCTCCAACATGTTTATCACTCAACCTATCAAAACAGCAAGTGTGTTAAGTTGTTTTCAGGGAGCACTATGAAGCAAATAACCCACCAAGGACAGACGTCCACAAAGGCTTAATGCACAAACGGAAAAGAAAACATCAAGAAGAAGAGGAAGGAGAAGAACACAGATCGCAATGGGAGAGATGGAAAGAATGAAGATAAAGAGTGAGGGGAGGAAGGGCGAGCTGGAGGGAAGACTTTATTTTTAGGTATAAAGGCTGCAGTGCATCCCAGCTGAATATACACACATAAATAAACACAACACATGGAGCACCATTACCCTGTCGCTCTTTTGCCACATGACAAACACAAACACAAAGCCCACAGGCCACAAAACATACAGGGTACTCAGCTGACAGACACACACATACACACCAAGGGTTGAGTGCACATATATATTTGTGCGGGGGGGTTAGCTTGAGGTCACGCCAAAGGCAATAGACCTCATCCATCTTGCACCAGCATTGTAATCAATTCACACACACACACACACACACACACACACACACACACACACACACTTAGTAGGAGGTGGGATTCTCGGCAGCAGGTGGACCGCTTCACTGCAATCCAGGCTGGCACTATTTTGTGCGCTAATGTGTGAATTCATGTTTGTCGGTGTGTGCTGACTGAAACACAAATACTGTAGAGCAGGGGTTGGCAAATTCGTCTGGTATCGGGCCAAATTTTTTTCAAGTCATTAAATGGCGGGCCAGAACATCATCAATTCAACATTTATAATCAGTCTCTTACCGTGTGTGCGATTAGCTCAGTCAGTAGTGCACAAGACTCCTGTTTGGAGGGTTATATGTTCAATCCCCGCTTGCTGCTAGTATTTTTTTTCTCCTCTTTCAACAAATTGATTATGAAGAGTTTTACATGTTCACAATTAAGCATGTGTAGGGGTGTGCATGTCCAAGGCGACTGGTCCACATCAACCTACGGACACTTATTTTCATTTCCCCAGTATCTCCAGGCAGAGGAAATTCCTGCTTTTCTCATTCTGGGGAATCTGATCTCATGGTTTCTGGCAGCTTTTTCAGAGGTGTGTCAAGTTAGCCAGAGACTCTTTTGAATTTCCTTCAAAACTTTTCAAAGTAAAAGCTTTCAATTAAATGTGACAACGTACTGCTGCAAAAACAAAGTAATCTGGCCACAGCCCCCTATTGCAGAGTGCTGTAGAAGCACGGCCAAAAAGCCAGAACTAGAGAACCTTAATATGGATCATGCTTTCCAGACCAGAGATCCCCCCCCCAAATTAAGCTGCACTAATTAGTGTTTTTTCTTAATCAAAAAAGGATTGACATTACTATGAAGGTAGGTTAGGTTAGGTTAGGTTACTTTATTTGTACCCGTAGGTAAATTAAGTTCCAGAGAACAAGTTAAGGCAATTTCTCAAACATATAGACGATAACACCATACAAAACAGAACAAGACACTAAAATCACACTAAAATAATTTACTCCATCTTAAGACTATTCATAAAATGAATCGCTACTGGAACAAAACTGTTTTTTAAATCGTTTTGTTGTACACCGCATTACTCTAAACCGTCGATTGGACGGCAAATACTGAAACTCACAATACAGCGGATGGAGCTGGTCACTCGAGATTGAAATACCCATACGCTGTACCTGCCTGGTATGCAGCGAGGATGGGTTCAGTAGTGGCTCCCCAATCAACCTACTGGACCACTTCACAATCTGGCCAATAGAGTTCCGGCTCTTTAATGTTAAGTTCCCATACCAAGATACCAGAGAGAAGGAAAGTACGGATTCAATAAAAACGGGATAAAACATACTCAACAGAGTTTTCTCAATTTGAAATTTACACAGTTTCCTTAAAAAGAATAGACGTTGATGCCCCTTTTTACACACTGTTTCACAGTTAGCTTCAAAGCTCAGCTTTGAATCAATGATTGTCCCAAGATATTTGTAAGACTGCACACACTCCAATGTTTCACCCTTAATGGATGTGACTTCATGCATATAGACATTCTTTCTGAAATCAATAACCATATCCTTGGTCTTCAATACATTTAGATGAAGGTGAGACTCTTCACACCACTCAAAGTTATTAATAATAGGTCCATGACTATTCTCATTATTCTGAAGCAGACTGACAATCACAGTGTCATCTGCGTACTTCAAAACAACCCAATTTTCCAAATGACTTTGGCACATATTTGTGTACAGAATAAACAGTAGTGGAGAAAGTACACATCCTTGTGGTGAACCAGTGGAGGAAGTCACCTGTGTAGAGATTGTGTTATTTATTTTCACTCTTTGTGTTCTCTCAGTTAAAAAATCTAAAATCCATCCGACTAAATTATTACTCAGTTTAAACTGCTCTAAAAGTCTACTTACTAGGATGTGAGGTTGAATTGTGTTAAACACAGAGGAAAAATCTACAAATAGAAGCCTTGCATGAGACCCCTTCCCCTCCAAATGTTTCAAAAGCAGATGTATCAGGGTGACCGTTGCATCCTCTACACCCCTTTTTGATCTATAAACGAACTGCATTGGGTCTAATAAACACTCAGTCGTCTTTAAAATTTCAGATCTTACAAATCTTTCAAAAATTTTCATTAAAAGGTAGTTCTTCATAGTAAGAAACCCACAGTGAAATATCACCTAACCCTGAGCTCTACTGAGGAAGTTAGCATCTTTCAGCTCATTGTTTTGGTTTTATGGCTGAACAACAATGTTGTTGTTTACAGATTGTTGTTGTTTACCTTGTGTTAATCTTGTTATGCTCCTCCCATGTGGCCCGAAAATCAATCAGTTCAGGTTTGAGGTTTGCCATCAATTACTTGGTGGAAAGAGAAAGTTTAATTGTATTAGCTAAGTTTAAGTAAGTAAGATGATTTTGCTCTCAGTCAATTGGCTTTGGTTTTCCAAGTTGTCGCTTTCAAATACAAAACACAGGCAGATTCTGTGACTACCTAGCACATTAAGCTCTTACATGACTGTTAGCTATGTGCAGCAGGAATTTTAGCATTAGCAATACGGTTGTGAGCTCATTTGTGTGTACTGTGTGATCAGTTTCCCAGGTTACTCTTGTGCTAATCAGTGGTAATAATAAGCCTTGTCGGCAGCAAGTGCTATTTTAGTCCAGTGTTTGGTCACGTCGGTGCTGCTGTTCCCTCTGGCATTTATTGTATATACAGTCACTGTGTTGTTTGTGGAGTGAGAGCAGTTGTAATCTAGCGCTGTCTGTTACATATAAGAGGCAGTTTTATTGCACATGAATGATGTTCATGTGGTCCTGGTTACCTCATTGTAGCTTCTGACTGTAAACTAGTGACAAACCGTGTGCAAAGTCTAAGTTTGTTGCCGTACAATTTCCAATAGCAGCTTTAAAATTTACTTGTGCTGTGTGCAACTGGACTGTATGGTTCTGTGTACCATCTAAGAGTAAATACACAGTCATTCTTAAACTTACTGAAGTATGTGCATGAATTTAATGTTAATGAAAACAGTAACCACCTGCTGTTAACTCTCTCTCTCTCTGCTCCTCCAGCCACAACTCCTTCTCTGGCCTGTCTGTTACATAACGCACGTCTGTCTCATTACATACACAACAGACTAACAGGGGTTAACAAGAAGTTTCCGGTGTCCACTGACCAACACACACACACACACAGTCACACACATGGATGAACACAAGTACAAGGATGTGTGTTTTCCTGTGTGGATGTTTGGTTGGTAAATCCAAACACACAGCTGGAGATGGCACATTCCAGTGGAGAGAGATGGGAAACTGTGCAAGCGTAATATCTCACACACACAAGCTATATTATGCAAATTCTTTTGTACTGAAGGAAAATTAAAGTTTCATTTTTCATTTTCATTTCACTTTTCATTTAAAAAGCTCCATGAAAAAAACACATTTGGGGGTTCTTTTTTTAGGTTCCTGGGCAGAGATGTCCAAATCATTTACCTCTGCGGCCAGTTGGGGTCATCTATATGCAAAGCTGCCAACTTTAGCGTTAAAATGAGTTAAAAGAAAACACAGCTACAGTCACCCACACATAATACAAAAGCAACGCTCAACCACAGAGAGATTTCTAAAGAGGCAGGTCGTCTAACTCAACGGAACAACAAGACTTTCACCTCCCTCTCTCTATTCTCATCTCTCTTTCTCTTTTGTCCGTTTTATAGTTTTCCATCATGCATCCTCTTTCTCATACCCCACCGCTCCCATGAAAACAGCCCAAATCTATCTCTATTCACCCTGAGGCCTTTGGGAACAGGTGTTCACTCTCCGAGGTGCCCTGTTTTGTGTGAAAGTGTGTGTGTGTGTGTGTGTGTGTGTGTGTGTGTGTGTGTGTGTGTGTGTGTGTGTGAGTGCTGCTCACACTATCCAACAGTGGCTCAGGCTCTTTCCTGTGTTTATGCCAAGCCAGGTGGAACGTCCCGGCCTGACACAAAGATGCAGCATTTCCCATAAATTCATTACGTCAGATGTTTGTGACTACTGTTTAAGCTTGATTACATTTCATGAAAACAGAAATAAATGATCATTTCCAACATGGATTGTATGTTTGTCCATCACACATTATATTTTTGATGCCTACACCTGGGTACTACTGTCATTTTTTCACAAAGATATTAAAACACTTTCATATGTAAAATATATGAAATATAAACACGCTTTTCTACAAAACCCTGTATTAATTTGACAAAAGAAGTGAGCGTGAAATAAAATACTCTAAAGTTACATTTATATATAAATCAGTGTCTGTCCACTAAATACGCCAGATACCGCAGCCAGTTATCTAAGCACAAAGACGAGAAACACAGGGAAACAGAAACCTCTCAACAAACACAGGTTATAGCTTAGGTTATGTGGTATTATGCTAGACTATTTCTTGAGGTACAGCGACTTCCTGGAGTCTCCGCCTGTTGCCTGGCTACCTCATGGTGACATTAAACCTCTAGGAAGTTACTGTTCTTGGCCAAGAAATAGTCACATAGGCACAAAGCTAAGCTAACCAGCTGCTTGTATTAGCTACATATTTACTGTACAAACAAACAAATAAGTGTATTTCCCATTAAATGTCTCTTGAAATCCTCTAGGGTGATACTAGCCAAGAGCAAAAGACCATCAAATTCACATGTGGATTAAAGGTTTTCTATCCAGCTCTGTGGATGCCACTGATATCAGTATTTCACTGCGTATGAAACAATTGTGGAGCCTGCTTATTGGCTTTGCCCAAAACACAGTGAAATGATTTGTGCCATATTTGTTTCACTATTTTAAAAATCTACGCATGTCCTCACTTCAGAATATTTTGTACACCAAGGACCTTTTTCTCTTTCCTTGCAGCCTGATAATTCAGAAACATGATGGAACAGATTTTCCATTTCTTGCCTCACTGCAACTCTGCAACGCTCCTGAGAGATGACAGTTTACTGTTTTTATCTAGTTTCTATCTTTGACACAATTTGCTTGAGGCTGTGGTGTTCTTCCTAGAGATCTCCTTTCAATCAGACAGTCTAGTAGGGCTATGCCGAACCGTTCAAAGCTCCATTCGCTATGCTGACATCCAAATGCTGCGCAGCTTCTTTTTATTTGCATGTCTATATATTCCATCTAAAGCCGATTTTTCTTCACAGTTGTAGATAAAGATTAGGCTACGCTGATATCAGTATTTTACTATTTGCAGAATTAGATTTCAGTGATGGCTGCATAGGACTGTTTCTATCTTGAGATCCAAACATTTCCGATCACTCCAGAATATTGTAAAGTCAAATCGTCAATTTAAAAAAAAAAAACCACACATTTTTTTATCTAATGAAATATTCTTTATTATTTAGCCTTTCAAAAACAACATTTCCACTGCTGCTTGTCACACACAAAGGGAGACACTCACCTGTATTAACTGGGTGGTCTAGCAGCAACATTGCAGCACCATAAATAATATTTATGTAGCCATTGTACCCACCATGTGTGATCCTCATTTTTATTGACTTGTCTATGTTTTACATTGATTGTCTGTGAAGCATTTTGCTGCCGGTATTATAAAGTTCTATAGAAATAAATCTATTTGTATTATTATTAATATTATCCATCCATCCATCGTCAACCGCTTATCCTGCATACGGGGTCGCGGGGGGGCTGGAGCCTATCCCAGCTGGCATAGGGCGAAAGGCGGAGTACACCCTGGACAGGTCACCAGTCCATCGCAGGGCCTATTATTATTATTATTATTATTATTGAAAATCTATTTAAGCTCCAACATTATTGTAGTGAATTACATACGTTGTTACCAAAAAACAAAAAAGATTATATAATGTATCTGCATTAGCTTAGAGCTCCATCAAGACGTCATCACTTTCATTCCAAAAACGACTATAGAAAGATGTCGAAGAGTTCGCCAGTTTGGAAACATTTTAAGATTGCTGATGGTGATCCTAAAAAGGTGCATTTCCAGTTGTGTTAAGTTGTTTTCTGAAACGGCAGAAACTAGGCATGGGCCAGGCACTGTAAACCTGAGAACTATTGTGGTGTTATTTATTTCCTTGATTTATGGTACCTGCTTGGTCCATGCATGGTGACGTGTGTATTCGCTGCTTTGCTCTGGTGGTTATATGTTGTCACTAAAAGGGTGTCTGAATGTTTGATTGATTGTGGTTTTTCCGTTTTTGTTTTTATATGACTGGTAGACTGAAACTGAACTGCCCTACGGGGATAAAGAAAGTTTGAATTGAATTGAATTTTCTCGGCTCGGCTAACGTTAGGTTTGATAACATCAGCTCACTTGGTTATCTAGCTAAAATAGTGACAATGAATAAATAACATGGCCAATTTTGAGGGAAGAGTAGCATGATAGCATGTCAAAATATCTCAACAGACATTTTAAGCCTCATTTGAAAACCTCAAGAGAACTTTTGAATGTAAAAAAAAAAAAAAGACATTTGTGACAGCTCAACAGACAAGAATTGTATTCTAACCGCTTCATAGTTTGTAAGTCTTAGTTTCTTAGTCTGTTCTGTCATGGCTGCCCATGTAGGAGTGTTGCTTTAATCTGATTAGAACAGATTATTAGTGTGTGTGTGTGTGTGTGTGTGTGTGTGTGTGTGTGTGTGTGTGTGTGTATGTGCAAACGTACCCAGCCATACTGACCTCGAATTGATCTGACCTGTCAGATAATGATGAATGAGATGCTTACTGGCGCTAATACGGTGAGGCGCTTGAGAAACATAAAACCTCAGCGTAGTATTAGGAATCTCTGTCCATTACAACAACATTTCTGACAGGATTCATTAGTAATAGGTAAATTAAGAAGCGACAAGGTCTGACTATTGTATACAACTCTTTGGGCTTCATGAGTGGTCCAACTTTCGTGACTGTTTCCAGTGAACTTTCGATGCACTTTGTTGGCACTGATTACAGACTGTGAGGCAATCATTAACCCGCCGGGAAGAAAGAGGGATAATTAGAGATTCCAACTTGAGATTAAAAAGGAAACTCACTTTTACACAAAGACTAGAATTTGAAGTAAGAGGAGGCAGCAGGATAAGAGGGGGCAATCAGAACAAGGTTACACAGTCTGTCTCAGAGCTCACCGGCTCAAATCCAATAAGAGCCAAACAACATCCTCTAAAAACAAAATGAATGTGAACTGAGTGAAATAAATCAAGTCAACTGAAGCTGAATCATTTCATTGTTGTGATTATGTGAGATGGTGAGATGATGCAAAAAAAAATAGTTTTAGAGGAGCAGGCAGATGGTGAGAGTTGTGTAGGACGGGATGTACTGAACAGCAGAATGTCAACTACAGCTGACTGTACTTGGCACTAACACTGTGCCACTTATTTGTGTGTCTGTGTTTGAGCGCACATACAATCTAATATTATACTCTTGTATTATGAAACCAATTTGCTAAATTTGCTATCTTATTTTTTTAAGTTTTTTTTTTAATCTAAAACAATCTACAATCTAAAACAAATCAGAGCCACATGACTCAGCAAGCTGTAAAAGTTGTTTACTTTACAGCTGCGTCACATCATTTCCAGTTACCAGTTGTCACATCTACTACTTGACAGACAGATGGCGGATAGCAAAAAGTAGTTGGAATCAACCACTTTAACGTTCTGCATTTTTGGCTATGAACTACCTTATCCTGTCAGCCTGTGAAGCAAACACTAAGACGCTACAGTGCATAGGTGTTAACAGTAATATTCCCAGATGTAAGTCACAAATCACACTGTCATTACATATGACTTATCAGCAATCTGTCATTATGTAGCTGTTTCATAAAACATATTGCCACTTTTGAATGTCATGTTAAGTTTGTTTTTTTTTTCAAACTTGGAAAGTGTAAGTTTTGCCATGTTGTGTTGTTTTATTGTGTTGTTTTATCATTTATTTTGTGGGTTAGCTAACTTGGTGTTAGCATATTACGCAGCAAATGTTGCTAGCAGGTTAAGTGATGTAATATTGTATGTTACTATTGAGAAGCAAACTAAACAACCAGAGTGGTAGGTTGGATGCCGGTAACATTTTTTGTCATTGATAATTTTTATGTTCCGCATAAGTGTGTGCGTGTGTGTGTGGGGTAAATTTACTTGACAGACATGCCCTGAAGGTAACAATATAGCTAAATGTGAAAAGGATCCAACTGCAGGAATGAATTTGCTTGGCACTGTTTAAAGTTAATTGTAAGCAACACAGGATTGAAAAACTATTTTCAAGATAGTATCATAACAATGTAAAAAACATTCACACATCAAATCTACTGAGGTTATTTAGCCTATGTTAAAAACAGAATATAACATGAATTAAATATCCCCTCATCCTGTTCAGGAACATTAAAGTGACATAGTGAAACATCATCTGAGTAGCTCGCTGGGTTCAGTTGTGTGCATGTGTGTGTGCGTGATGATGAATATTTCAGCATCCTTCCTGTCAAATGACACCGTTTGAGTTTACAGTGAGTGCTCACAACTCGAGGGAAAGTGACTTCATGAATGAGGTCTGTTTATTTTAATGTGTGACCTCTGTGTATGTGTGGCTGTGTAATCCCTGTGTGCTGCTGTTCTAACAAAGCCATTGGTTAATCTCCAGATTATGAGCCAATCTCAGTCATCAAACACAAACACACACACATCTTGAGGGCAATTGGACAGGGCAAGATGCAAAACATAATGGAATAATGATAGTGTGTGAGTGTGTGTGTTCTTATAATTCCTACCTGCTGGTGCACTAACAATGCCATTGGTTAAAGAGGTCATAATATAATATGCATAACATAATATGCTTTTTGGCGTTTTCTCTCTCCTTTATTGAGTTATATATCTTTTTTGTGCAAGTAATAGATTTGCAAAGTGAAAAAGCCCAAAGTCCACCCAAAGGGAGTTCCCATCTTCCACAGAAAACTCTGCTCTGAACTGTCTGAATACAGCTGGTTTGTAGTCCAGCCATTTCCCTTTCATCCCAGTAACGTCACAGGGATGAAAGCAAAATGCGTGTCATATAACTCTCGCCAAGTGGCTACTCCAATACGCCCTCAAAAATACCAGTGGAAAAACACTGAGCTGCAGCACACTCCTCTCCTAGCTATACCATCTAGCTACTATCCGGGCAGTCGATGGACATAAAGTTGTTACTGTGATGTAGAGACAGAGCTCAGTTAAAACCACTCTGAAACTCTTGCTCCAGTCCATGTTGCTAAGCTGGTAAGGGGATGTGCAGCTGAACTGAAGCCGTATTTACCGGCTTCTCGCAACCCGCCCTTCTCTGCTTCTGATTGGCTTGTAGTCCTTAACCAAGAACTGAAAACAAAGATCCTGTTCCAGTACAATCCCCAAATAAGATTTTGAACCTGAAAATGAGCATCACATGACCTCTTTAATCTCCAGCCAATCTCACCAATCTCAACCTTCCACACAACACACACACACACACACACACACACACACTTGTCTAAGCATAATCAGATGATATATCCTGGGGGCAATTGGAGAGGGCGTATTGCCAAAACATACAAGAATAATGATAGCGTGTGTGTCTGTGTGTGTGTGTGTGTGTGTGTGTGTGCACAGTGCCGAATGAGACAAAACTGAGTATTAGAGCAGTATCATAGAATGTGTGTGCATGTTTGCAATGTGTGTGTGAGTGTGAGAGAACAATACATGCACGCACAATATCACTCGTTGGTTTGTTGACTGCCGTTTTAAAGCCTCGAGTTTGGTTGATAGGGCGCCGCCATGTTGATTTTTTGCAACCAGCGGCACCGGGCGTGAACATATAGCTAGCTAGCTAGCTTGCTTAGCTAGGTGCATCTGTAATTCACGTTAACTGTCATTTTAAGAGATGAGACAGGTCGCCTTGGTAACGACTTGTCAATCACAGATAATCCCGCCCCGATGTATGCTGTATGGTCTATTTTCCTGGATCATAATTTACTAAATGAACATCATGCTGTATTAAAGAAGACATGAAACTAGCGATTGAGACCATTGACTAATTAGGGAAATATTTACTGAGGTAATAAATCAGGTCAGAAGTAGTGTAATTATAACATTATTTCTAATTGAACCAGACTTCTTTTTGCAGCCAGAGGAGTCGCCCCCTGCTGGACGTTCAATAGGATGCAGGTTTAAGGAACTTCCACATTCACTTCTCATACCGGAAGCTTCCCACTTAAGCGAGACCTATATTTTTTACTTTTTAAAGCTAGAAAAAAGGTGTGTGTGTGAGTGAGTGAGTGTGTCAGAGACAATGAACTCACACCACTCCACATTCCTTGCATGGCTCAAATAACTTTCCTCATGAATCTGTGTGTGTTTGTGTGTTCTTACTCCAGCCCACACTAAGTGTATCAATCTGAAGCCCTGGAATTAGCCAGACACAAAAAAAACAATAATTACTACTTCACCTACATGATGCACACCCTGTGGCAGTGCAGTGACAGGAAGACATTTCCCATCAGCCCCAGGGGCTGTTAGAAAGTCCTCCTCCAAGACTCACATTCTACTGCTTTTTACATATTGTGTACTTACTTAGGTACCAAAGAGAGAAAGGGGAGAAAGAGCTTATTGGGCTAAGAAAGGTCCTATGATGTTGTGTATGCACAGGGCACACACACACACACACACACACACACACACACACTGAGAAACATGCATGTGCATCTATACATGAAACGCTTTTAGTGGTGCATTCACTGAAACACACATACACACGATGAAACATACATGTTCATACGGAAACACAAAGTAAGACAGAAACATACTGAATTACATAAATCCACTGTAAGAGACAAGAGTGAACACACAGAAAAGTCTGCAAAAAGAAAAACAGATGTGCACACATAGAAATACACACACATATATACACATACACATACAGGCATGTATGCACCTCTCCGATCAATAAAACATTGCACAAGTTGGAGTTATATAAACGGGAGAGAGAAAGAGAGAGATATCAAGCTGCTGGCCTGGTTGTCAATAGCAACAGTGTTTTGGAGGCTGATCGTCAGTCAGCTCTGCTGCAAAAGCATGGCGGGATATGACACCACAGATGAGGATTTTCTTTGTTCATACTACTATCTTATAATACAGTTTAACCTGTATTACACTTTATAATACATTTACATTTAGCTGTAACATGCTCACATTATATTTCAGTGATACTGAGAACAGCACTTTAAAAGTTCCACACTCTGGTTCATATGCATCCTTGATTCTAACTGGCACCCCGGCCTCAGACAAGGCAAACTGCTGCACTACGGAACATGTTGAACTGACTGCAAGCTGTTTGCCTCACAATGTTGTCAACCACACTTCACTGATTTTCCTAACAAGCGTGATCTCTTTTCATGTCTCTTCAGTTTTCACACAAGTTAGCAGCACCCCAATGATTTAGACTCTTCATACATTTGGAGAACTCACAAGAGACAGTATAAAAATGAACAGTCAAAATCAAAGCAGCAGAGGCCAACAGCTTTATGCTATAAATGTGTAGTCTCCGAGCCCAAGTCAAGATAAACCCTAATGACATCATCAGGGTTACTTTATAAGACTTTGCAAGGCTTTACACAGCTATTGTTACAGGCTAAGAGGTTCTCTTCATGACTAATTATGAAAATGGTGTAATGGCCCTTTAAGAGCTCATGAAGAATTGTGAAAGTGAATTTATTTGACCCAGACTGCATCCATTTTTCTATAAAAAAAGGTGATCACTCTTGCAGGCAGGCGTGCTTGCCGTGTTTCACACAGAGCTCTCACTCTGACTTCTGCTCACACTCTTCTTCTCCAACAGGAAGCTTCCAACCAATCACTGACACTGCAGTTCCGTCACATGGCACTTTAACTTCTCAAACTGAAACCACATCTCAGAACTTTCCTCTGCCAGGAGACAAGTCATTTCACCATGCGTGTTCTCATCTGCCAGTGCCAGGAGAAAGAACGCCAGCGCACGCACGTGTGTGTACGCATATGCACAGTACACGCTCTCATGTTCCTACTATACGCGACATAATGCATAGACAGATCAATGCAAGCCCTGCTATATGGCCTGCAGGCATGGAGTGGGGAGGGGGTTCAGGGTAATTACTTTGTCCTCTGGGGGTATATCACTCTCACAGCCAACAGCCTAGATCCGAATGTGGGTCAATACACACACCCTCACACACACACACACACACACACACACACACAAATGAGCTGGCTGTTGTTCCAGATGAAGGACGGTGGAAGTAAATTCAGGTCAAACAGGAAGTGGTAAAGAGCCTAAATGCATTACGGACACTTCGCCACAGAAATGGATGAGAGGTGATCAATATAACCGGTTACCATTTGCTATGATACAGTGATGATATGATGCTGTTGATATATCATTACTGACAACTGCACTGCGCACACCAATTATAATTTCATTTTATTTTAAATCAGATAGCATGACATATTAAGCATTTCCAGAAATGTTTAGGAGTTTAGACGCCACTTTATCTAACCGCAATCCACTTCATACCCCACTGTATGCAGGGTGACAACAGGAGGCTTACACTTGAGGCTGCTGAAAACCTAGGTATGTCCATCCCCTACAGGTGATTTACAAGCAGGATGTGCACTGTTGTCTCCCACCCCAAAGTCACAACAGCATCTTAATGGAACTGACAAAAACTGGGAGGGAAAAAAATCAACAGTCATTTTAAATTCATGAACACAAATCCAATTTCAAAGGAAGGCATAACAACAAGCTGAGGGATGCTCTCAACTGCCAGCAGAAATGTCTGCAGCTCTTTGACTTGAATATGGCACGAGCTAAAACTACAAGGACTTCCATCAACCACAAAGCCA
This sequence comes from Lepomis macrochirus, assembly GCA_024633595.2. Lineage (NCBI taxonomy): Eukaryota > Metazoa > Chordata > Actinopteri > Centrarchiformes > Centrarchidae > Lepomis > Lepomis macrochirus. Next base: position 6,739,871 of record JALXJV020000024.1, on the reverse strand, counting down.
ATGTTTATATATTTATATTGAGTCACAATAAGAAAAGTCAAGTGAAAACACAGCTCTTTTTCTATATGCAGACACTTGAGGTAATCTTTCAACGTGGGTATTGCACCTTTGCTGCTTTAAAGTGAAAGGAAAATCTCATTGTGTTTCTAAAATACATGCAAATGTACAGACCGATGTGAGTATGAGCGTGAATCTAGTGTTGCAGGCTACAGATACACAAAATATATTGTTAATACAATTCTGCATATAGTGTTAAGATATTTATTTTACAGTAGGTTTATGCCATTTGGAGATCTGTCAATGATATTCCAGCATAACTGGTGTCAACTGCATGACCAGACATCACACCAGTAACGAATTGTTGTTCTCTTAACTTCAATCAACAGTGTGATATTTTACGGTGGCATTTCAGTTATATTCCTGCAGTTTGCTTTTATTCTTCTGTAATATCCTTCTAAAATTTGCATTAGGGTTCCTGTCGCTGGGGGGAAGCCTGACTGCCAATACAAAGCTTACTCTGTGTAAACAAACCAAAATATTTGCATTTGAAATAACGAAATAAAAGATGGTATGTGTCAAATATGTGCGAGGCGTCAACATAACAGCCATAATAGCAAATGGTTACACGGAAGGTAACCGTAAAATATGAAATATAGCTATTCTGTCTGGTTTAATAATTCTTCAGCTGCCGTTTCCTCTGTGTTGTCATTCCCACACAGCACTGTTCAGACTTCGTCCTAAGCGGCCGGACGAAATGTAAAGTCACAGAGTCTATTGTCGGACAGACTGTGTGTTTTCCACAAGTGACATTTGCTCAAATTTAACGTTACCTGAAAATGGTGAATTCCGTCGTTTCAAACCGACTCTCCGGAGCAGCCGGGCCCGGATGCCCTCCTCCGCTTTATCCGCCCACTGAAGAAACGTTAGCAGCTCAGTCTGTCCTCGTTTCGATTCCAAACGCTCCGACAGAGGAGAAATACCCTCCGAAACACACAGAGAGATATGAGGGGTGTGAGGACGGAGGGCTGGAGACCGAACCCCCAAAATGTCGTTTGTGTGGCGGTGAAAGCAGTTTAAAGAGGCTGGAGGAGGATCTGTCTGCTGTCGACACAGGAGACGGGAGGGGTGCAAACTAGTTGTACATCAAGTGGCACACAGTGGTCAACAATGAGACTTCCTGTAAGGTTTCAAAATAAAAATACTCTCAACGACCATGTGTCGTCTTGTTTCAGAACTTTCAAAATAAAACCGCTAATAATCATTTCACAGCGTCCGGTCACCGTATACAAAATAAAAGTGGCAAAATAACTCATTTCATTCTATAATGTCTAGATAGCTTAGATTAATAGTTAGATACATACATGCATAAATACATTCTAAAGGATATATTTTCACATATTTAATCATATGACATTTAACAGTATGATATCCAGTTTAATATGAAACTCACCTTGGTTCGCTTTATTGCTAGCAAATTGTTAGCTTGACGAAGCTAAGAGAACTTAAGGAAATGCAGATAAACGAAACAATGGCAGTCTATCCTTATATGAATAGATTTTCTTTCCGCTGTTTTTGTGTGTTGCAACACTGTGGATTTTCAGCAGTCATACATTGCAACACTGCAGTAATGTTTCAAAATGCAGTTTATTCCCTGTCCCAGACACCTCAGTTAAATATTGAACATAACCGTTCACGTACAGTTAATTAAGGCAATAAAACAATTGAAACACAACCAGCAGTTTTCATCTTTCTTTTTTTTTAAAGTAATATTCAGGGTATTACAAAATAGGTTAAACATTTTCAGTCATGTTACACAAAATTTATTTTAAAATGATTAATTCCTTGAAATTAATAGATGATTTTTACAATTACAAAAATCGGAATAAGTGGTAGATTTTTACAATAATATTCTAAGATTAACCATAGTCATGCATATGAAAAGATTAACAATAAAATTATTTTTTTTTATATTTATTTTTCTTAATTTCATGTTGAAAAAAATGGTTGCGTCAAAGTTGGGGATATTTCTGATGTGATTAATTTTAAAGGGATGAATAAATAATATCAATAGTCAAAATTTGTGTGACACGAAGAAACACAACAATGAGATAAATTGGACAGGTACTTTACACAACACAACCGGTATTACGTTAATTGTTTGGTTGTGTAGCGCCACCTGTTGGATAAAAGCTGCAGTGACAGTAATTAATTCAATCCTGTTGTTGAACATTGGTAATACAGGCTGGAGTCTGAATAAAGAATATTTCTGAAAATCGTTTGATTAAATATAAACATTGGGTAAAGTTTTAGATTACAGCTGGCAACGTACAATGTAATTACTCAGAAGTTATAGTGTAAACTTTTGTACTAATGGGTGTACCCCTACAGTACAATCCATGTACGTCAAGTTACATGTTACAAACGCAAGACACTGGAGCAGTGATACAGTTCAGGGTCTTTAATCCAAATGAAAAAACCGGTAACAGGCTGAACACACTTTCACACAAACACAACTGAGTGTAACACACCACACTACAATGACCAGGAATGAACAGACAGACCAAACATTTATACACAGGGACTAACGAGCAGGGTGGGAGCAACACAGGTTACCGGAATCAGCGCTAACGAGTAGGCAGAGAGACAGCATGTAAAACAGAGACAAGCAGACAGGCAGAGAGATAGCAGGGGGGACAGGGAGACACTTACAGATGCAAACACCATACATTCACTGGAACCCAAAGTATTTAGTGCACATGCAAGCAGAGGAGTTGCTGGGGGAACAGACACAAGCAGATCACGAATGCACTAACAAGGAACACAGACTGAAGCAAAGATAAAGCAGAACTCAGATTAGACATGGGCAAAACACAGAAGTACAAAGATCAGGAGTGAACACTTAAGACATGAACTAAGGTACAGGACTAAGAACTAAGATACAAGACAAGACAAGACAGATACTAAGTAACTTAAAGATGTGGATGAATGATAAAGGCTACACAGAGACTAGAGCGGAATGAACAAAATCAGATTAATTAATGAAACTGGCAGAGAACATAAATAGACAAGCAGACAGAACTCAAGCATGATGGTACAGAAACTAATACATGAGACTGGAACAGAACTGAAATCAGGAAAATACCAAAACACCACTAAACACCAGCTGACAGATAATAACCAGACAAACAATAACATCAAGTAGAGGACGCACACTAAAGGTAGCAAGCAAACTAAAACTAAGTCTAAAGTAACAGCACAGTGAATAGGATTCTAACTAATAAGACAGGGTGGCTAAGGGAGACAAGATAACAGAACAACACAGAGCCTGAAGACTGGATACAAGACCACAGACTATATAACAGATACCTAACTGATAACGACTAGATAACTATTCTACTATTACAGAGTGAGTAAAAAGATGGGGTGATGACTTCTTCATCACTTGATCTGATGTGATTTTATTTTAAAATGGTGCAATTACCAACAAACGAGCAAACTACATTGTTCCTTTATTTTGTAGTAGCCACTCATAATAATGTGGTAGCCAAATGTGTGTGTTTACTTCATCACAGGGGTCCAGGGGGACAGAGTATTGTCATGGATACTGTCACCCTCTGAAGACTGCCTCAGCAGTCGTTTGCCTCAGCAGCAAACTTGATTACTGCTCGTTTATGGCTTTGTATGACACACAATGTGTCTACATGCTGACAATTTTGAAGTTGTTAAAATGTCCAAAGTCTTTCATTGTAAAATAATGTAGTTTGCCACTTTGTTGGTAATACTTTTAAAATGAAATCACATCAGATGTAAGCTAGATGCAGAAGTCATCACTCCATCTTCCCTGAAACGTCCAGATATTTGCTCACTCTGTAATATTAAAAAAACAGGCAACCAGTAGTTAAATAATAACTACTGTAGCCTATAATTTCTCTCTAGGTTCCTCCTAAACATCCAGATTATTTTGCTCAGTAGGTCATACACCTTGTAGAATAGGTACCCAGTAAGGTAGTGAAAAAATAACGTTCCCAAATCTCCCCACAACTTTGAACTGTGCTAATACATCATTAGTACAAAAGATTAAACTGTAACCGTGGAGTAATTACGCTGTATGTTGTAATGTAAAGCGTTGCCAAATATTGTTACTGGAACTTTAACATTAACCTATAAACAAACAAATATTGTGTGTGTGTGTGTGTGTGTGTGTGTGTGTGTGTGTGTGTGTGTGTGTGTGTGTGTGTGTGTGTGCGTTTGTGATTTGGGTAAACTAGGTCTTTAACATAAATTATGGTGCTTCACCTGCTGTGGTAAAGCTACACAAAGGTCTTACATTGTTGGCATAGGCCTATCTGTCTATATAAGCTGGGCTATTTATTAACATCCTATTGATGTATTACTGTCAGAGTGGGCACCACTATCTCACCCGCCATTATCACCAACACCAGAGCTCACCAAGGCTGATGAGTCCCTTCCTGTATCACCTCTATACTAATAACTATCTCAGCACCTCCCCCATTACACAGTATTTCAAACATTCAGATAACAAAGTCATACGTGACGTGCGCTTCTCAAGGACAGTAACTGAGTCATGGCTTATCAGCGATTACTCTCCCATTTCACTCAGTGGTGCACAGGGAATAGCCTACTACTAAATGTCCCCAACTCCTCATTGAAACCTGGAATAAACCCAGTACCCCCACTGCCACATCTCCATCAACAGTGAGCCAGTTGAAATAGTGGAGAGAGTCAGACACCTTGGAATCACCCTTTACAAGAAACTCAACTTTGATCATCACACAACCAAAATGCATAAACACTGCCAACAGAGACCCATCCTGAAACTCAATGCATCCTCAGTCACACCCTTTTTATAAAGTCTATGGTCAAATCCCACCTTCTACTCCTCCTGTACAGTAGCATCATAGAACCCATCCTTGTCTACTCTTCCACATGCTAGTTTACCATGCTCACTGTCACAAACAGGAAATAACTTAAAATCACACATCATTGGTCCCCACTCCCAGCCCTCATCGACACTGCCATCAATCACACGCAGAGCACTTACCATAGCATGGACCCCCAGTCAGAGAACCCCCTGTGCCATGTGTCACTGTTGACAGGCAAGCTGCTGCTCTGTCTCTTGGCCTGCTGTGGTGCTGATTGAGATGCAGTTTGACAAATGTCTGCATGAAGGACACGTAAGCCTACATGGCTTACCACTGGTGGCGTGCGAGAAACCGCCACCTTAGAAGAAAGGTCAAATAAATGCAAAAACTTACAAAATGGATGCCACAGAACCACACAAAGCAGTTCAGCAGTATCGGTCAGTGAACCATGAACAGGTGTTATTTCAGGTATGGGAACCTGCAGGTGTAACACTTTGGATAGTAGCTGTGAGTTAGTGAGGTGAATAGCCTAACAAGAATTGCCAAAAATTTCAGGCACCGTCCTCATATGAAAAATTGTACATTTAGCTGCCATAAATGGGAAAAACATCAACATAGGTTTGGGCTGAGCCCTGAGTGTTTACAACGTTTGCCTCTGCCTCCCAGTAAGAGCTTTTGCCCTCTTCCTGTTGCTACAATCTTTATAAACAGTAGCAATAACACTCAAGTTGAGCCAAGTAATGTGAATGTACTGTGCTGTCTTTTATGTTAGATCACTGTTTCTTAACTGTTCATGGGGGGCAAAAAAATATCTATCTATCTCTCTATCTATAGATGTTGGGAATATGATTTAGCTTTTCCCTCAGAATAGTAAGGTTGTACAGCCTACGCTGGTATTGGCAGAGCATTGGGGGGGGGCCTTGGGTGTGTCGTCATTGCTGCACTTTGTCAAACTCCTGTCTGAATTTGCCCACGACTTTGCCCCAGTTAGACCTACTGTGCAGGTTTCCGTGTTCACACAGGGATCACCGCAGAATACAACAAGCTGACTGGAAAAAATGTCTCGGGCTGCTGAAAGACTCCGACTGCTCATCAGTCATCTTGATCGATCACCCGCTGCGATCGTATCCTTTTATTCTGCTTTGATTATAGCCTATACTGCATCTTCGAGGCTACAGGCTGATCCTCTAGCCGACAGCGGCACAACTAGCGGCGGACAGCGCTGGTGAGTTAGGTCGGTGTCCCGCAGGCCTCCGGGGAAATGAGTAGGAATAATTTTAAGCTATTATTACTAAAGGATGCTTTATTAATATTTATGAATTGGTTCTTGCACTCATAAGCACAGTAACAGTAAGCTAACGTTTACACCGTTATTTTGAATTCAGGCAGCCGCCATTGTTTATGTAACGTTAACGTTGACAGTTGGAGGTAACGTTAACGCTAAGTCGAGCAATTTGAGTGTTTTGCAAAACTGTTTTGTGTGTTTATAACAGTAAATTGAGGGCTCCGAAATTGGTTTTATACAGTAACGTTTCTATCTAACATTAGCATTTATCTATTTGGCTGCCAAATTAGCTTAAACCCAGAAGTCTAACGTTAAGTTAATTTACCGGTAACGTTCAGGTCAGTTGAATGTGACAGCCTATTAACATATGCATGTTATCAAATATATAAGTTACATTAAAAAAATCCAAATGCTTTTTTATTTCTACTACTTTTCACAGTCTTAACGGTCTTTCGTGTTGTTACTGTCTCGTTTTCTTGACTGATTTTCTTCAGAGAGCTGCATCAACCTCTGCTCAAAGCTTCAACTACAGTCACCCACAGAGACTGAGGTAACGTTGGGGCCACCTTTAGGTTTAGGGGACATTGTAATTCTACCACAGCATCTGACAGCCACAATAGCTGTGTCTGGCTAAGTTATTTCCTATCCACAATTCACCTTTGACACATTGTTAAGCTAGATTAGGGGGAGTTCATGTTTCAGGTCAGAAAGTAGCTTTTTGTTAGGCTACCTAAAAAGATTAATGTTGCAAAAACAGGTCTCACATGTCCTCCTTGTTATCACCGGTAGGAGGTAGTGACGTTTTTTCTTCGCAACTGGAATTTACTGTAAATCCAGTTTGATTTGAATGCAACATATCATATAATCTCTCAATCATTTCCCTCTACAGTGTCCTTTCCTTCAAACTAAAAATTAAAGTTAAAAAAATGGTACTATTGTTGTGTATTTAAATCTTTTTTTTTTGGTAGATACACTTTTGATACCGACCTGCTGACCCCAGAACAGCGACTCTACTATGAGGAAAATGGCTTCATCGTCATCAAGAATCTGGTGTCTGAAGAGGACATCGACAGGTTTAGGTGATCATCAGAAACTCTGACAACTGCAAAGAAAATAAAGCTTTTCTCTCAGCATATAAGCATAAAAACATTGCTATTAGTAACTGTAGTAACTGTACTACAATGTACTATGTTACACCAATTACTGAGAGCCGCAAACTCACTAAACATTAAGTGTCTCTAAGGATATTGTTATTTTATTGTATATTGTATGTAATTTGGTGCAAAAATTACCTGTATATGTGTTGTGAGGTGCTGAATGTGATCCGTGTGTGCGTTCTTCAGGAAGGAGTTTGAAAGGATCTGTCGACAGGAAGTGAATGTCCCTGGTCTGGTGGTGATGAAGGACTTGGTGATCGCTAAGTCGGAGTTTGTTCCAGATGAGAAAGCGGTCTCCAAACTCCAGGACTTCCAGGAAGATCCTGAACTGTTCCGGTACTGCACCTTACCTCAGGTACAACACACACACAAGTAGATCACAACAGGTCCATGTTTTAATCTGTTGGTTTAAAACCTTTTTCAAAACATCTTTCAATTAATACTTTAAGATGCAATGTGTCACAGTTTAAATATCTTTACCTGGATATCATTGTACAGTAATGTGGTAGTTGATATACAGGTTTGTAAAGCCACTCTGTGCAGAATTTGTCCCCCTTATTAGTAGTATCAAAAACTGCAGCTTTGATCCAAGGACAGGAGAAGCCTGGACACCTTTGAAATCATCAGCACACTGATGGGCAAAAACTTTGTGCTTTTCTATTTCAGATTGTGAAGTATGTGGAGTGTTTCACTGGACCCAACATTATGGCCATGCACACAATGCTGATCAACAAACCTCCTGACGCAGGTATGGTGCAATTCAATAATATTTACAATAAACTGGTTTTCGTTTTTCTGGAGAACTATTGGAACAGAGATCCTTTGACTTAAGTGTGGGAACTGCTTAAGAGGTCCTTTCCTCTTTCATAATTTAAATCTAATCCAGTTTTTTCCAAGTATCAACCATCCTAAGTTCAAAGTTAAAGGTATCCTGTGCAGTCCACTAGTTTCACTATGTTTTAACGAGTGGGTCAATGTTTTGTTTGTAACAACTTTATACTACAGCTGGGCGATATGGCTAAAAATGTTTCATGTAAAAAAAAATAATAAAAAATTTTCACATTATGCGATTTCGATATCATGATACTTCCACATTTTTTGGTAACAGGCAAAAAACATAGTAATGCAACAACCGTCAAAGACAGTAAAGAAGAACACTGTAAACTAGCAAATATGGATTTAAAATGTTGAAAACCGCTGTTTTGCAAATGTTTTATGAGAAAGGAAACTCAACACACGTGTCGGTCTCAAGGATAAACAATGCAGTTTGGTGAGAAACCGTCATAGGAAGGGTGAGTGCAACAGCAGTCAAACTGAGGTGTGAACCCAAATGTAGCCACTTGCGAGGAGAATACAATAGGCATGGGACGCTCGATAATGACATTTCGACACTGTGTCAAGCTCCTGAAGCACAGATATTTCGAAACACTGCTCTAAAGCGTCGTTCAAAACGTCAGTGTCACTTGACCTTGGTGAAGTGAGGCTTCTGTACATTTCACCCCTGGTTGGACCGGTGGCACACATGCAGCTTCTATGCTTGGAACAAACTACACCTCTGCTTCTAACTCCCAGAAGGCCTAAATGTCAGGCAAACACACTCAACTTCAAGGGTTTGGGTGAGAGAAAAAAGATTTCAAGAGATAGGCCTAGCGACTAATAGAGGGAGTGACAATGCGATTTTGGTGATAGTTTGGCTAGATATTAGCACATTAGATGATAGGCCAATGAGAAACAGCAGGAAGAATCCAAACACAACACACGTGACATCTAAATTGGAAACAATGAGCTAGAAACCAATCTTAAGAACTAAGACACAGAACCAAACACAGACCCAGGACTACACACAAGACATAAACTCATTACTAAGATAAGAATAAGGAAAAAGACAAAACAGGTAAAGACTAAACATGCAACTAAAGATACGAAGAATAAACAAGGCCGCACAGACGAAACACAAAACCCCAAACCATGACAGCAGACTTAAAACAGGAAAAGCATGAACACAAAACCAAAATCCTAACAGAAACACTGAATGTAAACACAACTAAGTGTTTACATGAAAACGTGACAGGGTACCTTTTAAGTAGTGAATATTGAGAAGAAAAAAAAACCCGCTTGATGTTGAGATTAGTGTGATTTAAATGAATCATGATCAGAACAAAGACATTTTCCATCATTAAAAAACAATCAGGACGTGTTTTCAAAAACAGATTCAGGTGTTTTGAGATGTTTCTAATGCGTCTGTTCCAGGCAAGAAGACATCTCGTCACCCGATGCATCAGGATCTGCATTACTTCCCATTCCGCCCAGCAGACAGGATCGTCTGCTCTTGGACGGCAATGGAGAAAATTAACAGGCAGAACGGCTGCCTGGTCGTCCTGCCGGGAACACACACTGGCACGCTGCAGGAGCACGACTACCCCGAGTGGGAGGTATAAACACGCACATGCCAGATTCTACAGGAAGCGTGATTACACCTGCAAGGAGGTGTACACACACACATACACTGTCTCATGGGTCCTCAGGGTGGCGTAAACAAGATGTACCATGGAGTGCGTGGCTATGATCCGCAGCACCCCAGGGTGCACCTGGAGATGGAGAAAGGCGACACCGTCTTCTTCCATCCGCTGCTGATCCATGGCTCTGGTATGAACCAGACACAGGGCTTCCGCAAGGTACTACGCTACCCATTAACCACCTGGGGTTCCAGCATTTTCTTAAAAAAGTAGCCCCATACTTCATTTTTAAGCTCTTATTTAACAAGTTACAATAAGCAAATCATCAATTTAAAGCTGACGGCACACGTGTGTGTGTGTGTGTGTGTGTGTGCGCGCGTGTGTGTGGGTGTGTGTACGCGTGTATACATACGTGTGTTTCCAGGCCATCTCCTGCCACTATGCCAGCGCTGACTGTTATTACATCGATGTGAGGGGAACCACGCAGGAAAACATAGCAACAGAGGTGGAGGAGCTCGCACTCAGGAAGTACACTAAAGGCAACGAAATTACCTTCCAGGTCAGACACTGACTTTCAAAAGGCTTGATAAGTGTGTGATTCAGTTTGATTTGAATGACAAGTAACAACACTGACATGCAACATAAGAGCATGTCTATGTGGTTACTTAAATATAATTTGGCTAAGAGCAAATGTAAATAGCTGAAATACTTAACTACTACTACTACATTCTTAGTAGCAAGGTCAGTGGTGACAAGCCATGGGCTGTGAGTGTCAAAGAAAGCAGCCATTCCCTGCTCAATATGATTAAATTGACTGATGACTGAGCTCTGGGACAGGATGTAGCTGTATAGATGACATGTTAAAGGAAAAAAATCCTCTTTTTACTTCCAGAAGTTTTTCTAAAGTTTAGCTTTTGTTGAACTGACCATTTAACTCTGTTTCCCAAACAGGATTCCTGGGCTTTCCGAGGCCGCCTGGTGCAAGGAGAGAGGATTTCACTGTAAAGAAGCCACAGGTGTGCGATGGAAAGAAATTTTAAAAAAACCCAACACATTGTTGCTGGGTGACTGAGCTAATGACTGAGTTATAAGAGGTAACACACTGGCACAGAAAGTATTGTCTTATCAAGCAATCCTTAATCTCCTTTCATAATGGAAGCATTTAATTCTTAGATTACTTAAGTATGGGAGTGTACGTACAGTAGGTGATGGTGATTGAGGCTTGATAGTTTGTGCTCATTGGAACATTTTGGAAATGTAATCTAGAGCATGTTGTTTTAACAGAGAATATAAAGACAGGAAATACTGTTTCAGTAGAAAATGTCAGATACCTATAAACAAATCACTCGGTACGAGAGTTAAAGCACTTGACATTCAAGACCCGTCCTGCTACTTGCTATGCAGCATTTTACTGCACAAAATGCAGTTCAGATTGTACTTTTTAACAGTGGAATTGTGAACGCATCTTCAAATGTCTGTCAAGCTGTTTAATGAAAATGGAAAGGAAGTTACGCCTGTGGCAATTGCACAGATAGACAAGTTTTAAAAAAATGAATATTGATTGATTGTTGATTAGGAAAAGCAAGAATTATAATGTGTGAGAGCGAGGGAGAGAGAGAATATAACGAAAGCAACATTTGAAACTAGAGTAGGTGATTTATTTCAATAGCATTTATTTTGTTCTATTTGTTGAGATTCTCCTGACACCCCGACAGCAAATCAATAAAAAATTTCACAAATCCTGTGTCTGTGGCTGTCGCAGGACTGTAATAAGCACGGCCAGTCAATTCATTAAGTCTGAATGGCTGGCCTACCTGCCTGCCTTCTTGCACTCTACCTGTGCGCTCAGTGCGCATGAACATGTGTTTTCGGAGAGGGTGTCATTTCATTTCATTTCAGTTAGATACTTTCAAAATCTAGCTGTCCTTTGCTTTCTCAAACGTTGCCTCAACCAGCTTTATGCAGACATGTGTAAATGATCAGGGTTGAGGGTTGTAGCACACTAAAGAGGACACAACACTAAAGAGGCCTTGCCTTTATACTGTCATATAAATATTATTAATTTTAATATAACTGTTTGATGATGAGTGAGTGGATGATGACAATCTTGCTGGAATGAATGTAATATTTTATTAACATTAATAATAAAAAATGACTGCTAAAACAATGAGACTTTGTTTTGATTTCCTCTAAAGCTTCAGACACAGAAACACACACCTGCCCCCTTTGGACCTGTAATGTCATTTAGTGTAGTGTAATTTCATAACAGTTATGTCATACAATTATAAATAAAGCATAATTAATCTTAAAATGCTAACACTATATTTATACATTACATACAATAATCCAATTCATGACATAAGTAATATTTAGATAATGTTAAATCAAGTAAGATCTTCAGTGCTATTAACATGCATCTACTATAATAACACTTATTGTACAGTAACATTTGTTTCCTTGTGTTTATACCATGATTCCATGATATACCAGGAGTTTTCTGATTTATTTATTTATTGATTGATTTATCTTAAAAAATCTCCCAACGTTCACTCTGTCCAAAGGATAAGGACACTCTGAACTCCGGTGGCCAATGTTAGCAGTGACACACCTGAAAACGTAAATCTTTAACTAGAAAACTGTGTTGTGGTTCACATGGAGTGAGATTGTAAATTGTGTAACCAGAGAGGAAAAAAAAACAAAACACAAGGGATTATGGGTAGGAGGATCATTGTGTTTGGCACATTAGATGAGACTGGTCTTGTCTGGACTCCTGCAGTTGTTATCTGCAAGAGACAGAATTGCTTTCAGTCTCTCTCTTCAGGAACAATGCCAGGTTCCAATATCAAAACAGGTGACTGTCAAGTAAACAAGCTGCTTGAGAACCATGTGACTTTTGTTTAAGGCTTTAGTTGGCCTAGAATAGGGCAGCACCAACCTAAACAAATCAAATTCAAAAACATAAAAGCAATATTGGCTTCATTAGTTTCTCTGTATTTGTCAGCTTCCTTCCACACATGTGAAAACCATACGCACTGTTGTAGGTGCATCAGAGAAAGCTGAATGACGCTAACAGCAACAGTCACATGTTGGTCTCAGAGGGTTTGGCTGTTTTCAGATGGAGGCCCAGTTATTTCCTGGCTCCCTACAGTGGGACCTTCCCCCGCCCTCCCTTAACCCCCCCACCTGATCCAGCACAGCTAGACTGTGTGTGTATGTGGGTGTATTTAAACAGTGTCTTTGTTCAAACCCAGAGGGAAGCTCTCAGCTCTTAGTTTCATTCAGAAATGCAGGAAATTCATTCACATGCAAGAGAGTGGATATGTTGGAGGCTTTGTCGCAGAAGGTGGTGGCCTCACACTACACACATACATACATTTAAATATATACACCCGCACGCACACACAGTCACGTACATGTACAACTGCACACACAGCAAATTGTTTCTCACACTCAGGTCTAACTGCAGGCTAATTTGTACTGCTAAATGTTTCCCATACTTCAGATCTGTTGTCGTCTGTGCCCACTTTCCTTTGGAGGAAACTGAAAAACATTTGAGATTTCACTACAATTTTTTATAAAGGAAAAATTCTAAACTCCTCACAGTCAGTTTGATAGCTCGCAGCACAAAGTAGCAGTATGCTAAACCCTGAAATCTTGCCTACTTAGAATGATACTGAAACAGCATTGAGATGTTGCCATCTGCACACAGCGGCTACAAGGGAAATATGCGGCATTCATAGAAAGAGCAGGTCTTTAAATTCTGTTATTAAATAGTGTTATAAAGTGGGATTATTTTACAGTACCTACACATTATCCATGCAGTGTAAAATATTTTCCTTTGAAGTGATTAAGGGTTGATTTCAGCTTCAGACTTTGTCAAACGATGAAATGCAAACTGACCTTTATCTCGCTTACAGATAAAAAGCTTAGTGGACTTTGGTTTGCAAACTCAAATTTAACCAATGTCACAAGAAAACACACAAATCACGGCATCCCTCTACAGACAGCTAACATGGAAGACTGCATGAACTTCCTCCCCAGCTGCAACAGAGCCATTACATAAAACTATTATTTGATTTGATATTATTTCATGTCCTTGTCCTTTCTCTTTAAAAAAAGGGGCTCTGTCTGCTGGTGTAATTGCTTAATGTCTTACAGAAGTCACCAAAGCAGCACAGCAACCTCCGTTACCTCAGGATATAATCATCCTGAGCCCCTTTTTCTCTCTCATAATTAGAAACAGTCTTCACTGCTGACAAGGCTTTCCTGTTGCAGATTGCTTCTCAGTTCCAGATTCTGCATAATAAAAATACTGTTAAGACATAGAAAATAATATGATTGATATAATTCACCTCAGTTTCTCTATGTTTAAAGCTCTCACTGCTCTCATCAACTGTTTGTAGCCATAGCAAGCAGCTGTTTTTAGCGAAAACAGACAAAATTACAAATTTTTCATTTTAGCCGACACTTTATCCAAAGCGACGTACAATTGCTATATTTGTCAGAGGTCGCACGCCTTTGGAGCAAGTAGCGGCAAGTGTCTTGCTCAGGGACACATTGATAGATGTATCGTAGTGGGAATCTAAGTCTCTCACACCAAAGGCATGTGTGTTATCCACTGCATCACCGCCACCCCAAAATTAGTGACCAACCTATGAACGTTGTGGAGGGATTGCAGCTAATGAGTCTGATCATTTACTCAAGAGGTGGTGTAGACCAAAACAGAGCTAAAAGAAGAATAAATATTGAACTTCCAGTCTGGGTGACTTACACCACAGCTGTAGATGAAATTTAGAGGCCAATTAAACAATTAAAGCAGGTTAAAGTATTTAAAAAATGTTTTCTGCTGCCATCTTCTTTTAATTCACCTTTCCCCATCACTCCTCTGTTTTCATCTTCTTGTTCTCCCATGAGCAACTGAAATTCCAGCAGCGCCCCTCCCCTCTCAGAGCCTGTCTCTTCCTCTTTCTCCTCCCACTCTCCCTGCCACCTTCCTCCCTTTCCCTCCCTCATCTTTCTCGCCTCTCTCAGCTCAGTGCAGTTAGGTGTGCTGCTACGTCCATCAGAGTTCTTACTTTTCTCTCTCAAGATGTCCTGGACTCAAGTCTTTGTGCTCTCTTCGCTCACCACCCTCCTCATCCTCACCTGTAAGTACCTTGTCTGGGCGGTTGGGGAAAAGGGTGGGGGTGTGGAAGGTATTTATGGATTATACACCCAGTGGGGAGATACACAGAATAGTTTTGAGGCTATAATACTGACATGTGATGTCATTTATAATATAGGAAAACACTTATTTTAATGTATTTTCATGCCTTAAAAGTGACCTTAGAACTTTTGTGAGAATAGAGTTTGAATCTGTCACAGTCAATTTGTAAATTCCACATTTATTTTTGAAATTCCAGATTAATAATCACACGATAATTTGTAATAATATTTGGAGGCAATGAGGATCGGTGTGAATCCCACAACCCCGTTTTCACTATGAGATATATGTTAAGAGGACAGCTGTGACCCAGACCAATCACTGAACCACCGGGAGTGTGATGGATAATGATGGCACTGAGCAACACAAATTTCAATTGAGCCTTGCCAGACCACAGTGAGTGAAGTGAAATTTGGTAGACGGCTTCACAAGGCAAGACATCTTATAATTTATAGCAATTATGAAACATTATGGTTAATTATGGTACGGCTATTTTTATCCTGTTTCAATCTGCCACATTGATAATTTGTAAAGGCACAATTTTGTCCCACACAATCAGTATATTGGTGACAACAGAGGTCCTGTAATACTAATCTTCTCTTTCTGTTTTTTCAATTTACATGTATTCTTTGTTTGCAGTTTGTATTTGAAACATGATTTATATTTGGAAACTGAAGCTGCAGAGGTTTATATGTTTGCTTTTTTTTTTGTGACAACATAAACCCTGATTGTCTATTATGTAGATACAGTAGATTTTCATGGTGTGCTTCGTCATTAGGATACAGAAATAAGCATGTTTGAATTCTCTATTTTTCCAGCTCTAACTTCTTATTAATAAAAGGCCATAACATTGAGAGATTTTTGACTACATATTTTCAAATTCTTACACACATGGACAAATCCTTCACACATTTAAAGATTAGTGTATACATTTACAAATCTGAGAATGCACTTACTGCGTGAGTTTTACAACTCTAAACGTACATTTGCTGATAATCTTGTAACAATATTGTCTCCCGACATATACTTTGGTGCAAAGACAGGAAATGATCATTTCTCCTATTCGCTCATAGTTTCCAGTGTGGACAGTGCAGCAGTCCGGGACGATTCAAAAGCAGGCGAGCCCAGAGGTGATACCTGTTCAGTCCTTCTAACTGTTTCACATTTCCTTGCCCCACATGTCCTGCATATGTGACTTTCACCCTCTGACTTTTAGGGCCAGCACCGCAGGTGTTCATGCCCGAGTCGGACGCCTCCAACTTCTTCAAACGCCGCAGTCGCCGCTCACCCCGATACCACGCTGAGCTCCAAGGTAAGTTCTTCAATATCTGGTTAACGTGTCTATTATCATTATTTGGCTGCTGTTATCCGCCAGGAGGAAAGAGTTTTGAGCTGTCTACTTAAGGGCTGTCCATCATCTCTCTGGCACAAACCCAGCAGGTCATAAGAAGTGGTTGGTCTGTGGTTTGCAGGTCGGGGTGATGGGAGTATATTTATTTATATTTGGTGTTATAAGTGGTTGATTTGCCTCAATGTTGCCCAAGCGGTTTATGTGGCTACACTGTGGGCAGTTTAAAATATGGCATGTTTGGCCTCCCATAGACACTACTGAATATGAATGTGTATGTGTGGGTGTGTTGGTTCAATGGTTTGTAGTTGGACTCTGAATATGATGTGGCTTGAGGTTTTGACTGCAAGCTGTGAAAGTTCAAGAGAGAAATAGAGAGAGAGAGTAATGGAAAGTAAAGCAGGTGTTGTTAATCTATACAGTAGCAGCTTTTAAATCTGACACACACACACACACACACACATGCTGGAGGATGCAGAAGGAGTCACAGGGTAGTATGGAGCAGGCTCTCCCTCTCTAAGTTTCTCGGTACAATAAGCTCATTCTCCCACTGCCAGCATCCTGTGCAACACACAGCGCCAGCGCACCTCATACCAAATGAAGAAACACACAATGAGAGGTGTTTCAGGACAATCTAACACACAGGAACTTATTTTCATACTCTTATCACCAAATTAACATTTCAAAAACTAAATAGAGGATTCCTTTGCTCGTTCACGCCATTTTGCAAGCTATCCAAAAGGCTGCTGACAAGAGTGATTTTTATCTTTTTGGTAAAGTATGTCTTTGTTAAATCATCTCTTTTTTTAAAAGTGGGCCCTGGTCCTGGACAAACAGCCCCACATTCCTGGAAAAAAATAAAACACTTGGAAAAGGGCTGATTATGTACCTTGCCAGCTCGGTTCATGGGAACCGGAGGGGGCAGCTGTGTGAGTGTTAGAAAGGACTTTTTATAAGACTTTTTTTTGTCAGAAAAGTAATGCACATGTTACTTAGACAGAATGCAAGACGCTCACAACTGATCACACCTAGGCTGAATTGCATGCACAAGTGTTTAAGATCCTTCGGCACTCCCTAATCCCTAATAAAAAAAGGATAGTTTGGTGTCGTTTGTCAGCCAATTTCATTGTCATAT
This sequence comes from Lepomis macrochirus, assembly GCA_024633595.2. NCBI lineage: Eukaryota > Metazoa > Chordata > Actinopteri > Centrarchiformes > Centrarchidae > Lepomis > Lepomis macrochirus. Next base: position 6,722,404 of record JALXJV020000024.1, on the reverse strand, counting down.
AATCTTTTTAACGTGATTGAGCCTGAGATACAAAAGACCAACATTTACTGAGGAAAAGGAGATGTGTCCATTGCTCTATTATTCAAAAGACAACACACAAATCAGGTATATGTAATATTTCTAACAGATGCTGGGTGATTGCATAACCACATGTGACAGTTCAGTGTAAATATTCTTATAGCCATTGCTGTCTTTTCCAAACTTCTTCTTCTTTCCCCTTTAGAGCTTTCCTTTCCTTTATAAACTTTTATTCTGTGATCAAGGTGGGGTGTTAAGACAGACAAAAAGACATTGTCTCTTCTCTTTCTATTTATATGATTTTGGAAAATAAAATTTCTAGTATCAAAATGCGTGCTAACAGGCGAGCCGTTTTACATGTGAAGTTAATGTGAAGGTGGATGTGAGAGCCATGTTTCCTACAGAGCAAGTAAACCCCAAATCACTGGTCTATTCAGAGGGAAAGGAAGTTTGCGGAATGGATGCAGGTGTGTTTACATGAAAGGTTGTGATGTAATCCTCACACTTTTCACAAGCTTGTTGTGAGTCAAGTAAAATGAGGGGACTAAAATAAAAACACAGACAGGGTAGTAATGTCTAATGTATACAGTGGAGGTCCTGTACTAACATGGGTGGGGATGTTTGGTTTTGTACAATGAGGGATCAAGGAGGGAGGTGCAGGTGTTTACACAAATTTCTAATACATTATGTTAATTGGTATGGGTTGACCACATTTATTTGCTTTAAGCCCTCAGTAGATTCAGTATACACTTCTATAAATCTAATAATTGTCTAAACAAGAAGTACTTATTCAACTTTGGTTGTTAAAAATGTTTTATTGTGTTTGGGGTATTCCAGTTATCTAATGGTTATCCTTATCAAGCTAGGCAAAGAAAATATGACATCATGGATAAATAAGAAAATCTTCAACATGGTCTACAAGACTCCACCACGCAACCACGCTCTGAGAGGTTGCAGGTCTACAGGTCTCTAGGCACAGTTGTGCTTTGAGCTGACTGTAACACTAGTGTGCTAATATGCTCACAATGACAATGCTAACTTGGTGATGTTAAGCAGGCATAATGTGTTAGCATGTTCATGTGTTAGCATGCTAACATTTGCTAATTATTAATGACTATAAAGTGCAGCTGAAGCTTATTAGAATGTCAGTGATTTGTTTTGGTTTCATTTATAAAGTAAATTTTAACCAGATAACGATGCTTGGTAAAGAGTCAGGGAATCACCAGAGTTTTTACAATTCATCCTGCTGTCTCAGTTGTTGAAACATTTCACTCAAAACCACAAAAGGCAACCTCATGGTGGAAAAGTCAAAGGCTAATTAAAGTCCTTAGGTTTCATCCTCTGGGGGCCGTGAATGTCTGTACAAAATCTAATGCCAATATCTGGTAAATGTTGAGAGATTTCACAGGATAAGTGGAAACTTTGATCGGCTAGTGACGCTGAAGGAAAGGTGAGGGAATCACTTCTTTAGGATTCATCCTCTGGGACTATGCATGTCCAAACAAAATGAAAATCAATTGGGTTGTTTAAAGATGTAGTAGCAGCACTTGCTTCATCTATAATATATCATGTGAGCTGTTGTATACGGGTAAATGCTTGGCTTACCTTTCAGCTTTTCTTTCCTTCTCCCCACAGCTGAGCAGAGGGTAAGGCTTGCTGCGAATGAGCGGAGAAGGGAGTACAATGAGGAGCAAAGGGACGAGTACGAGAACTACGTTGAGGAGGAGCGTGATGGTAAGACCTGGATGGAGCTGCTTTCAGTTCAATGTGCTTTCCTGTTGACTGACTCAAACAAAAACAGACATTGATTCCTGCTTCTGGGAAATAATAGAGAAATAACCCTACATCAAACCCTCAATTTCACCAGAGGACTGAAAATAACAATAAGTGTATAAGTGGAGACACTGGATGGAACAGAAAGATGAAGCATAGTGTCTTTGTATCAGTAAACACAAGCCAATTTAGCAACTCTGTGTCATGTTGTGAGGGCTAACCTTAATTGATCCTTACAAAAAACCTGACATTTGCTTGAATGGCAGTCATCACGAGAGGGCTCACTAGAGAGAAGACATTGAGGGAAGACAGAGTTCTAGTTTGGCTCTTGAATGAACTTCACGACACGCACGAGCCTCTGGACCACAGCAGAGCGCCTGAGACTCCACACCAAATCAAAGTGTCCATTTGTGGTCGACCCCAAGCTGACAATCTTCCCTGCGGTTGTCTGTCCAGTGTGATATTGTTGCAGTGACGGTTTCTAAACTAAGAACTGCTAACCATAAAGATGTGACTGGGTTTTATATGTAAGATACACAGTGTTTTGGGTGGTTTGGGTCACGGTGTTGTTACAGGCAAACAAAAAGATCTCCACCAGGTCACGGAACACACAGGGTTTTGTAGAGACTGTCATTTCATATTACGTAAGAGTAAAATGTCAAAACTCTTATCTTTCATATGTAGTATTTAGTCTGTTTATAGATTGTTAGCACAAGAGGAAGAGCAAAAATACCTCCTGTTATTCCGAATTGAAAGCATTAATACATTATTCCAAGATGGTTACCCCCATTGCTAGCCTTGTAGTCACACTAGTTTCAAATTAAATTTCATTATGTCACATATTTGGACCATTAACAAGTGAAATCAAACACTAACAAAGTGTATTTATTCGCTGATTTAAGGTCTATACGATACGATGCATACGATGTAACAGCTTTACTAACACTAAAGCATAGACCTAGATAAATGCTAAGAATTTAGAGCACTAGTGTTCGCCTTAATAAGGACAAGGATTTTTTTTTGTAAGAATTGGTTATCTGGTTTTAACTTAACCTGCAATCAAATATGCCATTGACATAGTATCACCTTAAAAAGTTGATATGGAGAACTTGTTAGCAATCAGTTGCCACATCAAGCAGACACAGAGCATCGTTAGCTTTTATTTGGAATCGTGTTTCAGGCCTCCTGACAATGTACGTCCAATATTCACTTTCCTTTTTAGCTCTGTTTTGGTCATGTGGTGTCCAACAATAATGCTGCGGTGATGTGTTGGGAAGAAATCCGCTTGACACTGTTCTTGATCTCAAAAATTTATTAAAGCAAAAGAGTTCAGCATCATTTTACAAGCTCTGATCAGCAGCTTGGAGAGTGACCCAGCCCAATTGCCACTCTGCCTCACTGTTCTTTACACATAGCTTATATAGGACATGTTAAAACATCTGGTAGATAACATAAAAAAGGTGGGGTCTGCAAGGTTAGAGGTCAACACCTTAAAAGGATATAGTACTATTTAGGTCAAAAGTCAAATTCCATCACTACTCTTCCTGTAGAAGATCACTGACCCTTTATCTTGTTGATACAGCTGCTACTTTAACTGTTGTGAGTAGAATGCACAGACATTAGATAACTGATACAATCAAATGCATAGAGACTGATGCAACTACTACTTTGGACTATTGTGAAAGGAATGCACAA